>QJPP01002211.1:0-33579 GCA_003996215.1 Jaltomata sinuosa | reverse complement strand
CTGTCGTCCGATGACAAGCTTGAACCTCTCCGAAAAACCTCCAACACGAAACCAAACTCGGACTCGGGCTTGAATAACTTGATGTAGAGAATCTATTTTCTTTTCGATGTTCTCGTACCACACCACTTGGATAACCCACAAATTCTCTTTTACACAGTGTGATATATCAACATGCGTGTACTGTAGCAGCTATGTAACTTGATGTGTTTGTCGAGAGAAATGAAATCATTCTCCAGTGCTCATGTTCAATAATTATATACATAATATAAAGTAATCATCCTTAATAAATTCTTAAAATTGAAAAATACTAAATTAATAAACTAGCTTTTGAATTGGGTGATGACACCCATTTTATTACATGTTGCTGCCTTATTAACACACTCCCACGTGGAGAGGTGGTGGCACCACTACCATTATCCTCAATCCATTCACCTCGATTAGGTTCATACTCGGATATTGCATAGGTTCGTGGTAAAATAAATATAACTTTTGAATATATCATAATTAATAGAAAATTATTACCAATAAAACCTACTATATTATAATAATAATTTTCAACATAACTAAGTTTAATATCTCCATTAAAATATTACAATGTATACAAACCTTATAAAATAAGTGCATACACAATTATATCATATTAAAAGTATTTTTCATAGACCTTTAAAATACTTTTAAAAAGGTAATAAAAAAATATAACTTTAAAATAAAATATTTTCAAATATACGCGCGATGCTAATAAAATTCTTAAATTTAGGTTCGCAATTCACCATCGCACAATTTTGACCCGACCCGGTTCGCGATCCGGTTTCTGCCCGGCAGTCCGCGGTAAAACAATCATTACTTTTTACTCTGAGATCAGTTGGACGTGAGGTTTTGTGCGTTGAAAACTAAACTCGTAGACCTTCGATTTGGTATTTCGGGGGACTTCTAACTCTTTAAATATTGAGAGAAAAGCTCTGAGACATTTTACCCAAAGTTCAGAAAATTTATTAAAGAAACTTACGATAACTTTTGCCGACTTGCTTGACTTCAAAACTTATCATACGACCAAGAAAATGGACTCGGCACCGAAATACCGGTCCCAACAGGCCTTAAATGACTTGGGGCTGCTACAAACAAGCTCTAACGGTACAAGGAAAATGAATACGTGGAAATGACCGGAAGGATCATTACACAGAATCTCCAAGCAGAGTATATATACTTAAGCTAAGCTTCGGTCGCCAAGAGCTCACCCTTAGTCTGAAGTAGTCCCCAAAAGATCTCCAAGCATGAATCACAATGATGTAGCGGTGATGGCCCACGCTAGCATCTGCACCAGAAGAGGCAGAGTATAGTATGAGCACCAATTGCAAAGCAACCGGTACCTAGTAGGTATCATAGGCTGACTGGGCACATATAAGATAAAAGAGCATTAATAGACAGAATAGAAGAAAGTAGTCACAGAAATCAACGAAAAGGACACAGGAACTAGCCCAGAGGGAAGTCAATAGAAACACATACAAGGCTAGCAAGTAGAATATATATACACAACAAGCATAGGTGTAAAAAAGAGACAACGCACCTGGGACCCTTGCAATAACAGTATATATATAATAAGTTTAATAATGGACGATATACCGATAAACTCAAGTACAAGGAAAGGAAGAGAAAAATAAAGGTAGGCATGCTCGGAAACAAGAACCAATAACCCAACTACTCATACCAATCTCAAATACAACATGTAACAATTTCACCGTACATAATCTTATAAGCATAACCGTAAAAGGGGATAGCACCGCGAATAAGTGACAAGAGGCTACCTACAGTACCCCCGCCGCCCATACAACCGAGGAACGCAAACAAGTGAAAACAAAACCCTACAGCCGCCCATACAATTAGAGCGTACACTAAACAAATAGATAACAAGGGTGGAACCTCAAACACTGGATGATATTATGCATGATAACCTCAGAGTGGGATAGAAACTCTGTATGTACCTCCTCCGATGCTGATCGAGCCTAGCAGGTAGGTTCCATGGAAGGACACTACCTGTATATCTCTAGTCTTCCATATACACTCCCTCCGGCACACGCAGTCCAAACCCTTAGGCCCGGACAACAAGGTCCATGGAGGTCCTAGACCCTATACTAAAACTCAGTATCAACACATGTCATCCGAAAGCAAGTCTGGGTTCAAGATAGAGACCCAGTCTCGAATATGCATGTCCAGACCCTGTGCAGGACTAAAGAAGTGGGAAAATATCTCAAAAACCCCTATAAGAATGCCCGGGTGTAACCGGGTCTAAGAAGTAGAAAGTTATCTCAGATGCTCGGTCTGACCGAGACTGAAATCATCCCGATTTAGTAAGAAACTCAACTAGTATCCCGGCCCTGCCGAGTCTAGCGTTAATAGTAAAACTGGTGATAGAAATCATAATTTATCCTTTTTTTACCCCAAGAAGATTCATAAGTTAAATCAAACCATTTTCAGTTCATTTTCTATCGAAAATGGGCCCCCGGGGTCATGCAAGGTATAGAAAACAATTCCAGTAGGCCCGAAGCCAAAACTGTAGTAAAATATGGGTAAATCCTCTTTATATGCATGGAAATGAATGATCAACACAAACAGCCGCCCAGCAGCTAACAATCAACCTATCGGCCCTGCACAAGCCCATAGCTACTCAGCAAGCATAACCAGCCTAGAAGAATATTTCTATGTCCCAATAACCCACCTTCTATGTTCCAGAGTCAATAAGGTCTCACAGGACCACAAGGGTAAATAAAACGTATCATCAAGTACTAGAAGCATCGGAGGAACAAAAGTAGGAAGACATGAATAAAGCAGTCAAGGTCTGTGGTACCAACCTAATAATCCAACCCAAGGATGCCAGCTAGTATAATTTTATCCAATATATGCTAAGTCTAGGGGGGTTAGACTGTAACCTACCTGTTGTCCGACGACAAACTGCTAGAACGATAATGTCCAAGCTCGAACTGCTCTGAGAAGCTCTGAAACGAAATCAAACTCGAATTTGAGCTTGAAGAACTTGACGTAGATAATCGATTTTCTTTCGGCAATTGAATACTGCGCCAAAAATATTCTTCCCTCTATTACCTCTCCATCGTACTAAATAATCATGATTACAGCAATTGTACAACGTTCACTTCACACTCGCAACATGGGATTTCCTTGGATTCAAGCTCAACACCACCCAATTTACTATACTTAATCTATTTGATGAAGAAAATAATATCTACAGTAGATATGCACCACGATTTGTGAAGAAAAGGAATGAGAAAAATGATGAAATATACCTTGAAAAAAAGAGAAATTCATCTGCATGGATACATATGCATATATGAAGATATTAAATAATTTTTCCCACTCCAATAACTAGAGTGTTTAACATAATATAATTGAGAAATAGGATAATCCTTAAATAAGTTAATGACATGCATTAAATGTGAAAAAGATGGCTGCACCACGTGGAAGTGGAGGTGTCACCACTATAATTTTTCTTAACCTGTTACGTATGTACTTGGGTATTGCATAAGTTCATGATAAATATATATCACTCTTTGAATATACCATAATTAATAGAAAATTATTTTTAATAAAATCTACTACATTATAATAATAATTTTCAATATAACTAAGCTTACTATCTCCATTAAAATATTAATAATTTATGAAACTCTTATAAAATAAATACATACACAAATATATCATATCAAAGTATTTTTTCATAAACCTTTAAAATATTTTAGGAAGGCAATAAAAATATAACTTTTTAAATCAAATATTTTCAAATACGCGCGATGTTAATAAAATTCTCAAATTTAGGCTCGCAAGCCTTGGATATGAGACAAAGGTTAAGGTCACACGGTTGTGAATCACTATCGCACAGTTTTGATACTCAGCTCATATGGAACAAGGATAGCATAAATGCGGGAATGACCAGAAGGGTCATTACAGTATTAGCGTTATAAATGAGGTATATGTTCAGTGAGTATATGTAACTAAGTTGATGTGATATCAAACCCAATAGATTAAGATAAGTTCTTGTCATGCCCTGAGGTTACCTCCTAGACGTAACATGAGACTTGGGACCACAAGGATCTCAAGCTAACCCTTGGTCATAGCATTCTCAAGCATAATAAAAGATAAGCGTAAGTAATCTAAGATAGAAACTCAGAATAACATAAATAGAAGTCAATTATGAAGTAGAACTCAGAAATCGTCTCATAAGGTCTATGTCTGAAAGCCTCTAGTCATAACATAAAGAGTTGCTAGGACAAGACCCTAGCCAACTCCGAGTATAGAAGTAAATCTATAATAAGGAAAAGCATAACTAGTCCTCGAACCATGAGGACTCACCACAACTCACTAAGGATGTGGCCTGAGACTCTAGTCACGAAGCTGAGAAGGGGTACCTAAATCTGTATCATCAAAGGATGCAGCGCAATATACGTTAGTACTATGGAATGTACTAAGTATGTGAGCAATGCATGAACATAGTGAAAACATGCTAAGTATACTTGAATAACTAAAATCATGCTTTTAAAGAATAACTTAATGCAATGACTCTAAAATATCATAATCCGAAGCATAATCATAAGTAATAAGCCTGAAATCAGATTTAGAGTCAAATGCAACTTTAATTATAAACTATTTTTGTGGGAGGTTCTATAAAACATAGACCATGTGAGCTATATGGAATCCGATGTATATGCCCCATCGAGAGGACCCAATGTACCTTGCCAGGGGTACAAAGGCATGACTGTAACATGATCACCTGAAACTGATGCGCAGCACGGGACTTAACCTACTGGGGCAACGTAGTTCTGGGACTCATGGGTACTCTCACCCGTCTAACTCGGTGCTAATACTACTCCCAAAAATATACATATAGCTAATATAATACCAATGACATACTGATGCCAAAGCTGTTAAAAAGACCAATGACATATCTGATGCCAAAGCTAAGAAAAAAACCAATGACATATCTAATGCCAAAGCTAAGTAAAAACCATGACATATCTAATGCCAAAGCAATTTTGAAAAGCAAAAGCCATATCTGATGCTATGCAATTCAAAGTCATAATCTAAAGGCTTAGCTTAGCCATAGCTCAAAACATGTTTTTCATACCTAATTCATACTTGAAGAATTATACATGCAGTTTCATAAGTTTATAAGTGCCATGATAGCTAATCATGCTAATTTCCTCTTGAAAACATGTAAATTCAAGGGTTCATGCTAGAAATCCACTTTCATGCTTGGGCTTTCAAAATCAATGAAAGAAGCATAATAAAATCATGAATAATCAAAAAGAAACCATGAATTTAAATATAGAAACTGATTTTATAAACTTTCTCCAATTTTGGTTCAAAACCCTAGTTTCATAATTCAAATTCATGAGTTGGGGATTTTGGGAACAAGGGTGAAAGAAACCCATTGCTAAAGACCCACATACCTTAGGTGAAGATTACCCACTTCAATGGAAAAGATTTGAAGACTTGACTTGGAGCTTGGAGACTTGATCTTGAAGAGGGATTTTCCTTTTTGGGAGGAGAATGAGGAACTTGGGATGAACTTAGGGTAATATGGGTGAAAACTCTTCTAAAAGTAGTCAAAACGACTTCACTTAATACATAATAGGGTGGGAAATGACCAAATTTACCCTGGGATTTAGTGGGGAAAAAGCTGGAAAATAGTCAACTTACAGTGACCACAACTCAGTCTACGAGTCGTGATCTGAACAACGAGTCATCGTTTGCCATTCATAGAAATCAGGCTGGAATCTTGGGCTGCAGATCCATTTCTATGGGTCAACAGGATGGACTCGTGGAATGGATCATGATTCGTCAAATGAAGTCATAGATTTCAGGTTGCTAGGATGACTCGGTCAAACCACGACTCAATACTATGGCTCATTGTTTGAATGACGAGTCATAGACTTGACTCGTAGATCCTGAAGGGAATTTTGGGAAATGTCATCCCTTTGAAGACTTTCCACCAGTCAATAGAATGGATCCGTGATTCAAACCATACACCATAGACTGGACTGGTGGATCCTGACCGTCTGCATCCTTGATTCCACGAGTGTCTTCCACGAACTGTGGTTCCAACCATGACTGGTGGTTGGACTCTTACACCCTGAATCATGGGAAATTTCTGAAGTTTCTAACTTAGATAGCTAGATACGTGCACGGGGTGTTACAATATCCCCCCCTTAGGATCATTCGTCCTCGAATGAAGGCTAGACAAGGGAAACTGAGGGGAAAACAGCCCAACCAAACATCATAACATAGAAATCAAGGGAGTAATCATGGAAACTAAACTTCTTAACTTGAAACATGATAAATTAACTTCATGAAACATGTATGCATGCTAGGATCATGAGAGAAACCGCTGTAATAGAATCATAGTGATTTACTAAGGAGGAAACTAGTACCTCAAGCTGGAACTGAGTTGGAAGGAAAGAGATGAGGATATTTGGCCTTCATGGCCTCTTCCGCTTCCCAAGTAGCACCTTCAACAAGCTGAATCCTCCAAAGGACTTTTACCGAAGCAACTTCTTTATTTCACAATCTCTGAACCTGACGATCAAGGATCTCCACAGGAACCTCCTTATAGGTGAGACTATCCTTCACACCTACATCTTTCAAAGGAACAATCAAGCTCGGATCACCAACACACTTCTTCAACAAGGAAATATGGAAAACTGGATGAACCGCTTCCAACTCCGTTGGCAACTCCAACTCATAAGCAACACTACCAACTCTTCTCGAAATCCGATAAGGACCTACAAAACGGGGACTAAGTTTTTCTTTCTTGCCAAACCTCATTACACCCTTCATGGGTGACACGTTAAGGAAAACCCAATCATCAACTTTAAATTCTAACTCCCTTCTCCTCATATCCGCATAAGATTTTTGTTGACTCTGAGTTGTCTTCAACCTTTCCCGAATAAGTTGGACTTTCTCCATAGTCTCATG
The DNA here is from genome assembly GCA_003996215.1 of Jaltomata sinuosa. Lineage (NCBI taxonomy): Eukaryota > Viridiplantae > Streptophyta > Magnoliopsida > Solanales > Solanaceae > Jaltomata > Jaltomata sinuosa. The sequence goes on along the minus strand of QJPP01002211.1, from coordinate 26,598 downwards.
CACAGAATCTGGACCAATCAAGGTTGCCTCACTATCCTTGAACCAACCAATAGGAGACCTACACATCCGGCCATAAAGTTCCTCATACGGAGCCATCTGGATGATAGAGTGGAAACTGTTGTTGTAAGCAAACTCGATAAAAGGTAAGTGATTATCCCAATTTCCTTTGAAGTCAATAACACAAGCCCTCAACATATCCTCCAAAGTCTGAATAGTACGCTCGACTTGGCCATCCTACTGAGGGTGAAAAGTTGTACTAAGCTTCACCTTAGTGCCAAGACCTTTCTGTAACGACCTCCAAAACTGAGATGTAAACTGAGGACCTCTATCCAAAATGATGGACAAGGGAACACCATGCAATCGGACTATCTCCCAAATATAGAGTCTGTCATAATCATCTGCGGTATCCTTAGTCTTAACAACCAAGAAATAGGATGACTTGGTCATCCAGTCGACAATCACCCAAATGGAATCATGTTGCCTTAGAGTACGAGGCAAACCCGTAATAAAGTCCATATTGATTGCTTCCCATTTACAAGTGGGAAGGTCAATATTCTGAAGCATACCACCTGGTATTTGATGTTCCACCTTTACATGTTGACAGTTGGGAAACTTAGCCACAAACCCGGCTATGTCCTTCTTCATACCATTCAACCAAAAGACTTCTCGTAGGTCACGGTACATCTTAGTGGCACCCAGATGAATGGAGTATCTAGACTTGTAAGCCTCGGACAAAATCTGTTGTCTCAACCCATCAACATGTGGCACACACAAGCGACCCTGATAACGAAGCACACCATCTCCCCCTTAGGAGAAAACCACAACCCTTTGCTAATGAACTGCACCCTTAAGCTGAAGTAGAATAGGATCTTGGTCTTGCTTTGCTTTCACTTCCGCCACTAAGGATGATTCAGCACCATTAGTCACAATCACACCACCTTCGGTCGAGTCCATAAGGTGAACTCCAAACCGAACAAGCCTATGAACTTCTTTAACCAATTCCTTCCTTTCACCTTCGATAGAAGCTACACTTCCTATGGATAACCTACTCAAATCATCTTCCACAACATTGGCCTTACCCGGATGGTAAAGCACACTCATATCATAATCCTTAAGGATCTCAAGCCATCTCCTTTGTCACAAATTTAACTCCTTTTGAGTGAACACATACTGAAGACTTTTGTGATCCGTGAACACATCAACATGCACACCATACAAGTAGTGTCTCCAAATCATCAAAGAAAAAGCCACGGTCGCTAGCTCAAGATCATGCAATCACCTTGCCCTGTTGCATCAAAACACAACTCAAACAATTATGGAGGCATCACAATACATAATAAATTCATCAAGGCCCTCGAGTAGAGCCAACACTGGATTTGTAGTCAATCGAGTCTTCAATTCCTAGAAACTTTTCTCACAAGAGTTAGACCACTGGAACTTAACCTTTTTCTGAGTTAATCGGGTTAATCGAGAAGCAAGGGAAGAAAACCCTTCCACAAATCTCCTATAGTAACCAGCCAAACCCAAGAAACTTTTAATATCAGATAAATAAGTAGGTCTAGGCCAGTTCTTTACCGCTTTAATCTTTTGTGAATCAACCTGAATACCATCACTAGTCACAATGTGACCCAGAAAAGCAACAGACTGCATCCAAAACTCGCACTTGCTAAACTTAGCAAGCAACTATCTATCCTTGAGAGTTTGCAACATAACCCTCAAGTGATCTGCATGCTCCTCCTCACTCCGAGAGTAGATGAGGATATCATCAATGAAAACAATCACAAACATATCCAAATACTATTTGAACACACGGTTCATCAAATTCATAAAAGCTGCAGGAGCATTTTTTAGACCAAAAGACATAACAATAAACTCATAATGGCCATATCGAGTCCTGAAGGCTGTCTTCAGGATATCACACTCCCGAACCCGAAGCTGATAATAATCGGATCTAAGGTCAATTTTGGAGAAGAACCTAGCACCCTGAAGCTGACCGAACAAGTCATCAATCCTAGGAATGGGATACTTATTCTTGATTGTGACCTTGTTCAATTGATGGTAATCAATACACATTCTAAGAGAACCATCTTTCTTCCGAACAAACAAAACTGGGGCACCCCGAGGAGAAATACTAGGCCTGATGAAACCCTTATCAAGCAAGTCTTTCAGGTGATTTTTCAACTCCTTGAGTTGCGCAGGGGCCATTCTATAGGGAGGAATAGAGATAGGATTCATATCCGTAAGAAAATCTATCCCAAAGTCAATTTCTCGTTAGGGAGGGACTCCGGGCAAATCATCGGGAAACAATTTTGGAAATATGTTAACAACAGAAATAGACTGAATAGTCGGGTTCTCGGACTCCGTGTCCATAACCCAAACTATATGATATACATAACCCTTAGAAATCATCTTTCTAGCCTTAAGATAAGATATGAAACGACCCTTCAAAGAAGAGGGACTACCTTGCCATTCTAGGACAGGTTCATTAGGAAACTTGAAACTAACCACACGAGTGTGGCAATCAACTGAGGCATAACATGCATACAACTAATCCATACCAAGGATAACATCAAAGTCAGTCATCTCCAACTCTACTAAATCCGCTGAAGTGACTTTATCAAGGACTGAGATAGGGAAATTTCAGTAGACTCTTTCAGCTAGGACTGACTCACTAACAGGAGTAGAAACATGAAAGGGTTCTAAAAGCATTTCGGGACCACTATCGAACTTACAAGCAACATAGAGGGTTACAAAAGACAAAGAGGAACCGGGGGCCAACAAAGCATACACATTATGAGAAAATACTTTCAACATACCAGTAACCACATCGGGAGAACTCTCCTGATCCTGTCGGGAGGACATAGCATAGAGACGGTTCTGGCGCTGACCACCAGAACTAGAAGTTGCGCCCTAGGGGGGTGGTCTACCACCTGATGATGCTGGGGTAGACTGAGTCCTACCTCTCTGTCCCTTCCTAGTTGAAGGACAATCCTTAATACGATGCCCAGGCTGACCACAACCAAAGCAACCCTCTCTACCGACTAGACACTCATCGGGATGATTCTTCCCACACCTGGTATAAGGAGGGAAAGAAGACCCCTTTGCACCACTACCCTGAGAATAAGAGCCTGCACCTCTACTGGAGTGATCATGGCAGGGCCTGGAGGCCTGAGAAGGAGCACTAGTAGAAGTGTAAACAGGGCCTGAAGACTTCTTCTGGAAAGATGAGCGATATCCACCACCGGACCTCTGATGGCTAAAACCCAATCCCTCGGATCTACCTCTCTTGTTCTCCCTAGCCATCTCCCTAAACTTATCGGCCTCAATCTGATGGGAATGAGTCATGAGTCGAGAGATATTCATGTCACTCAATAGCAAAGCATACCTACACTCCTTCTTAACCATATATGAAACACCATAGATGAATTTGCTCATTTGATCATGCGGGTCTTCTACCATGGAGGGAGCATATTTTGACAACTGAGTGAACTTCAAGATATACTCTTCTACTAACATCAAACCCTGTCTCAAGTTCACAAATTCCTCCACTTTTGCTTGCCTCAACTCACAGGGAAAGAACCTATCAAGAAAGGCTCCCTCAAAACACTCCCAAGTCGTGGGGATCGCATCCCTCACCCTAGCCTCCTTCCATTGCGTGAACTAAATATGAGCTACATCCTTGAGTTGATAGGATGAAAGCTCTACACAATCAACACCCGCTACTTGCATAACCTCAAAGATTTTCTTCACTTCATCAATAAAGTTAAGCGGGTCCTCACTCACTTTTGAACCCTAAAACTCTAGCGGGTTCATATGAATAAAGTCACAAACTCAGGCCGCTACCCCACCTTGAAGAAGAGCGAGGGTAGGAGCCTGTTGATTTGCCAATGTCTAAGCTAGAAAATGGATAGCATTCCTAAACTCATCATTCATGACATCGGGAACCGTAACTTGAGGAGCGGCATTTCGAGAAGCTCGGGGAGGCATAGCACGTCGAGGAGGCATAATCTGAAATGCATAACATAAGGATTACAGGATTATTAGACTTAAGCTCTATCATACAATGTGATCATAAAAGAAGTGAAGTTTCTTTTCTAAGGAGCCTCATAGCTCCCCTTTCATATATGTTGCGCACTTCACACACATGAAAGAGACTCTACTCGATGCAGCTTTCAGACATCCTAGGACTATTGAACCTGAGGCTCTAATACAAAGTTTGTCATGCCCCGAGGTTACCCCCTAGACGTAACACGGGACTTGGGACCACAAGGATCCTAAGCTAAACCTTAGTCATAGCATTCTCAAGCATAACAAAAGATAAGCGGAAGTAATCTAAGATAGAAACTAAAAATATCATAAATAGAAGTAAATTACGAAGTACAACTCATAAATCATCTCATAGGGTCTATGTCTGAAAGCCTCTCGTCATAACATATAGAGTTTCTAGGACAAGACCCTAGCTAACTCGGAGTATAGAAGTAAAGCTATCATAAGGAAAAGCATAACTATTCCTCGAACCATAAGGACTCACCACAGCTGACTAAGGAGGTGGACTGAGACTCTAGCCACAAAGCTGAGAAGGGATACCTGAATCTGCATCATCAAAGGATGCAGCGCAATATGCGTTAGTACTATGGAATGTACTAAGTATGTGAGCAATGCATGAACATGGTCAAAACATGGTAAGTATACTTGAATAACTGAAATCATGCTTTTAAATAATAACTGAATGCAATGACTCTAAAATATCATAAGATGAAGCATAATCATAAGTAATAAGCCTGAAATCTCATTTAGAGTCAAATGCAACTTTAATCACAACTTGTTTCTGTGGGAGGTTCTATAACCAACATAGACCATATGAGCTACATGGAATCCCATGTATACTCCCCATCGAGAGGACCCAATGTACCTTTCCAGGGTTATAAAGGCATGACTGTAACATGATCACCTGAAACTGATGCCCAGCACGGGACTTAACCTACGATGGAGACATAGTTCTGGGACTCATGGGTACTCTCACCCATCCAACTCGGTGCTAATACTACTCCTAAAAACATACATATAGCTCATATAATACCAATGACATACTGATGTCAAAGTTGTTCAAAAAGCCAATGACATATCTGATGCCAAAGATAATAAATAAACCAATGACATATCTAATGCAAAAGCTAAGTAAAAACCAATGACATATCTAATGCCAAAGCTATTTTGAAAAGCAAAAGACATATCTGATGCTATGTATTTCAAAGTCATAATCTTAAGGCTTAACTTAGACATAGCTCAAAACATGCTTTTCATACAAAATTCATACTTGAAGAATCATACCTGCAGTTTCATAAGTCCATAAGTGCCATGATAGCTAATCATGCTAATTTCCTCTTGAAAACATGTAAATTCATGGGTTCATGCTAGAAATCCACTTTCATGCTTGGGCTTTCAAAATAAATGAAAGAATCATAATCAAATCATGAATAATCAATAAGAAACTATGAATTTAAATATAGAAACTGATTTTATAAACTTTCCCAAATTTTGGTTCAAAACCCTAGTTTCATTACTTCTAATTCAAATTCATGAGTTGGGGATTTTGGGCACAAGGGTGGAAAAAACCCATTGCTAAAGACCCACATACCTTAGGTGAAGATTACCCACTTCAATGGAAAAGTTTTGGAAACTTGACTTGGAGCTTGGAGCTTGGAGACCGGAGCTTGAAGACGGATTTTCCTTTTTAAGAGGATAATGAGGAACTTGGGATGAACTTAGGGTAATATGGGTGAAAACCCTTCTAAATTTAGTCAAAATGACTTCACTTAATACATAATAGGGTGGGAAATAACCAAAATGACCTTGGGATTTAATGGGGAAAAAGCTATAAAATGGTCAACTTACAGTGACCACGATTCAGTCTATGAGTCATGATCTGAACGACGAGTTATCGTTTGCCATTCATAGAACTCAGGCTGGAAGCTTGGGCTGCAGATATATTTCTACGGGTCAACAGGATGGACCCGTGGAATGGATCATGATTTGTCAAATGGAGTCGTAGAACTCAGGTTGCTAGGCTGACTCGGTCAAACCACGACCCAAGACTACGGCTCATCATTTGAATGATGAGTCGTAGACTTGACTCGTAGTTCCTGAAGGGAATTTTGGGAAATGTCATCCCTCTAAAGACTTTCCACGAGTCAACAGGATGGATCCGTGATTCAAACCACGGACCATAGACTGGACTCGTGGATCCTGACCATCTGCATCCTTGATTCCACAAGTGCCTTCCACGAACCGTGGTTCCAACCATGACTCATGGTTGGACTCGTAGACCCTAAATCATGGGAAATTTCTAAAGTTTCTAATTTAGATGGTTGGATACGTGCATGGGGTGTTACAATTCTGATGGAAAAATTATGTTTTAATCAAGCTCATAGTTGTGTGCTTATTGGTATTGGTGATTTAGATGACCTATCCTGGTAAATTGACCTTTGAGGTGTGGAAAAGAGTCACAACATAGATGTCCCAAAGGACAAACATGGCATAGTATTTGGTGGTATTGTAAGCTAAAATATTATTATGGTGTAAGTACCCAACTAGATGTTTTCCTAGTATAAGAGTGGCCGACCTCAGGGTAGTATGATTTTGTTTAAAATTTGGCGTTGTATGGTTTAGTGTTGAATTTTGGATTGTGGTGTAGTTTTTGGTGGTGTTGATTCATTATAGTAAAGTGAGGGCGTAAGCACCTGGCTAAAAAGATCCCTAGAATGAGAGTTGGTAAAATCACAAGCTAGGGTGAACTTCGATTAAAATCTAGCATCCTATGCCTTAGAGATTTGTAAGGGTCTCATGGTTTGTTGTATGATAATTTGGAATCCATTTATAGATAGTCGAGAGGTATAGGGTCTCGTAGGAAGTTTCAAAATGGTAATCGGGTTCATGGAACTCCAATTATGGTGATTAACTTATTGGGTTTCACCCTTGATGTCTAGAAATCAAAGTGTGTTATGAAATGAGGGGTTGAATATGAGTTTTTGACATTCTGGAATTCATACTTTATTGTGACAAAGGATTCACTCATCATAATAAGTTGATCATCGTCATTACAACCCATCGCGATGAGATGTGGTCCATCACGACGAGAGACAAGGTAGCTTCCCTGACTGTAAGTCCAGTAAGGTTCAATATAGATGATATTGAGAGTAATTTCCTTTAAATTCCAACCTTGCGTGTCTCCTCTTCAACCATTGTCCATTCAGGGATGAATGGATGATAAATTGGTATATAATGTAATGACCCATTCCGTTATTATTAAAAATAACTTTGTTAAAGGCTTAAGGCCTTGACTTCCATAGGTGTTAGAGTCAATTCCTTAGTGTGAGAGTGCATTAGATATGAACTAAGTTCTTACGAAACCCCTAGCACAAAGTTAAGTTGTAAACATTCTTACCGATTGAGTTTTGATGTAAGTTTTTACTAGGGTAAACTTCAAATGAGAACCCCTCCTAAAATATGAAGAGTTAGGAGGTTAATTACCCACCAAATTAAAGGTCTTCGAGCCTTTTTTCAATGCCACCAACCGCTCATTATTTCGAGTCCTGAGTAGAAACTTATGACTATTTTACTGAAGGTTGTCTGTGCTGAAAAGAGGGGCTCTTCTCGATGAGCGGGTGTTTATTGCGATGAGAAATCATCCCATCGTGATGAGAAACATGGGAAGAACACTTGGTAGGCGTATTTTTAAGTATTTTATGCCCCATAACTCCAAAACTTCATTCTAAAACCTTAGGGAGGCAATTTTCCAAGGGCTAGGGTGAAAACTCTCCGTTGAGGTAAGTTCTTCCATCAACTTCTTCTCCTATTAATCCTTTAACACCTGAGAATCATTAGAATGATCTTTAATGGTGGAATTAAGGGTTAAAACCCTATGTTAATGAAATTATGGGGGAAACCTATGGATATGCATTTTATCACCTTTAATTATTTCTAGATTGTAAATTGAACTTTTCTAGCATGAATTCTTATTCTAAAAGATGGATTTTGGTAAGTGGGAACCTTGAGTTCTATAAAAATGGAGTCTTTACCATTAGAACTTTATTAATGGAGATAGGGTGAGTTTGATTGCACTAGTTAATGGTTAATTGACCCTTGCTTAATGATTTAGATCGTGAATAGGGGTAAAATTAGTGGGTTTGTATTTCCAAAGTATTTCTTTGAAGAGTAATTGATTAATTTCTCTTGTATTTGCTTGTTTATTAGATTATTATATATTTTGAGGCATGAAGGAAGAGAAGGATCATCCGTGGTGCGGCTTACTTGTCTCAAGATCTTCGATTGAGGTAGATTATAATTTATGAGTAGTAGAATCAGATTAGCTAACTGTATACATTGTGTAGAATTGACTTGAGAATACATGATTACGCCTTCGAGCAAGGAGTTTGGATGAAATTTAGTTAGAATGATCTAATAACACTGTAATCTTTGCATTTAGACATATTACGTTATGTGTAACTTAATGTGAATGTGAATTAGGAATTAAGCCATGTGATTTATGAGACCTAGATAATATATTCTTTTTGATAGTGGAAGCCAGAGCTATATATGAGGGATGAAATAGAATTGCAATGTAATCAAGCTTTTAAATATATATTCTTGATTTTTGTGTTACCACCTGGTAACTATGTGAAATTGTGTTAAACCTTATATGATTTGCTATGATTCTTGATTTACTTACCTAATTATTAGAATCCCTGATTGTGGAGTAGAATAGTATGTTAAATAATAATCATCTTAAAAAGAGAATTGATGTTCTATCATAAACATTCGAGAAAGACTTGTCTAGATACTAATTATATAAATTAGAGTGTAGACTCGATTTTGGTAGAATGTGCACTCCTAAAATAGATACTTGATTATGTGGTCCTCGGACATACTTGGATTCGATGAATATGGTTTGATAAGGTCTTGTATGCATTATATGTTAATTGCAACTAAGACTTGTTTTGTACTTGTATGAATTTAAACTCTTGACTTGTTATTGGTTTCAGATATATTTGAATAATGATTGTTTTCATGTTGTGCTTGAATAAATAAGTTGTGTATAGATGAACTGAATAAAGAACTTTGAATGATGAAGTGTACGTGTAATTAGTATACTAAGAGGTATCCTAAGAGAAAGACTTGGAACCATAGGTTCACTATTGTTATTAAGGAACGGGTGCCATGAGTCGGTACAGGGGTAATATTATCTTACCTATTATAGAGTGGATACCTCACTGGTATTGTACATGGACAACTCCCTTGCAGGTCATAGCTAGTGGGCATCCATAAGACTCTTAGCATGTGTGTATACCTTTTACCTTATTTTGTATTATTATATTATTATTGTGATGAGGTGCTATGATTTCATTTGTGGACCAATCCTTGATGAGATATTATGATAATGAAATTGTTGATGTCGTAAATGATAAAGTGAAAATGGGTGAAATGTACCCTTGTGTGAGATTTCTAATATGAACCTTGTTTATGCTCACCTTATGACTTGAATGCCTACTTGACGATCATTGGTTATTGCTATATCTTTGACTGTTATATTTGTTGGTTGTTAGCGACTACTATGACCTTGTATGTTGATATTGTCAAGTCCTTAAATAAAGGTTATTTTCTGAATTGTTGGTCTCTGGGAACTTGGGGAGTGGGTAATGCCTTACCACTAATTCTAAATGATTAGCTTATCTTAGGTGTGGATTCCAAAGGAGAATATGTATAACATAGAACTCCTTGTGATTATGTTAAAGGAGTTAGAGAGAATTTCTTAATCTAATAAAAAATATAAGAGTATTGGTCCAATAGGTTACAGTGGATTAGGCTTGAATTGTGTTGATGCATTTAGCTGTAGTTTGAGATCCTATGTTGGGAAATTAGTGTAAATGTAATTGTTAGCTATCATGTCTATCTTTTTGGTTTTATGTGATGTTGCATGATCTAATCCTGGTCGACTAATGATACCTACTAGTACGTGTGTTTGTACTGATTCTACTCTTGCTACATCCTTTGGGGTGTAGACATGTTGAAGGACAAGTCGAAGTTCTTATGAGAAGTGGAGAGTATTTATCAATAGCTTTTGCTCATCCTATTCCTACAGTAGGAGTTGTGTCTTTTATTTGTCCTTCATTGTCATAAAAGCTCTTGTACATGTCTAGACTAGAACCTTGGGAAGGTATTATACTTGTAGTTTATTCAAAAAAAATATTATAAGATTTCATTGGTATTTAAATGGTTTAAGAATGTGTTTTGACAAGACTTCCACATGTTTATGGTTGGATGGTTCAGGATTCTCCTATCTAGGTAGATTAGAGTAGGTGTTCGCACGATCCCCGTACTTAGGTCATGACAGGGTTGCACAACTACGTTAGCATAAGCTATCGTATCAGCCTAGATTGCAGGATCTCCTTGTAGATATGTATTAGAAACTATTTTTTCATCAGGTTCCACCATGGCACCTGTCTTATAGACAAAACAAACAAACAATTAATGGAAAAGAATGACTTATTTATGTAGATACCAATAATAAACAAAGTTTTCACTATATTTCTTAGCAACTGTGCCAATGTATTATATTCTCAAGATACACCTTCAAATTAATGTACGCAGTCAAATACAATAATAGTAAGCCAAGTAGGTTGGGTTTGAATCCATGGGGAATACGGGAGAAACACTAACATATACTATCTGTGCAACTACTCAACTTATAGACAAATTCTGATCTTTAGAGTTGTAGAAATTTGATTATCAATTAAACTAAAGAAAGTAAAAATACTCAAAATAAATATAATTGTAAAACTTATGAGACAAAAACACCAAGATTGTATCCTCACAATGGATTGCATTGTTCGTTGTTAATAATCCAATTTCATGCACTTGGGATTATAGATATGCACTCAGTCTCTTGCACTATCACATAGCCTCTTCTGAGATCATGAATGATTTATCTATATATGATGCTTCCACAATAATATGATTTATGACAATAAGAATGACCAGTTACGTTAAGTAAATCTTATTGTTCCTAATATGAATTTATCAAATGAGGGTTAGCGCCTTGAGTTCATGCAAATATTATTTTACCAAATTCTAACCTGCTCTTCAAAGTCTGTAGATTATGATATTATAGCATAGGTTAATGTTTGCAACCGTTAAGACTTTTAATAAAGAACAAAAGGAAGTTTGATATCTTATAGCCCTAATAACATGCAATCACACAAAAACCTTATGAACACTACAATATCCTTGGGCTTCACAAGTTCAGTTTAGGATTTAGCTACTCATACTGATGGTAAAATAACAAGAGTGTAAATTGTAATACTGCATAACTTACTATGAATATTAAAAGCTTGAATAATGTTGAAGACTTTGTTCAACAACTACTAACTAATAAAATTGTAAAACTGGCATTGTACGAGTTAATCATACCGAGGGTTTGAATCCCTCTCTTTCTGTTAAAATTAAAACTAAAACAAAAAGTATGAAAAATTATTGACTTTTTAAAATAGAAACCTAACATATCTATTTATAATAGTCCAAAAAAATGGAATCCTAAAAGAATCAAATTTTTCCATCGGCATGTTTCATGATCCAGTTCCTGACTGTTAAATTGTTTGCGGTCCATGGATTATTCTTGCGTTGCTGTAGAATGCCTTTTAGGGTTTTCTGTATTTTTCTTATGGATTTATTTTGCACATATGAAATCATTCTATGGAATATCTCTTTGGATCGCAGGTTTTTCTTTGGTGTTGGTTTTTATCTCGTCGTCAAGTGGTTTTGTGACCATCTTCTACTTTATTTTTTGACGATTCATTATAGGGTATGTAACACCCAAAAATCAAACCAGCTATCTAAGTTAAAATATCAGAAAAATTTCATGTTTCAGGAATGACGGGTCCAAACCACGGACCATGGTTGGAACCACGGGTCATGGAATAGAACTGTGATTCCCTTTGATTGATTCAGCCTATGGTCTGGAACCATGAGTTGGTTCTACAGACCCTAGTTCAAACTATGGGTCTGTCCTTTCTACTCGTGGAACTCAGATAAGAGGCTTGGTAAGTCCCTCTGAAATAACGACTCCATTTTATGACTCGTCGTCCAAACGACGAGCCATAGTCCTGACTCGTGGTTTAACCAAGGACCAGCTAGGTCCCCAGGAACCACAACTCCAAACGATGATCCATCATTCATTCTACGGGTCTTTCCTGTTGACCCGTAGAAGTTCTTCTGCAGCCTAAAAGTCCCTGTCAGGAACCACGAGTGGAACCATGGGTCATGATTCAAATGACGACCTGTAGAACTGACATGTGGTTGCTGACACCAACTATTTTTCCAGCTTTTTATTAATTAATTCCCGAAGGTATTTTAGTCATTACCCACTCTTTTAACTCCCTAATGATGTTATTTTGACTATTTCAAGAAGGGTTTTAACCCTCATTAGCCTAAGTTCCTTCTTATTACTTCACTCTTCTCCCAAAACGGGAAATCCTTCTCCAAGCTTCAAGTCTCAAGCTCCAAGTTCAAGCTCCAAGTTCAAGCATCCTAAGTCTTTCTAATTCAAGTGGGTTATCTTCAATCAAGGTATATGGGTAATCAACAATGGGTTCCTTTCACCCTTGTGCCCAAAACCCCTAATTCAAATTTTGATTTCATGGTCTTCAAATTAGGGTTCTTATCCAATTCTCATAAGTTTTGCTAAATATGGTCTTCTCATGATTTGATTATTAAATTAGTATTAAAATTGCATGATTTCACATGGGTTTTTACATGTTAACTCTTATTTCATGAATTGAAGTTTAACCATGGAAATTCCTACATGCATGAAGTTGATTTAAGCAAATTAGATTTTGATAGCATGTTTCTTATGGGTTTTCAAGTATGTGCATGCCTAGATCCTATGTTCTATGAAAATATATGTATTATGAAATTGAACTAGAGTGATGCAATGTTTTTTATGTCATGAAGTATGCAAATTTCACAAGTTATGAACTATTATACAAGACAAGACACCCGATGTTCCATCAATGCTCATGAACCAATATCTAAACCCTAATTCATGAGTAGTATGATGATCTGGGGTATGAACACATTATGAACAATTTTGGCATCAGATATGTCACATGGATATGAGCTCATGTTATATGTTTTAGAAGTAGTATTTAGCACCGAGAGATGAGGGTTCAGATAACCCAAGTCCAAAACTACGTTGCCACCGTAGGTTTCCCTCTATGGCTTATCATGAAAGGATCCTGGTATGACATGGATCTAACCTTGGCCGGTTAGGATGCTCTTTTCAGTGGGGGTACATGACACTGGACTCCATGTAGCTCAACATGGTTTAATGTCTGTTAAGAGAAACTCCCACGTGTTATTTTCAAGCTATGAAGTTATATGATCCTATATTATGAACCTTAAGCTTCCATTTACATTTATAATTTGATATCTATTCATGTTCCTTTCTTACGTAACAATTTCATCCTTAAGCATGGTTTAAACTATTTTTATCATGATTCATACATTGCTCGCATACTCGGTACATCCTATAGTACTGACGCATATCTTGCACTGCATCCTTTGATGATGCAGATTCAGGTGTCCCTTCCTAGGCACGTGGCTAGATATTTCAGGCCACTCTATCTGTCAACTGTTGGTGAGTCTTCTTAGGCCGAGGACTAGTCATGTTATTATCTTGTGTTAGCTTTTCATTTCCGTACTTCGAGTTAGCTAGGGTTTTGTCCTAGCAACTCTTTATGTCATAAGTAGAGGTTTTTCAGACATAGAAAGTATTCGAGTCTTTTGGATCTTATATGCCTACTTGGCTTGACTATTAATTTATGTTATTCTGACTTTATCTATTATGCTTCCGCTTATCTTTTGTTATGCTTGAGAATACTATGACCAAGGATTAGCTTGGGGAACTTGTGGTCCCAAGTCCTGTGTTACGTTTAGGGGGTAACCTTGTCGTGTGACAAACTTGGTATCATAGCCTCAGGTTTAAGAGTCTTAGGATGTCTGAAAGACGCATCGAGTAGAGTCTCTTTTATGTGTGTGAAGCGTGCCACACATATGAGAGGGAAGCTATGAGGTGTCTTAGAAAACTTAACTTCTTTCATGATCATGTCGTGTGATAGAGCTTAACTCCTATGTTCATTTAATCCTCATCTTGTACAGTTCATATTATGCCTCCTCGACGTGCTATGCCTCTCCGAGCCACTCGAAAGGTTATTCCTCCCATTTCAGTCCCCAGTGTCACGAATGAGGAGTTCAAAAACGCCATCCATTTGCTAGACCATTCTTTGGCCACTCAGGCCACTCAACAGGCTCCTTCCCCAATCCACCCTCAAGGTGGGGTAGCGGCCCGAGTTTGTGACTTTATTCGTATGAACCCGCCTGAATTCTGGGGTTCGAATGTGAGTGAGGACCCGCTTAATTTTATTGATGAAGTGAAGAAGATCTTTGAGGTTATTTAAGTGGTTGGTTTTGATTTTGTTGAGCTGGCATCCTATCAACTCAAGGATATAGCTAATATTTGGTTCACGCAATGAAAGGAGGCTAGGGAGAGGGACGCGGTCCCCATGACTTGGGAGTGTTTTTGAGGGCCTTTCTTGATAGGTTCTTTCCGTGAGAGTTGAGGCAAGTGAAGGTGGAGGAATTTGTGAACTTTAGATAGGGGTCAATGTCGGTTCAAGAGTATAGTCTAAAGTTCACTCAGATGTCTAGATATTCTCCCTCTATGGTAGCGGACCCGCATGATCAAATGAGCAAGTTTATATATGGGGTTTCTGATGTGGTGAAGAAAGAGTGTAGGTTTGCCTTATTGTTAAGTGATATTAACATCTCCTGACTTATGACTCATGCCTAACTGATTGAGGGTGACAAGATAAGGGAAATGGCGAGAGAGAACAAGAGAGCTAGATCCGAGGGATCTAATTTTGGTCATCACGGGTCCGTAGATGGACATCTCTCTTCTTTCAAGAAGAAGTCATCGGGACCCGTGCATTCTTCTTCTAGTGCTCCTACCCAGGCTCAGAGGCCTCATCATGATCAGGGTGGTAGAGGACCTGGTTCCTATTCCCAGTCTCAGGGAAGTGTTTCTAAGGGACCTTCCTATCCTAGTTGAAACAAGTGTGGGAAGAATCACCCGGAGAGTGTCGTTTGGGCATGGGTGCATGCTTTGGGTGTGGACAGGCTGGACATGTGATTAGAGATTACCCTTTATCTAAGAAGGGGCAGGGAGGTGGTAGGACTCAGTCTTCTCCAGCAGTTTCAAGAGGTAGATCAGCCCAGCAAGGCGCATCTTCTAGTTTTGGTTGTCAGCACCAAAACCGCCTTTATGCTATGTCCTCCCATCAGGATCAAGAGAGTTCTCCAGATGTTGTCACTGGTATGCTGAAATTCTTCTATTTTAATGTGTATGCTTTGTTGGACCTCGGTGCATCCTTATCTTTTGTGACCCCTTATAGAGCATGCAGATTCAAAGTACGTACTGAATTAATTTTAGAACCCTTTTGTGTTTCTACTCTTGTTGGTGAGTCAATCTTAGCCAAAAGGATCTACCGAAATTGTCCTATCTCAGTCCTTTATAGGGTCACTTCAACGGATCTAGTAGAATTGGAGATGACTGATTTTGATGTCATTCTTAGTATGGATTGGTTGTACGCATGTTATGCTTCTGTTGATTGTCATACTCAAGTTGTCAGTTTCAAGTTTCTTAATGAACCTATTTTAGAATGGCAAGGTAGTCCCCCTTCCTCGAAAGGTCGCTTTATATCTTATCTTAAGGCTAGAAAGATGATTTCAAAGGGGTATGTTTATCATATAGTGCGGGTTATGGACACGGAGTCTGAAACCCCATCCCTTTAGTATGTTCCTATTATGAATGAGTTTCCAGAAGTGTTTCCCGAGGATTTTTCCAGAGTCCCTCTCAAGCGGGAGATAGACTTTGGGATAGATCTTCTCCCAGATATGAACCCTATCTCTATCCCTCTGTATAGAATGGCTCCCACGGAACTCAAAGAGTTGAAAGATCAGTTGAAGGATTTTCTTGATAAAGGTTTCATCAGGCCTATCATTTCTCCATGGGGTTCCCCAGTTTTGTTTGTTCAGAAGAAGGATGGTTCTCTTAGAATGTGTATTGACTACCGTTAGTTGAAAAAGGTCACAATCAAGAATAAATATCCCATTCCTAGGATTGATGACTTGTTCGATCAACTTCAGGGTGCTAGTTTCTTCTCTAATATCGACTTTAGATCAAGTTATTATCAACTTCATGTTAGAGAGTGTGATATTCCGAAGACAGCCTTCAGGACTCTGTATGGTCATTATGAATTTGTTCTGATGTCTTTTGGTCTAACGAATGCTCCTGCAGCCTTTATGGATTTGATGAACCGTGTGTACAAACAGTACCTAGATATGTTTGTGATTATTTTCATTGATGATATCCTTATCTACTCTCGGAAAGTGGAGGAGCATGCGGACCACTCGAGGGTTGTGTTTCAAACTCTAAAGAGTAGATAGTTGTTTGCTAAGTTTAGCAAATATGAGTTTTGGATGCAGTTAGTTTCCTTTCTGGGTCATACTGTGACTAGTGATGAGTTGATTCTCAAAAAATAGAGGCAGTAAAGAACTGGCCTAGACCCATTTTTCCGTCTGATATTAGGAGCTTTTTAGGTTTGGCTAGTTACTATAGGAGGTTTGTGAAAGGATTTCCATTGCTGCTCCTTTGACCCGATTGACTCAAAAGAAGGTAAAATTTTAGTGGTCCAACTTGTGTGAGAAGAACTTTCAGGAATTGAAGACTAGATTGACTACAGCTTCAGTGTTAGCTCTACCCGAGGGCCTAGATGATTTTGTTGTGTATTGTGATACTTCTAGGATTGGTTTGGTTTGTGTTTTGATGCAGCGTGGTAAGGTGATTGATTATGCTTCGAGACAGCTTAAGATTCTTGAGAAGAACTATCCTACTCATGATCTTGAGTTGGCAGTCGTAGTCTTTGCTTTGAAGATTTGGAACATTATTTGCATGGGGTGCATGTGGATGTATTCACCAATCATAAGAGTCTTCAGTATGTGTTCCCTCAGAAGGAGTTGAATTTGCGACAAAGAAGATAGCTTTAACTCCTTAAGGATTATGATATGAGTGTGCTTTACCATCCGGGTAAGGCCAATTTCGTGGCGGATGCTTTGAGTAGACTGTCCATGGGAAGTGTGTCTTCTGTTGAAGGAGGTTCATAGGCTAGCTTGGTTGGGAGTTTGCCTTATGGACTCGACAGAAGGTGATGGGATTGTACAAAATGGTAATGAATCATCTTTGGTAGCTGAGGTGAAGGCAACGCAAGACGAGGATCCTATTCTACTTTAGCTTAAGGGTGCAGTTCATCATCAGCGGGTTGACATTTTCTCCCAAGAGGGAGATGGTGTGCTTCGTTACCAGGGTCGCTTATGTGTGCTAGATTTCGATGGGATAAGATAGTAGATTCTGACCAAGGCTCACAGTTCTAGATATTCCATTCATCCAGGTGCTACCAAGATGTACCGTGATCTACAGGAAGTCTTTTGGTTGAATTGTATGAAGAGGGACATAGCTGGGTTTGTCGATAAGTGTCCCAATAATCAACAGGTAAAGGTGGAGCATCAAAATCCCGGTGGCATGATTCAAGATATTGACCTTCCCACTTGTAAATGGGAAGCAATCAATATGAACTTTATTATTGGGTTGCCTCGTACTCGAAGGCAACATTATTCCATTTGGGTGATTATCGATCGGATGACCAAGTCACCCACTTCTTGGCTGTTAAGACTACTTATTCAGCAAACGACTATGCCAGACTCTACATCCGGGAGATAGTTCGATTGCATGGTGTTTCCTTGTCCATCATTTCTGATAGAGGTCCTCAGTTTACATCTCAGTTTTGGAGATCATTCCAGAAAGGTCTTGGTACCCAGGTGAAACTTAGCACAGCTTTTCACCCTCATACAGACGGCCAGGCAGTGCGTACTATTCAGACTTTGGAGGATATATTGAGAGCGTGTGTGATTGATTTCAAAGGTAATTGGGATTATCACTTACCTCTTATCGAGTTTGCCTACAACAATAGCTTTCACTCTAGCATCCAGATGGCTCTATATGAGGCACTTTATGGTCAGAGATGTAGATCTCCTATTGGTTGGTTTGAGGTAGGTGAGGCAGCCTTGATTGGTCCAGATACGGTTCATGAGACTATGGAGAAGGTTCATCTTATTAGGGAAAGATTGAAGACCGCTCAGAGTTGACAGAAATATTATGTGGATGTGAGGAGAAGGGATTTGGAATTTGAAGTTGATGATTGGGTTTTCCTAAAGGTGTTACCCATGAAGGATGTGATGAGGTTTGGAAAGAAAGAAAATCTTAGTCCCCATTTTGTAGGTCTGTATTAGATTTTGAGGAGAGTTGGTAGCGTTGTGTATGAGTTGGAGTTGGCAACAAAGTTGGAAGTGGTTCACCCAGTTTTCTATGTTTCCTTGTTGAAAAAGTGTGTTGGTGATCCGACCTCGATTGTTCCCTTGGAATATGTGGGTGTGAAGGATAGCCTCACCTTTGAGGAGGTTCCCATGGAGATCCTTGATCGTCAGATTCGGAGGTTGAGGAACAAAGAAGTTGCTTCTGTGAAAGTCCTTTGGAGGAATCAGCTTGTAGAGGGTGCTACTTGGGAAGCGGAGGAGGCCATGAAGGCCAAATATCCTTATCATTTTCCCTCCGATTCAGTTCCAGCTTGAGGTACTAGTTTCCTCCTTAGTATGTCCCTCTGATTCTATTCCATCAGTTACTCTCATGATTCTAGCATGCATCAATGTTTTGTGAAGTTAGTTTATCATGTACCGGCCTAAGCCAGTTAAGGTCATATCATTTGTTCGGGCTAGAAAGCTAGTGGGAAAGGGTTTCTAGCCTTCTTGGATCATATCTGGGATGATAGTGTGGAGTCCCCATATATTGAGTCAGTTCCGGTGGTTTCTGAATTTCTACAGGTATTTCCAGCAGATTTGTCTTTTATGACTCCGGACAGGGTTATAGACTTTTGTATTGATTTAGAGCCAAGCACTCGTCCTATTTTTATTCCTCCATATCGTATGGCACTAGAAGAGTTAAAGGAACTTAAGAATCAGCTGCAGGAACTCTTAGATAATGGATTTATCCATCCCAGTGCTTTGCCTTAGGGTGCTCCCGTGTTGTTGTAAAGAAAAAGGATGTAGTATGCGGATGTGCATAGATTATAGGAAGTTAAACAAGGTACCATCCGGAATAAGTACTCTCTACCCTACATTAATGATTTGTTTGACCAGCTTCAGGGTGCGTCGGTGTTTTCAAAAATTGACTTGAGGTTGGGGTATCATTATTTGAGAAGTAGGCCTGAGGACATTCTTAAGACTGCTTTTCGGACTCGTTATGGGCATTACGAGTTCCTAGTAATTTTGTTTGGTTTGACCAACGTGCCAGCAACATTCATGAGTTTGATGAATGGGGTATTTAAGTGGTATTTGGATTCCTTCGTGATTGTGTTTATAGATGATATTTTGATCTACTCCAACAGTAGGGAGGGGCATGATAGTCATCTCCATATTGTGTTGGACATCTTGAGACGCCAGAAGCTTTATGCGAAGTTCTCCAAGTGTAAATTTTGGTTGACTTCAGTTGCGTTCTTGGGGCATGTAGTGTCAGAAAAGGGGGTGATAGTAGATCCCCAGAAAATTGAAGCAGTCAAGAGTTGGGTCCGGCCTAGCTTTGTGACTGAGATGAGGAGTTTTGTTGGACTCGCATGGTACTACCGGAGGTTTTTTTAAGGATTTTGCATCTATTGCTACTCACCGGACCAAGCTGACACAGAAATATATACCATTCGTGTGGTCCGACAAGTGCGAGGAGAGCTTCCAAAAGCTTAAGACACTTCTGACCACGGCTTATATATTGTCATTGTCAGTTGAAGGTAAAGACTTTATTATTTACTGTGATGCTTCACATTCTGGTTTGGGTGCTATGTTGATGTAGGATAAGAATGTGATAGCCTATGCATCTAGGTAGTTGAAGGTGCATGACAGGAACTACTCGACTCACATCTTAGAGTTGGAAGCAGTGGTCTTTGCACTCAAGATTTGGAGACACTATCTCTATGGTGTCAAGTGTGAGGTGTTCACCGATCATCGCAGTCTGCAACATGTGTTCACTCAGAAGGATTTGCATTTGAGGCAGAGAAGGTTGATGGAGTTATTGAAGGACTATGATTTGACCATTCAATATCATCTGGGTAAGGCTAATGTGGTGGCAAACGCATTGAGCCAGAAGACAGTTAGCATGGGTAGTTTTGCTTGTTTGGGGGTATTCAAACGACCACTAGCAAGGGAAATTTGGGACTTGTAGGCCAAGTTCATGCACTTGGGTGTTTTAGAACAGGGTAGATTGTTGGCCAGCATTTAGGTCAAAGCAACCTTCATAGAGAAAATAAAGGCCAACCAGTTCCAGGATCTGAAACTGAGTAAGCTATAAGGTAAGGCAATATCCGGGGAATCCAGGGACGTCACATTAGACTCTTGTGGAGTACTAAATTTCAGAAGAAGGATTTGTGTTCCTCGATTTGATGATATAATTTAGTAAATCTTGGCAGAAGCTCATGGTTCGTGATACTCAATTCATCCGGGTGTGACTAAAATGCACAGGAACTTGAGGCAGCATTACTGGTGGCCCGGGGTAAAAAGGGACCTAGTCTATTTTATGTCCAAGTGTCAGAATTGCCAGCAGGTAAAGTATGAGCATCAGAGATCAGCAGGACTACTTCAGAGGATGCCCATTCCAGAGTGGAAGTGGGAAAGGATAGCCATGGACTTTGTGGTGGGTCTTCCCAAGATATTGGGGAAGTATGACTCCATTTGGGTCATAGTTGACAGGCTGACCAAGTCCGCTTATTTCATTCCGGTCAGGGTAGATTACAATTTACAGCAATTGGCTAATATATACATGAAGGAGATTGTGAGATTGCATGGGGTGCCACTATCCAATTATTTCAGACAAGGGTACGCCGTTCACCTCTAAATTTTTGGGAAAGTTACATGACGAGTTGGGTATACAACTAAGTTTTAGCACCGCCTTCCATCCTCAGACTGATGGTCAGTCAGAGAGGACGATCCAGGTATTGGAGGACATGTTGAGAGCATGTGTGATAGACTTTGGGGGTCATTGGGACCAGTTTCTACCATTGTGCGAGTTCTCATACAAGAATAGCTATCACTCCAATATTGACATGGCACCATTCGAGTTGTTGTATGGGAGGAGCTGTAGATCACCAATTTAGTGGTTTGAGGAAGGTGATGTAAAACATTTGGGTGTAGAATTGGTAAAGGAGCACAGAAAAAGGTAAAGGGCATTCAGGCCAAGATGCTGGTTGATAACGCTCAAACTACACCTCAATTTAAGAAGCGTATGCGATCGTTGTCAAATATATAACCCAACAAGGTTGGGGTCGAATCCCACAGAGAATATGGTGATGATTAAGACTTTAGTGAAGTAGATGACTAGTCGTCAACAGTTTCCGGTAAATAAAGGGGGGGGGTTTGTGTGATCAAATTGTAAACAAAACAATACTAAACGTAGGAGTTTAAATCAGTATGAGAGAATGCGAACTAGGGACGTGGTCACCATGGCGTTGTAACAATGTCGATTCTAGGCTTAACTGGGTTCATTCTATATGAGTGTCACGATGTGATTGCGTCAATTGTATCGTCTAAACGTCTCTCGACCAAATAAACAAATTTCCTTTTATCTTCTTTCGATCTCAAAAAGATGTGCTTTTTAGCTCTCAATCCTAACATCAAGTAGACTAATCCAGTTACGGCATTAATCTTTAAGACGAGAGTTGGTAGTCTCGAATCCTTGTCGTTAATCAAGTTTTCCCGGTTTTAACTTCTTTACTCAAGCAAATTAAACCTAGGCATGTTCTAATGTTTGCAACCACTAGAAAACGTGACTAATTGAATGATTAACAACATGACAATACATATATCGAACCCAACGCTACCCGGAATCTATATTGCTACGTTTCCATGGCTCCCACAACCCTAGTTGCGGGAGTTTTAGTTACTCATGCTCGATAAATAAGAGAAAATAGTTGTATTCATAATAAAGGGAAGAAAAGTCTTACAATATAATGAAACAATCAATCTTCCAATATCCAAGAGCAAGAAATACCAAGAACTCACGAAAGAATCAAGAACACGAATTCAAGAATCCGGAAACGTGTTGTTGCTCTCAAAAACGACTTAAAAACTTGTTTAAACTAATGGGAGAATAATTTAAAATAATATTCGACACCTTTAACATAACCTAACATGGGGTATTTATACGAGTAATAGAAACCAATTCCAAAACGGGCTAGGAATCCCCAAAAACGCGGGTCGCCGACTGAGTCACTGCCTAAGCGTGACGGCCAGGGGTGACGGACCGTCACGGCAGTGACGGACCGTCGCCTGGACCGTCACTGCTAGGCAGTGGTGCCGCCTGGAAGTCTGCCTTGGAGTGACGGTCCCAGTGACGGACCGTCACATGTGTGACGGCCCGTCACTCAGGCCGTCACTCTTAGGCAGAACTTCGTTTTTCTCGTATTTTCTTCCGTTTTCGTGTTTGCTTCCATTTCCTACAAATACAACATAAAAACATCAAAAGCAACAACGGTTGCTTGAAAACGTACGATTGTTCTTAGTAAAAAGGAGTCGAAAGTGACGTAAATTAGCGTCACATCAACACCCTCAACTTAAAACGTTCGCTTGTCCTCAAGCAACATAACATAAAACAATAATACGACTCTACTAAGAACACAAACTCATGTCTATAGCAACTCATGGTCATTCAAACTTATTCAATTAAATCAAGCTCCCTCGTAGCACACAAATGTATGAAACACTAACTTGCAAGGATCCAAACATGTCATTCCGATATGATAGAATATTATGCATACACATACGCAGCTATCCTAACAATCAATAGACAATATAGACATCTTGGTGCCCTCACCACAAAGAAATCCCACACACAAGATTTGGGACTAGGTAAGCGCTCACACTCACAAACGATTTCAAACAATGCACATGCGATACCATAGGCTTGCCCTTACTATTCTATTTCGGTTCTTCAGAAAGCTACTCAGGATCACTACAGGACTTGTTTAGGCTTGTAATGAGGCTTCGGGTGCAGGCATGATACATTTAGGGGTTAGTGACTAAGCCCTCCTTGGAACTACTTACATCTTATCACCACATAACTTCATTTTATCCATCCTTATTCACCTTTTTATTTCCTTGATTCTAGATACAGGTGTGGCCTCTTTATTGACAATTCTTTTTGTTTCTTTTTCGATCTTTTTCATCTTTCTTTATTTTTCTTTTATTTTTCTTAGGCGCACACCCGGATTTTCATTCTATTCAACAACAATCATCTCCATCTCTTTTTCTTCTCCTTTACCACTGTAGTAGCCACCCTCAACTTAGGCTGATTGCCTACGTCAAGGTGCACAATGTCCATTGGTAGGACCAGGGCCAAAACAGGGTTTACCTCTATAGTAGCCACCCTCAACTTAGGTTGTTTTGCCTACGTTGAGGTGCACGATGTCCAAGGAAGGACCAGGGCCAAGATAGGGATTCAAAGTTAAACAGGAATGGTGACAGGTTATTGAAAGAATAAGGTCAATTACGGCTCAAACAGGGATCAAAAGGGATTATTTGTATTTGGACGGTCATATAGGCTAAGTGGACTGCATCAAAAAGGGCCTGCGATCCTTTCCTAAGCAACCAACTTCAAACTTAACAAAATAGACCGGGCAAGTTCTAGATGCATGCACAGAGTAAGAATTTATAACAATTAATCTCACACACTCTTAGCACCAAGAAACTATATCGCTACCAACTATCAAACAACCGCTCGGCTTAAGCATACTCATTCTAATCATATTCACACAATGACATACAAAGATCCAGACAGTCAATCGTTTCAACATAAGCTCAAAACCCGAAAATTTTTCAAGGGGCCTCGTTTTTGGACAATAACAACTCATGCTTGCTATAGATACTAAAAAAAAATAAAAAAAATTTAAAACAACAACCTAAACATGCCGGTTCTACTAGATAGCACACCGGAGGGAAAAGAAATCGGCAACAAAAACCCTCGGTGGTGACTCACAGGTTTCCCAACACCCTCAACTTAGACTCATGCATTGTCCCCAATGCATATATGTGAAAGCTAAAAACTGTGAGAATAAAGGAATACCTGTGAAGTCGATATGACTTAAATTCTGGAACGATGTTGGAGACCGCCAGGGTCTCCAAAACAAGAGAACTCGATGGAGTGTGGCGTTCCAGCTTCCTCTTTGGGCTCCATCGCTAGTCGCGACAACTTCTTCGCTCTTTCTTTGCAGATTCTCTTGCGGTGTTTTCGTTTTCTCGATTTAATTTCACCGCCTTCCTCTACATGTTTCCTCTCTCGCACCATCCTTCTTACAACAGCTAGAGTTTCAACCAGACACTTCTCCTCAAGGTGCACCTCCGCAGGAGGTTCCTCAATGGTGTTGATGACCGCGACCACCCTCATGTCACTTGGTTGCTTCATCAATTTGGACACATCGAACTTGACCAATTCATTGTTCAATCGGAAGGTCAGCTCATTTTTCTCCATGTCAACCAACACTCTCGCGGTAGCTAGCAACGGTCGTCCCAAGATTATGGGAACTTCGAAATCCACCTCGCAATCCAAGATCACAAAGTCGGCCGGGAATATAAGCTTACCAATCTTGACCAGCACATCAGACAATATCCCTACGGGTCGCTTTACCGAACGGTCCGCCATCATCACTCTCATGGACGTTGGTTTAGGAGCTCCCAAACCCAATTTGTCATACACTGCTAGCGGCATCACATTGATACTAGCACCAAGATCACACATAGCTCTTCCGAAGTTGAGCTTTCCGATAGTACATGGAACAGTGAACGCACCTGGATCTCCTTTCTTTTCCACTAATGATCTAGAGGAAATAGCGCTGCAGTGATGGAGGTTGTCTTCCGGCTCAAAGCTTACCGTACGCTTCTTTGTAAT
Organism: Jaltomata sinuosa; assembly: GCA_003996215.1. NCBI lineage: Eukaryota > Viridiplantae > Streptophyta > Magnoliopsida > Solanales > Solanaceae > Jaltomata > Jaltomata sinuosa. The sequence goes on along the minus strand of QJPP01002211.1, from coordinate 1,454 downwards.
CAAGTCCTTCATGAACTTGGCATAACCGGGCATTTGTTCCAGAGCTTCCACCAATGGTATGTTTATTGAAATCTCTTTCAACATGGTCATGAAGTTCAGGAACTTACCATCGTCAGCTTTCTTTTTCAAACGCTGTGGGAATGGAGGTGGTGGTCGAGGCATCATAGTTGGAAGCTTTTCAGCTTCCTTGCGTTTCTCCGCGGGCTTTGGAGTTTCCTCCTCTACCGCCTCTTCATCATCCGCACTATCACCTTGAACATGAATTACCGGATGTGATTCCGGTAATACTTTTCCGCTTCTTGTGGTGATCGCCATACAGCTTGCGTCATTTTTCGGATGGGTGGTGTCGCTCGGCAAAGTACCTGGTTTCCTTGGGTTTAGAGATGCCGAGATGTGACCCACTTGCTGCTCCAGTTGCTTGATCGCGGTTGAGTGTGACTCCACTACCAGACTCAATGTTGATAGCTCATTCCGCATTGCCTTTACCCCAGAGTCAGTCGACTCCACCTTGAGCAGCATCTTCGCCATCATGTTCTCAAGTTTGGACGTTTCAGCTTCGCTGCCAGTTTTGTCCCGATTGCCAGGTGGTATATACAACCCACCTCTATCGGTGTTGTTCCTCCAGCTTTCTTGGTCGCGATTTTTGTAGCCACCATTCTCATAGTGGTTTGGATAGTTCCGACCTTGGTTTCCTTGGCCATTGGCCTGGAAACCCCCCACGTAATTCGCGTCCTCAGTCTCCATACCTTGGGAACCCACAACTTGTACCTTCTCTATATTTCCTGACGTCAAGTGCCTTGTCAGGAGATCTAACTGTGTTTTAAGATGCGCCATGTCTTGGTCGCGCTCCTCCTCTTTCCTTCGCTGCTCTGCTGACATACCCACTGTACAGGTGCTAGCTGCAACCTCTGAATCTCGTGTATGCCAGGCCCTGTTGGTTTTGGTGAGCCTGTCCAAAGTAGTTGTAGCCTCAACAAATGATAGACCCATGAATGCACCACCTGCTGCGTTGTCTAACGTCGGCTTCGTAGCCGAATTTAGTGCCCTATAGAATGTCTGCATCAAGACGTTGTCGGCCAATTGATGGTTCGGGCACTGTGCCAGCTTCTTCTTAAATCGCAACCAAGTCTCGTGCAGTGCTTCGTGTGGTTGCTGCCTGAAGTTGCTGATTTCGTCCCTCAACTGTATCATCCGAGAGGGAGGAAAGAACCTTTCTAGGAAAGCTCCTCTCAACTCTCCCCAAGTTGCGATAGAGTCGGGGGTCACTTCCGTCAACCACAACGCTGCCTCATCAGACAGAGACAACGGAAACAATCTGAGCCTGATCGCTGTCTGACTCCCTCCTGGCAATTCGAATGACTTGCAGATGCCCACGAAATTCATTAAGTGCTGGTTTGGATCATCCCCAGCGACACCTCGGAACACTCCTCTCAAGTTCAGCAACTGAATCATCG
>QJPP01002210.1:171714-280842 GCA_003996215.1 Jaltomata sinuosa | reverse complement strand
GGTACCAACCTAATAAACCAACCCAAGGATATCCATTAATACAATTTTATTCTATATGCGGAGTCTAGGAAAATTAAACCGTAACCTACCTGTGGTCCGACGACAAGCTGCTAGAACAACGATGTCCAAGCTCGAACCACTCCGAGAAAATCCAAAACTAAATCGGAATCGGATTTGGGCTTGAATAACTTGACGTAGATAATTGATTTTCTACAACAAATTTAATATAACCACAACACTAAATTGGTTCCACCAATTCCCTTCTCTGTAAGCGTATATAGAATCAACGTAAGCACCATATGATGAATGCAAATTGATGTTGAAGGAAGTGATATGCATGTTGACAGCAATTCCATTTTGCAATTTGTTGAATAAAACACAAGTGCATGCTGCCAACCAAATGCCACCACTTAGTGATTTACTAGGTGGCCCTCTTCCTCCACTTCCACGTGGAAGTGGAGGTGCCAACACATAAGTTAATTTTATCCCGTTATGTAAATATTCGGGTATTGCATAAATTCGTGGTATAATAAATATAATATTTTAAATATACCATAATTGATAGAAAATCATTTTCAATAAAACCTACTATATTATAATAATAATTTTCAACATAGCTAAATTTACTATCACCGTTAAAATATTACAATGTATAAAAACTTTATAAAATAAATACATATACAATTATAACGTATCAAAAATATTTTCCATAAACCTTTAAAATATTTGAAAGGGTAATTATAATATAATATAACTACCTACCACCTTCGACTTTTAAATAAAATATTTTCAAATACGCACGATTTCTATACTCAAGAATTCTCTCGGGAACCTCCCTTATATTTTATCACTGTTTCAGAACTGAAATGGCGTTTTAAAACGTGAAATTGAGGCTTAAATCGAGTTTAACCCGACCCGGTTCGCGACCCGGTTCGCAACCCGTTTTCTGCCAGACAGTCCGCGGTAAAACAGCCATAACTCTTTACTCCGAGATCAGTTGGACGTTAGGTTTTGTGCGTTGGAAACTAGACTCGTAGACCTTCGATTTGGTATTTTGGGGGACTTCTAACTCTTTATATATTGAGAGAAAAGCCCTGATACATTTGACCCAAAGTTCAGAAAATTTGTTAAAGGTCTTACGATATCTTTTGTCGATTTGCTTGACTTCAAAACTTAAACGTGGAAATGACCGGAAGGGTCATTACAGTAACCGGGTCTAAAACTGTAGTAAATCAAGTCTAGTGCTCCGCCCCACAGAGTCTAGTATCAGTAATAAAATCAAGTCTGGTGCTCTGCCTCGCAGAGACTAGTATCAGTAATAAAATCAAGTCTGGTGCTCTGCCCCGCAGAGACTAGTACCAGTAATAAAATCAATGAGAAAACATCCAAAAATCCCCTTTTCTATCATCAACAGTACCAAAAAGGGCCTCCATGGCCATGCAGATTTAGGAAAAAACTGTCACTAGTGGATCGCAACCAAAACTGTAGTAAAACATGCAGGGGAAAACCTTTTTCATGGATGATATGCTTGCACACAAATATAAAAGTAGCCCAACGGCTCACAAAAACTCCTATCAGCCCTGCACAGGCCCAACAACTACTCACCAGACATAACCAGCCTAAAAGGATAATCTCTATGTTCGGGACTCGCGGACATTCCCTAATAACCCACCATCTATGTTCCAGAGTCAATACAAGGCCACACAGGACCACAAGGGTAATATACAATACTACGCGAATACTACAAACAACGCATGAAATAATGGACGAACAAGGTGGACATGGTCTGGGGTACCAACCTATAATAACCCACCCAAGGATGTTAATTAATACAGTTATAGCCTATATACGCAGAGTCTAGGTAGGAAAGCCATAACCTACCTATCATTCGATGACTAGCTGTGGGAACGGCGTCGTCCAGACACGAACTGCTCCTGGAAGCTCCAAATCACTAAAGAATACTTTTAACTGAACCCCAAAAGGCGTCTCTATGAAGGCTGACCAACCAAGGTAATAGAACAATTTCTAGAATCGACGAGGCTGCAAGAATGAGCCATAGCCATTTGATAAAGTGTTAATATCACACTCGTGACCAGCCAATTCCAAACCATAAAATTAGGCCAATAACAATAATAAATGGCAGCTAAATCCAACAATAATATGTTAACCACATCTCAAAGGAGTGACGAGCTCCCGAGGCACTATTTCAAGACGTACTTCACGTTGTCCAATCCAATCACTATCGTATGCGATCCCAAAAAGAATCGCACAATTTACCAATCCCTCTAGCACCTTACCACAACCATAACACCACAACAATAACCAAACATAACAAGATAAAGGGGCTGTCCAAAGCCACAAATCCAAAATACCACTTCGTGGCTCAGAAATCCATAAAACAATACTAGAACATATAATAACGAAGGAGGGTCGTAGGGGAGAGATTTCCTTGGAAAAAATATTCAATATCCCAAGATTAACAACCTTCCTCCTTGCAAGAACAACAAACAGATCCAAAATCAACAAGAAACTACTACAAGATATCGGCAACAACAACTTTTCATAACTAGAAGCTTAAGATCGTAATCCAACAAATAGATAAGTGTACGGGATCCATACCTCACCAAAATAACTCCATAGCTACTGCCAAATACTTAAAAAGCACCTGCTAGCTTGCTGCATCAACACCCACGAAGATACTCCATGAAATCGACGGGGAAAACTATACCAAAATGACGAGCTCGCGACGTAGATCAACTTCCGTTAAACTTCCGAATTGAAAGGATCAAAGTCCATGGATTATTTATGGACTCTCCCTCTTATTTTCTAAGAATTTTGGGTTAATAATGAGTTAAAATGAAGGAGAAATCAGCTTTTATAAGTTGAACCGACTTAGGATGTGGGCCCTGCTTTGACGTGCCTGCTTGTGCAGTCTTACGAAAATGTGAATATATCTCTATTCTGAAGTCTTATGGACTAACAGTTTAGTGTGTTGGAAACTAGACTCGTAGAACTTCGATTTGGTATATTGGAGGCCCACTAACTCGTTATAGATAGGGAGAAACACCCCAAGACATTTAACCCAAATTTGAAGAGAATTCCTTAAAGGAATTTACCATAACTTTTTCCGACTTTTGTTTCGCAACTTGCTTGACTTAAAAACTTATCATACGACCATTTTGCGATTATAATACCTCATAAAACATCCTTCTTATTATATTAGACACTATTAGTCTTACCCCAAAGGCACGGGTTACTTTAAACCTTCCAAACGGGCGAGGTGTTACACGAGGCATTTCTTTAACTCAAATTTTCGAGTAAGGGATTCCTTTGACCTAGAACCTTGGTTTAATTCTTTTATATTACCAAGAATGTTATCGGAAGTCAACGATTTCCAAAGTTGAAGCTCTAAAATGAGGAACGGCCATAAAGACCAAACAAATGGCCCGGGCACCGAACTACCAGTCTCGATAAGCCATAAATTACCTTGGCCACTACAAGTAAGCTCTACTGGTACAAGAAAGGCAAAAACGTGTAAATGACTGGAAGGGTCATTACAATACGAATCATTAGTTGAACACGACCATGCACAACAAGGACCACTGTTTACATGATAACCTAAAGGCATGAATGCGGTGCCCCAAGCAATGGGGATGTCAGTACAAAAGAATGTATTGAATACGTAGGGTGACAGAATAACAGAAACAATATAACCCAAAACTGAAACCACAATATGAAAAAAGTCAAAATATGAACAATATCAAAATTCCAGCCACAACCTGTATGGACACAACGTCAGCCCAACACTGCCTTACCTTCCCCTACTCCAGTCCCCATAACAACCACAACCTCGACCACTTATCACCTCTGAAGTTCAAGACGCATCTAACCACAATAATCATAATCTATGAATGCAATACGAGATGAACAACAAAATACAAAGGCTCAACCTACGGAACAAACTCACGCCTTATGAGAGAGCAATACACAAGGGAGGCCATGCAAAAAAATACTCACGCCTTACGGGTCCTCATAATGCCATGGGCTAGACCATGCAGAAGGTCTCACGCCTTACAGGTTTTCGCAGAGCCACGGGATCAACCATGCGGACATGTCTCACGCCTTACAGGTTTTTGTGAGCCCTCTAGGCAACCACAATCAAAATGCAATAAAATATGATGAAGTATGCAACACATAATAAAATACCATACAAGCTTTAAGGCATCCCACAAATATCCAAGAACTACCGTACCTCCTCCATACCATAATTGATTTTTTGATAGCACGCTAGACACGAAGATTTTAAATCATAAGGAATCATGCCAAAAAGAATGGAATAACCTTAACATACCTCAAATTCAAACTTCAAATAATTCGATATAGATAATTGTTTTTTCCCTTCGAGGATCAAATCCAAATATTGCGTCAAACCAATTTTCCTCCCCCTCTCCCGAACATCAATGCATTAAACAAACACAAGAAAAACAACTACATACATGAGTGTGTGAAGTAAAATTGTTAGAAAGAATAAATTTGAAGCCTAATCAAAATGTGTGAAATGTTTGTTTTTGTGAAATAATATGTTTCTCTTCAAATAAGCAGAACATTTATAAACATATATATAGATAGAGTTGAAACTTTCTGTCAACCAAATCAAATCCAAGTGCTAAATACAGTAAAGTAATGATCTGCTAAGTGGTATCCCACGACTAATTGTAAATATTTGTTTTCCATCCCCTTCACCTCCACGTGGAGGGGAGGTGGCAGCACCAAAAATATTTTTATCCCATTATGAATAAATTCGGGTATTGCATAAGTTCATGATAAAATAAAAATAACTTTTTGAATATAGCACAATCAATAGAAAATTATTTTGAATAAATCCTGCCTTTTATAATAATAATTTTTCAACATAACTACATTAATGTCACGACCCAACTACCGTGCCGTGCGGGCACCTAGATAGGCAAACTCTTACCACTCGATCCAACAGGTAATTGTGGAAAAAAACAAAGTGTAACCATAGATAACTTCCTTTTTATACATGAAAACATTTACAACCTTTTATTTCAGGGAAACCCTTTACAAAAGAATGTAGTGAACCATTTTTACTACTGGAAAACAACTCTCCCTAGGATCTAGTCTAAACAGGTACAAGAGCTACTGCAGGAGTAATACAGAAAATGTAAGGGGACACAACTCCGTCCATAGAAACAACGAGTAGAAGTTGCTGAAGATCATCATCGTCATGTACCTATGAAACATCACTGACCCTACAACCAGACTATACCCAAAAAGGTATAGCAAGAGTAGAATCAGTAAAAACACACGTACTGGTAAGCATCATCGGTCGACCCGAATCCATTCCATACCATCATATAAGAAATAAAAGGAAATGTGAAATTAACTACAATACTCCAGTCTTCAACATCCACCTTCACCAAAACTCAATATCACCCCAGCCTTCCTATCGCTTTCGCTACCAACTCCCTCACTCGGAGACTCTGCACCCAGACATCCTAGGAATTCCCAAGTTGCATTAAGCCCTTAGACTTCCCGAGTCATCTTAGCCCTTAGACTTCCCAATCCACCTTACCACTAGTCCGACCACTAAATCCGGACCTAAACTACCACTCCACTACCCAGGTCAACCCTCCATGACTAAATACCCAGAAATAACCCGACTAACCGCCCAACTAGACCAACTACATTTATGGTGCTACTTACAAGTGTCTGAACCTCTCAAGGATCCCTAGGACAATTTCCAACATGATAATAATAGTCAACAACATAGCCCGAGACTCTCAGTATTCCATCTAACTTATCAATCACATGAACAAGTTCAACCATTATCTAACTGTGAACAATAACCATGACACTTGTTCTGTTTCACATAACCCAGACCAATATTGGACCCCTAAGACAACACCTAAGTATTCAATATGCAGTCCTGGTCTACACTAAGTCCAACATCATATATAAATATAATCATCTGACCTCTCATGGACCATATGCAATAATCACAGTTCAAGAATACAACCTGGTCCACTCATTGAACCATCCACATAATACAATTAATATGAGTAAATAAAACCTGTTCTAGGCATGGTACCCGAGTCAACCATTTGTAAAACCTGTACCAGGCATGGTAACCAAGCCAACTGATAAATATCTCGTACCAGGCATGGTACCCGAGCCAACCAATAAGTAAGTTGTACCAGGTGTGGTACCCAACCCAACCGAATGTCACACACAATCCAACAAGTCAATAAAATAATGAACAACATCACACTTATAAACCAACAAGCAATCAAACCTAGTTCATTTCACACCATTGACACAGGATAACTACACATTCATAATTTCATTCCCTAAGCATACAAACTCACTCAATACTAAGTGATAGTACATGAACACGTATTGCATATTGGCAAAACATCACCTACCCCAACCCCAGGTGCATAACTCAATCTTGAATCCCATTCGAAGACTAAATCCCTGTTCACCCCTTTGACACATAACAAGTAGCTACATAAATTCCAAACTGCTCTGAAAATAGATACAACATGGGTAAGCCATCCCCTAACCTTGGTACTTCAACCATTCTTGTTATTCTACCTCCTTTATACCAAATCATTTCCAAAAACTCCCTTTTTACTAGTCATTTAGCTACCTAAAGAATTTATGGTTCCCTAAACCTTCCCGGCACTCTAGTCCCTGGATTGTATCATCATACAACACATAATAATCATAAATAACCCAGAATATGACAACACATTATCCCAACTCAACTATTTTCTAGTTCAAACCAATTCAAACACGATAATCCTCCAAACTCCGTGCTCGGAGGCCTAAGCATAAATTTTCCTTTCTATTTATAAAATTAATATGAAATGAAAAAAGGTCAAATCTACTCAATGGAAAGAACCTAACCTACCTGGATGCCAAGTAGCTGCACAATGTAGTTTCTGGCTCTATGAAGGCGTTCCCTGATGGATGATGAGTCTGAAATCCATGGTTTTGCATCCCTTTAGCCGGAACCCCTCCTCCCATGGCTCTTAAGCTTTGGAGAAGCCTAGGAGGGTTTTTGGAGTAACCCTCGTATGTTTTCCAACTAAGGAGGAGAAGTCTTTTATTAAAATTGCAAAGTCAAGCTACTGGTTTCGAACATACAGCTATAGTGGCTACTGTCCACTACAGTGGTGGTGCTATAGCAAAGAAATGTCTGCTATAGCAGAGTGACGTTAGCCTGGAACAATCTTTAAAAATCTAAAGTTTCTGTCACGTCACCCTACTTTTAAATCAAAATGTATTTTAATCATTCCCAAAATTCATGACATCAATTTCTAAAATAATGATGGATCAGGTTGATATAATAGATCCTAATTTATCCATCATTCATCCCCAAATGATCATGTAGGAAAGAGGAGAAACTAGCCTGGGACTCTAATAATCCCATGCGACCGTGTAATTATGATCCCACACAAAATACCAAACTTCACGCTAATTTGTCGCACTTGACTCAATAGGAAACTTAGGATCCCTCTCTGACGAGGAAATTGCCTCCCCTAAGCTATCCAGAAAAAAATTCTATGAAGTAACCTTTCCCGAGTACCCAAAAATTCTGGGACCTAGTAGAATGTCAAAGCAAAAGAATTCAAAAAGACTCGGGAGAAACCTTTCCCTTCCCAAGAGTGACTGATGTCTGCTATAGCATACATTATACTGCTATAGTGGTGCTGCTATAGGGAGATGCTGACCGCTATAGATATTGGCAACAATTGAAATAGGGGAGAAACGAGTTTTAATCCCCATTCTCTTTTTTTTCCTTCAAAAATACTCCCTTTCCTCCCAATCACCCCACTCCCAATGTCGAGATTTCTAGGTAACAACCATTCCCACTTACTATTTTACTTCCTTGCATGAATTGGATAGGATTGTGATAGAAAAAATGACTTGGGGTACACATTATAGTTGGTTTTGAATTTTGTACTTGGGTTGAATTTTTGTTGGACTCCCAAAGCATGGATTCTTTTCTTACGTTTACAATGCCTCCACAATGTTCTGGGCGTAATGATTATGCAACTTTTGGCCAAAAAGGGACAAAAATGGTGGGGGAGGTGAAGGGTTGTTCTTGGAGAAAACTTGTGATTTGGAAAGAATTTAGGGGTTATAATGCAATTTTTTTTGTATAAAACTGTGATAGGACACTTTAGAAGTACTGACCTAAACTTGGATTGATAAAAAATGAGTTTTGGGTCAAGATGCGCCATTGAAGCACCCCCTGATGTTTTGGGATGATGAAGATTGCTATAGCGGAACCCAATCACTATAGCGGTCCCGCTATAGCAGAGAAATTCTCACTATAGCGGTTCCACTGTAGTGGACGATCATCTTCTATAGCAGAAGACAGCAAAATAGTAGCCTCCCCAGGCTAACACTTAGAAAAAATTTTCCTTCCAAAATGCATTCCCTTATGCTATATCAAGTTCTAACCCCACCCCTGGATACATTTTAGGTTAACATAATCAATGGATGGCAAACAAGTGCCCGAGTATCCTTATAAGAGGTTCCCCGATGATGCTAGTCGTGATAGGTTCTGGGACTTCCGCAGGCTAGGCTATGTGAGTCATGAGTAGTAGAATGAACCCAGAGCCAGAAATACAGAGTTAGAAGCATGGAAGCCAAAAATTGGAGATAGTGATAGAGGGAAGTATATAGCCATAGTCATGTACCTATGAGGTAAGTAATGGGATGATATGTCCCTTGGGGTTAATGAAGAGTAATAAGTTGTGTGTAGATCCCATGGTAGTATTTAGAGGAAAAGTTGTTGGCATAGATGACGTAGGGAATATTTGAACTAGGGTAAAAGTTCATGAGGGCTTGTCAATGTCTTAGAAAGAGATTAAGTAAAAGATGATAATTAATTAGTAATAAATAGTGATGATGTTGTCAAAAAAGAATATGTTGTAGGTTGCAATTGATAGAATATGTGAGTAAGATCGACTACTTTTTTCATGAAAATTTTAATGGACTAGTGTTCCCTTGATTAGTGCTCTAGAAGTTGAGATACTGAGTAGTATGAGAGAGTTTGTGTTATAGACCAGTTCCAGGGGTCTACGGTAACTTCTATGGACCATACTTCTCTTTCATGGTTTGTAGAGTGAATCGTAGAAGAAACCCTGAGAGACCTTAGTTCCTAGGTTTCTACAGAAGGAATTACTTCTCGTGGTCTTGAACCACAAACATTAGACCTAACCATGGAAAGTTTTAAGAGTAATGGCAGAATCTCCAAGTAACATGACGATTGCATCTACGGTCCATAAACCTTTTCTACTGTCCATAAATGCCAATCGTAGAATTGATTCAGAGAAGTAACAAAATTCAAGTGCAGAACTACGATCCATTTTAATATCCATAAACCCAAAGTACAATCCGTAGATCCCATCAATGGGAATAAGATCAGAAACATCAAAATCTCAAAGAAAAACTATAACTCAGACTACGGTCTGTTAACCCTAATTTGACCTCTCTAGTCCTACAGTCCATGTTAGCATAGCAAGAGTGATGGAAATCCATCCCTAAAATTACATCAAATTCGACCATATCAAGTTATACTAAGTCCACCACCGTATACCTAAGTAGAATAGTCATAATACAATTTTTATTGACCTTTCTAGCATCAATGGAATCACCGGCAGGGGTAGAAACTAAGAAGGGTTCAGGAATATTTTGGAGAGCAAAATCCAAATTTACAGCCACATAAGGAGTCACATAAGATAGGGTGGAGCCAGGATCAAGTAGCAGATAAACATCATGGAAGAAAATCCTTAACATACCCATGACAACATTAGGCAAAGCCTCATATTCCTAGCGAGTAAATATCTCATAGAGACGGCTTCGACCCCCGCTTGTACCAGAAGTAGCTCCTTTAGTAGATGGGGCTGATGAAGTAGTAGCTGGAGCCTTGTTATCCCCAAAAGTTCCCTTATCCTGAGGACACTCCCTGTGAATATGACCATGCTGTCCACAACTATAACACACTCCCTTGCCCACTAAACACTAACCACAGTGAAATTTACCACAAGTGGGGCAAGAAGCATAAGATGGAGCTGACTGGGCCATACTTCCCTGAGATTGAGTACCCTGTATTTTGGAGCCATGGTTAAAATGAAATTACTGATCACCTGAAGGCCTAGGGGAAGGTTCACTAGCTGAGGAATGGGTGTGTCTCCAAGACTTCTTCCTGGGCCAATGTCTGCCATCCCTTCTAATATGTTGCTGGGTTGGCTCCTGGTCTGCTGGCCTATTCCTCTTATTGTGACACTTTTCCATCTCAACTTGTTTATTCTTCTCATCCTCAACTTGATGAATGTAAACCACTAATCCGAGTCTATGTCTTTGTTAAACATTATCGCCTTGCAAGCCAATACCAAGTCACCGGAGATGCAATTAGTGAACTTCCTCATTTGAGCCCTCATATCATACACAATTTCCGGAGCATAACATGCCAACTGATTAAACTTCAGAGCGTACTCCTTGACGCTCATCTTTCCTTGACTCAAGTTTACAAATTCCTCAACTTTGGCTTCCCTTGGCTCTTTGGGAAAGAAGTGATCAAGAAAGGCCTCAAAAAAGTCTTCCCAAATAGTTGGATCAACATCCTCACCCCTTATTTCTTCCCACTCATCATACCACTTGTAGGACACACTTTTTAACTAATAGGCTGCCAACTCCACTTCCTTCGTGTCACTAGCATGCATGACCCTGAATATCTTCTCTATTTCATCCACAAATTACTGAGGATCCTCTTCAACATTGGACCCTGTGAAGACTGGTGGGTTAAGTCGCATAAACTGGACTACTCTAGTAGCATCTAAAGATTAGGTGTTATCACCAACACCACCTGACCGGAGAGACTGAGAGGACACCATCTAAAGACTCGAGCAGGACCGGTCCTAGGGGCTCGAGTAGAAACAATAACAGGATCAGTAGCAGGAGTGACTGGTAGGGATCCAGTAAGAGCAATGGGATCAGCAATGCAGACTCCATAATGGGTGTGCATCCCATAGGTAGGGCGAACCTCCTCAACATTTTTCCCTATGGGGACTGAGGCTCTAGTCATGTCCCCTTGTATGGTAGTTCTTCTTTGAGGCATGATCTGAAATGCAGGAAAGTCAAGAGTTAGAAGAATTTTCTTAGAATTAAGCTCTTTAGCACAAAATAGAAAATAAAGAAAGGGAAATATTTCTAAATTCCTTGTAGCCTCCCTTTTATAAGTATGACGCGCTTCACACCCATAAAATGGACTCTACTCGACACTGCTTCGTAGAAACCCTAAGACCATAAACTGTGCTTTGATACCAAATTTGTCACGACCCAAGACTAGGCTGCGGATGTAACAGGCAACCCAGACCAATGAAGGCCTGATAAGACCCCTTATCATTCATCATAAGCACCGTTAATAAATAAAGAGTTACGGAAGCAGACCCAATAATAGAAAGATTGGTTTAATAAAGAAGAACCAAAGGCAATATTCGAAATCCAACCATACATAATCTATGAAGCCTCTAATCCATAAAGAAAGAAAATCATCTATACCGGGACAAGGCCCCGACAATACCATAAAAATGAAATACTATGATTATCTATCATTAAGGTGCCTTCCGAAAGATGGAAGGCTCACCAAAAGCTTGATATGCCTATTATAAATCTAGTGTTGTGTAGTACCACGAGGAGGTGCCTCTGAACCTACATCATACAATGATGTAGGCGCCCAAAGATGGTCAGTACATGGGATATAGTGGTACACAAAACAAAGAAAATGGATACAATATACTTTATCTGAAAGATTGGCATTTAAGTACTTCCAATACAATAACAATAAATATCCATAGCAAAATTCATTTAGAGAAAACAATAGACTTTTATCATTTACTTTTGAACTAGATGGTATCACCGACTTCCATTCAACACCATGGGCTATGTGGGTTCGATCAACGCTCGATCGACTAAGCCCCAACCTATGTTTGTCGTATGAGTTGAGATTTCTTTACAATATGGACATTATAATCATCCTCGTAGAGGAAAAGATAAAGTCGTCAAACATTAGGATCGAACCATCCATATGTCAGCAAAACACAAGTTTTGGGTGTTGAGACATTTAGCCTCACACCTTCTCGGTTAACCATCTAATTATCTTAGAGCCAAAATTATTACCATTTTGAATATCATTAAAACCATCATTCAATAATACAATTCTGTTAGGGGCATAATCCATTATTGGTATCATTATACCAAGACTTTCAAGTCACTCATTTAATCAATATAGAAACCACAAGGTCTATCAACAATTCATCATGCCTATTTCATATAGTTCATATAATAAAACCATGATCTTTTAGTGTCAATTCGGTCCATTAGTTGTAGGGATGGTTTTACATATTGACTTTATATGGTTTATTTCTACTGTATGAAATTGGCAGCTAATGGAGCAGAATAGGTGGATTGAATATATCGTTAGATGAATCTAATGGATGAGTTTTTGGTGTTCTTATTATTGCACATATTGACTTTATTTGTTTCATGATCTGTTGCCTGAAATTGACAAACAATGGAGCATATATCATTATCTGGATTTGATGGCAGGTTTTTGGTGTTCTAACTATTGCATCACCAGTCCAGGTTATTGTAGGTAGCTTCGTTGCAGATGGTCGGAATAAGCCAATATCGAAAGAGCATTTTATGGCCTCACCTGCTCTGTTTAATGCCAATCTTGGTGGTATGAAGGGGTCCAATATCCCACCATTGCGTGACATGATGAAGCTTGGGTGAAACTAAGTGGAGGACCAAACTGACTAATGTTGAAGAATGAGCGAATGAGTGGTGGTCATGGGTAAAATGCCACTCGAATTCAGAGCTAGCTTGTTCTCTTCGAAATCTTTTGAGGTGCAGCAGTTGACTTGAAATGTAGGGGTAAACCAGTGTTTCAGTGTGGGCTGCGAGAGTGGTGCCAAATTGAGATAAACTCTGAATACTAGTTATGACCTCAAAATAACAAGGGTCAAGGTTGGATAAGGATATGCTATAGTGGATCGTCCGGTGGGCCAGACATTATACAATTTTCTTCCTCTATATCAATATTTCACTATGACTGCCAAACATTCTTTGGAGCCAAATTTTCATATTATGTTATGTTATATGTTAATATAGCTGTCAAAAGATGTCACTTGGATATAATGGATTCAAAATGTTTTAGATGCATAACACATGCGTATATATGTATTACTCCCTTTGTTCTTAAATTTTTTAGGATTACAAAGCCTAGAATTAATTTATGTATTTGGAACCCATCAATTGGGAAGTGTAAGATATTGCCAGAATTTACATTGAAGCTGATTTGAATATGACAAGTTACATGATGAATATAAAATAGTTGTTTATTTTTAGTGTTTTTGTACTATGTGTGGCTTTATAAGCATTCCTCCTTTTTTATTTTATCACCATTTACATTAAACAAAAGTTATTACTACGTTATAGTATATTGTTTTTTAAAGTTCTAGCTAGAGGATGTTGATTGTTAACTTGAACAGAGTCTTAAAAGATATAATTTTAACGCGACCACGAGATTTAGGAAAAAAAGTTGCAACCTAGTAATATTTTTGTTACTAGTATAGCGCGTCACATAATTGATTTTCCCTTTATGACAATCTTTTTCTTTCTTTTCCTTCTTCGATTAATTAAGGGTCAAATTTGTTTCACAGAATTGTTAGTCACTGGCAATGTTGATCCTCATATTTAATTGCATGTTCTTCAGAAAAAAGTTATCCTAGGCTAACTGGGATGTTATATATCATGAGGCAAATACAAGAAGGGGGCTTGGTCTTACCTCAAAATACAACACAAGGATAAGACTTATACTTCATAAAAAGAGGTAAGGGGAGGCTAATATAGACATTCCAACCATTGCAAAAGGACTACCTATACAACTAACTAACAAAAAAAGTTTGCCTTGTCATATTTGAGCCTTATAAAGGCATTATGAGATTTCAACTTCCATATTACCCATGGAATGACTGCAGTCCTGAATGATTCCTTTAAACTTGAGACTAGTACTGCCTTTGTTCCATGTGAAGCTTGATATAAGAATTATGAATGCACCATTTGAGACAAAAATTGGCAGCGACTGCTTCAGCTTGGTTGTTACTTGTACAATGAGTTTTCATGGAAAATGACATAATCATATCACCATTGTGATTCCTGATTATACCTCCAAATGCTTCCAAAGTTGGATTGTCACCTCACCGTCAATTAAAGCATGCCTGATAGCTATTAACATCGTTAGATTGGTTGTTAAATCTGGAAACGACCTCTTTAAAAGGTAATTTACCTTTTAATAGACTCCAAACTAAGAATGCAAATTTGAAAGATATAGCATTGTGCTATATTTTCTTGAAGTCTTTGATTTTGTTTCTGCCTAATAATATACAATCTATTAATTATCAGGAGTAAATTCCCCTTTACCCCCTTAAATTTTAAGCAATGGAAACTGGAATACTCACTATTCATAAGCTTCTTGAATAGTGAGTATTATTAAAACTCTACCAATGGCATAAACATATTCCTCTAAAAATCTCATTTTTAAAAGCATCTGGACATACTT
Organism: Jaltomata sinuosa; assembly: GCA_003996215.1. Lineage (NCBI taxonomy): Eukaryota > Viridiplantae > Streptophyta > Magnoliopsida > Solanales > Solanaceae > Jaltomata > Jaltomata sinuosa. The sequence continues at coordinate 266,180 of QJPP01002210.1, read as the reverse complement.
TTTTAACTAATTTCGAATCAACAATGACACTTCCTCAATCAGATAGAAGTTCATCAATTGGTGGATCAAAGATACTTAGAAACTTGTTAAGAAACTTGCCCTTCCACACATCATTATTTGGCAAATATGGAAAGCTAGGTGCAAAGATAGATATGAGAACAAGAAGATGAACTCCTAAAAGGTCATTATTCATATATGTCAATAGTTGAATATCATTATTCACAAACAGTTCAGAATAATTAACTCTTTTATACCTTGGAACCACTTTTGTGAAATCATTAGGTTAGCAGAGCCATTGGTGAGTATTCCATTGGTAAGTTATAAGCCCCCGGCCGGCTCAGGGGTATATAAAAGTAATCTCTGATGGGAGCTCTTGGGGAAACCTAGAACCAAGTTGGGGAGGAGAAGTTAGTAGGAATGAAGATGGAAAAATGATTACAGCTATACTACTCCATATGGTGAAGAATCCAAAAACACAGCTGAGGATATGCCTTCCTAATAGGGATTGGTGCGATAACAATGATATGAAAAAGGATGAACTGGAATATGACTCTGAACTTGTATATGGAGTAATTAAATTCGTATATACTGACACAAAGTAATAATGATAGTGAACCTCTATATCTTATTGATTTATATTCAATTATTTGCTAAATTTGCATATATATACTAATGCATGACTTTATGATTACATAGATGCACAAAAAATAGATCCATACATGGGGAGAAATACATTTGCATACTTTTGCCGATTGTGAATATTTCATAAAATGAGTCTATTCTAGGTTGTAAAACCATTGATGACATTCTTACTCATTAGCAGACCTTAAAAAAGTAAAGAGCGATTAGAGAATAGAGAACTATTGGTACCATATACCGTCGATGAGAGTTGTTGGAGTTGAATTTACATGTATCAATATTAATAAAATATAAGTATTTCAGAAACTTCAAAGTGCAATACATAGGAATTGTGGACAAGAAGTCTTACCTTTGTCGAAAATTGATGAATCTAGGTAAGTGTACTCGGGAAAATTGATCCGCTGCATTCAAAGACCAAAGTAATCTCGGTGCCAACTATTTTACTATTAAGTTTTGCATTAAGGATTGACTACTTTTTAATTATACATTTTTTGGTGACTAAACTTTGATTGCTAGCTCAATAAGTAGAGATTTTAGCTAAAATTGTCCCATTTAATCTTTTCATCCCGAGCATTTTTAGTTCCTTAGTTTGGATCAAATCGACCGAGTCATTTGGTTTTGTTGTATTTTTTGTAGTCACTATTGGTTTCAGGTTCATTCTTTTAATTTGATCAAAGGTTCTCCAGTAGGGACTATATATGCATAGAATTATATTTAAAAGGTAAAAATTAACCTACTCATATGAATAAGGGACAATTTTGACTAAAAACTCTCAAAAAGTGACCATCCCAGTAATTGTTTCAAATATAAAACCCTAATGAACCTAACAGCCACATTCATTTGGTCTTCCACAATAAATCATCCTGTAGATACTCTCAAAGCTTCTTGTGAATTCATTGTTGGCAATTCAGGTGCGTTTCAAAATCATGGCTCGCTTTAATCATTTTGTTAGCTAGGTCTTGAAAATTCCAGAATACAACTGTCTATATCAGCATTGGCAAGGTACAATGATGTTCCAGATTTTTCTGAGCTAACGATGACATAGAATGATCAGCCGCAGCCTGAAATGAAGACCTTGAGAGCTGAATTTTTAATGCTATGTCTGGTGCTTGCTCGACTAATAGGAAAAGAATATGAAGGCTTGAGATCCAGTGACTGGACACCCAATAAAGTTCTTTTGGCTATTAAGGAACAAAAAGAACAAGATCTGATGGGGAAACTTGAAAGAGCACGACAGAAAGAAGAAAGTGCTATGCTAGAAAATCAAGTGTTGTTTGAACAAATTGAGGAACTCAAACATGGTTTTGTGATCTTAGGTGTATTTATACACCTAAGTGTCATTATCAATGCATGTTTAGCTTAGTTTTAAGGATAACTTGATGAATTTTTGAGGTATATATTGTGTATGTGTGTATTTTCTTGCTAAAGTACATGTTTAAGGTGTTTAAGGTGCATTTGGAACAAGTCAAGAGTCAAAATTATCAAATAGAGTTTAGACGAGAAAACTAGTGTTGCTAGCTAGTGCTATGCATATTTTGGTGTACTTTGATGAGCTCTATTGTATTGTACGGACTAGTGTCTATTATGAATTGATGTAGGAGACCATTTTAGGATATATTGAATCTAAATGAAACCTACAAACATGCTATAATAAGTGGATAATCAAGGAACAAGTGCACGAGGAGAAGAGAGCAAGAATCGGGCGAACTCCCATGTTTTGGAGAGGGCCTTGTGCAGCACCTACCAAGGCATGGGAGGAGGCCTTTCCTCACGCATCCCAAGGCATGGTAGGAGGCCCTTAATTACACACCCCAATGAAAGGGGCTACTGGTTTGGCCATGCGGCCAGCCACGCGATGCAACCCCCCTAAAACGTACAAAATCAGATTATTTAACTTGGTTAAATGGGGGAAAAGTTGTAAATGCATATGTATATTATGGGGAAGCCTATGGAAGACCTAAAAAAATATATAAGGATTACTTATTCACATTTACATCCATCTTTGGAAGAAGACACAAATTGGAGAGCAAAGGAGACATCAATGAGCTCAAACTAGGGTTCTTTGTTCTTTAACTTTTCTTTCTTGTAATTTTACTTTATGAACTCATCTATGGTGATTCTTTGTAAGACTATGAGTGGATAAAAACCATCTTTATAAGGTTGAGACTATAACATTATTGCTTAATTATAGTTTTATAGTTGGTTTATACGTTTATCATGTCATGTGAATGTTCTTGCGTTCTTGTTTTACTATTCTAAAGCGTCATGATCTTTAGGATGACTCTAAGTGTAAAAACGATTTGAACATTGGAGTGGATGGACATAATGAAGAATGAAGGGAGTGTGAATCATGTACTTTATTAGTAGATACTAATTATAGAGGATAATTTGCTATTAGGATAGCGATATATCTAAATGCCCCACTAGGTTAATGAAACGGGAAGATAGTTTAATGCATCCAAATTAAAGACTCACATCACCTCACAATGATGTAGCTGTGAGATTAATTTGGATAGATGACTTAGAGGATGAGCATTCCCAAGTTGTAATATCAACCCTGTAGATCAACAATCACAATTAATACCAACATCGGCTAGAAACAATAGCTATGCATGAACGTGAAGTAAATGCCTCAACCCTGGATCTCTCCATATATTGTTTGCAATCCAAATTTAATATCATTGTTATTTTCTATTATTTAGTTTACATAAGCAAAACTCAAACTCTTCTCGGCTACAAATAACATTTGTTTAACTTCAATAGTAAAAATTAAGTTAGATCATTTGCTAAACACCAAGTACCTATGGGATCGATATTCGGCTCGCAAGAGCCACTTTATTACTTGCACGACCACGTACACTTGCATGTTCACTTGGGAGCAACAAGTTTTGGGCGCCGTTGTCGGGGACTTGAAAATTAGTAACCTTCTAATTTTTAGTTTTACTATTTTGTTCGATAAGTGCTAACAACTTGGTCTTAGCTACTGAATTTCCAGGTATAAGTTTAAATCTTGAGCAAGCTGGCAAAGGAAAGGGAATTGGTTGAACCACATCGCAAACTTGAGTGATGCCTGCACCAATTAAGAAGAGAAGCAGCACTTCTCTATCGAATCCCGCAAGTTCAACAGGTTGAGACTATTCCTGCAGCAATGGGTGATGAACAATCAGCCCTCAGGATAGTACGCAAAGTGGCAATCCCACTCATAACTAATATGACCTCATGTATTCAGAAGCCAGATGTAGGAGGCACAATTGAGCTAAAATAGAACATGGTGCAATTATTACACGCAAACGGACAATTTACTGGCTTGTCACATGAGGATCCACAAGTCCATCTTCAAACCTTTTTGGATATAAGTGATACATTCATTCCCGCAGGAGTCTCCACTGACTACGTGAGGCTCACACTTTTCCCATTCTCACTTTTAGGAGAAGCAAAGAAATGGTTGAAGGTAGAACATTCAAAATCAATCACAACTTGGGATGAATTGGCAAAGAAGTTCCTCATTCGATTCTTTCCTTCGGGCAAAACTGCAAAGTTTAGGAGTGAAATACTATGTTTCAAGCAAAAGCCAGATGAGAATCTCTATCATGCATGGGAGAGATTCAAGTCTCTTCTCAGGTATTGCCCACATCACCCGCAGAATAATAAGGTATTAGCTCACACTCTTCTAGAAAGTCTTGACCATAACATAAATTTTTTGCTAGATTCAGTTCCAGGTGGTCAAGCTTTGGAGAAAACCTATGATGAGCTATATACTCTTCTCAACCATAATGCACAAAGCAATCCAGAGGGGCATGGTGATATATCCAAAAATATGGTGAAGAAGCTTGCATATATGATTGAGGTAGATAGTGTCACAGCATTACCGACGCAGTTGGCCAGTTTTCAGACTCAGATGATGGCTCAGTTAAACAAATTGAGTGTTGCTTAACCTCAAGCTCATGTAAATGCAGTTCAGCAGGTTCAGACTTGGTATGAAACATGTGGTGTTAGTGGTCATTCGGCAGACTTGTGTGAAGCAAATCCAAAGTCGGTAAACTTTGTGGGCAATGCACATAAAGGCAATTAAAGCTATGGTAATGCCTACAATCGCAACTGGCAGAGTCAGCCCACTTACTCATGGGCACTAATTAGGCTCAACCACAGCAGTTTCAACATCAACAAGGTATTAATAGAAACACTTAGGCTAGCGATATAGAAGAGACCTTAAAAAGGATTCTGGCCAACCATGAACAAATGGCTGTTGAGATAAAAAAATAAGCAATTGGCTCAAAATAATTTAGAGACGCAAATGGGTCAGTTGGCTTAGGAACAGAACAGGATACCTCAAGGGGGTTTTCCTAGTGATAAAGAAAAGCCAAAGCAAGTGATGGCAATCACCTTGAGGAGTGGTAGATATTTGATTGACGCACCTTCAAAGAAAATTCATGAGGTGCAAGAATAATTGGTCACACCTGAGCAGACAGAGAAGCAAGTTGAGTCCAAAGTAGCTGAAAAAAGAGGGAAGTCTAAGTACCCTAATGAAAAGATTGTTTAGCAACCTCAAAACAAACCACCACTACCTTTCCCTCAAAATCTTAAGAAAGCAAAAGAAGATGCTTGGTTTAAGAAGTTCTTTGATACATTCAGTGAACTTCACATTAACCTTCCTCTTATAGATGTTTTGCAGGAAATTCCAAAGTATGCTAAGTACTTAAAGGACATGGTGACAAACAAAATGAGGCTTGGTGATATTAAGATTATAGCACTTACTGAAGAGTGCAGTTCTGTGGTCATGAGCAAGATGCCCAAAAAGCTCAAGGACCCTGGGAGTTTCACCCTTCTCATACAAATTGGTGAAAGTGATATTGTCCAAGCCTTGAGTGATTTGGGGACAAGCATCAACTTGATGCCCCTGTCAGTGTTTAATACTCTTGGGTTGGGGAAGTTGAGGCCTGCATCAGTTGTGCTATAGATGGAGGACAGAACTAGAGTGGTCCCCGAAGGAATTATTGAGGATGTTCTCATCATGGTTGGTAAGTTCATTATTCCTACTGACTTTATTATTCTTGACTATGATGTAGATGAAAGGGTGCTAATCATATTGGGACATCCATTCTTGGCTACCGATGAAGCATTGATACACGTGAGAGAGGGCATGCTCAAGATGAGATTGAATGATAAAGAGGTAGTTTTTACAGTGTACAAAGCACTTAACACGCCCTCACACTACAAGGATTTATGTATGATCACATCATTGGAAGTGGAGGAGTGTCTTGTGGTAAAGAGTGAAACTTCAATTACCTCTTTGGACTATCTCATAGAGCTACCCGAGTTGACAAATAAGCCTAAACTTGAAAAACTTAAATGGAATCCTAAAACGATAGGTGTAAGAAAGGCTACAGACCTTGATTATGAGCTTACAAGATAGAAGAAAAGAAGGAGAAGATGGGCCATGAGTAGGAGGAATAGAATGAGAGAATGGGAATGAGAGTTGTAATGGGAGTCGTGCCACGACAATAAATCAGGCGCTACTTGGGAGGCAACCCAAGTTAAGGTAGCATATTTATTCTTTTTAGTTTTTTTCAGTATCACCTTTGATTTGATTTTTGTTTTGTGTTGACAGGTTGAAGAGAAGTCTGAGTACCTGAGATCGTAGTTAAGGAGCTAGAAAAACCTTAAGTGTGTGGTCATCCAGACCTCTTTAATGGACAAGATGCTACTAGCTAGACCTAGAGGTCTCAGAGAGTATTTCTATCCTTATTTTTAATTTATAATTTGGGGACAAATGATGATTGTAAGTGTGGGGTGAGAATCTTCAAATTTCTTTAGGGTGAAGTGCATTATAGGATTTTTATTTTTTTTTATTTGCAAGTTTTTGATTAACTTTAAAAAAATTATGATCAGATTTTATCTTTGTTTGTTTTATATTTTTGTGTTTTGTCTACTTAGTAGAAGCACATTTCACCCACCCTTCAGTTTTTCTTTTCAGTTCTCTTTCAAAGGGGAGCCCTTTGAACGCAGTATCCCTTTTTATGTTTAGGAGTAACTTTAAAAATTTTGTCATTAGAAATAGATAGAGATGTTCTTTCTAGGTGCTACACATGATTACTTATTGCAAGTTGGTATTTAATTCTATGACATGATTTGAAAAATTAAATGACTATTGTGAGATACCTAGGCTCTTTTATCTTACTCTTGTGTGATGTTGGCTTAAATTTGAATTCTTGCAATTGCTTGGTCGAGAGTCTATAGGTAGCCTTCTTGATTTAAACATGTGCCAAGTGTGAGTGAGGTTTTTTTTATATTCCATGTTATATTTTGGTATCTAGAACTTGCCCCATGTGTTTGCAAAGCAAAATATAGAATGTTGAGTTTAGGAAATGATATAGGCATTTCTTTGATAACTATGTTTTATACACTCTTTATTTACCCTTTGTGCATAACCTTAGTTATCCCCATTGAACCTTTTGTAATGACCCTCCAGGTTATTTTTCCATTTTCCATGCTTTTTCTACATTTCGAGCTTTCCTTCAGTAGCAATAGGTCATTTATGACTTGCTGGGGCTGACGGTTCGGTGCCCGAGCCATTTGTTAGGTCGTTATGACCATTTCCCTATTTTAGAACTTAATTTTGGAAAATCTTTGACTTCGGTCAACTTTCTTGGTTAACGCACTCAGAATCGAATTTCGATAGTTATGTTGGCTCCGGAACGGGGATTTTGGTCTAGTGGGATCATTGGTTTTGATCTGGGTGCTTTCGGTTTGGTTTTGTGTGGCTTTGTGTGTTTTGAAGTTAGTTTGGCTGGTAGGGTTGACTTTGGTCAACATTCAGGGAAGACAGCCTCGGATGGAAATTCAATCAGCGTTATTATCTCTGGAAGGTCGACTTTGGGCTAGGGAGACCTTTGGTTCGGGTCCCGAGGCTTCTGGGCTTATTTTTAGGTTTTGAGTTTTGAGTTGGTTTTGGGTGTGGGGACCACTTTTCATTAAAACAATCTCTGTTTGGAGTTTCATCGATTCTATTGAGTCCGAAATGTCATTTCTAGTAGCGTAGCATGGTTGGTTTGTGTTCATGGGATTCCAGATGAATTCCGATGGTCCGTCGGAAGATTTTTGGACTTGGACTTTGCTGGTTGCTGCACTAAGTTACAAACCTCTGTTTCTCTTCGCGATCACGAGGATCTCATCACGTTCGTGATAGTCTGGTTTCCTGACCATCGTGTTCACAATGGGTCCATCACATTCAAAATGTAGCAGGCTGGGACCCAGCTTGGCTTTTTCTACCTGAACGCAGCTTGGGCCATCGCGATTGCAATGGTTGGGCCGGCTCTTCTCTGCGAACGCTGGGGTCCTGTCGCGATCGCGATGAAGGACCCCTGGCAGTTATATTAAGTCCTATTTTGTTTTCTTCTCTACAAAACCAAAGAACTCCATTTGTAGACTCCCAAGCTCAACATTTCCAACTTCCCTGCATATTTTCCATCACCTGGTAAGTTCCCTCATCACCCCTCTCCCTTTTCTGTGACAATTCCCGTATTTCTTCCGCTAACTTCGTTTGTTATTTAAATTCTTAGAATTTGGGTGAGATTGGTAGAAATCTGATCTTTTGGGACTGCATGTTCTTGGACTCGTGCAACTCAGCTCCGTAGCATGTTCTCCTTGTCGAGGTTGGTTTCCGCCTTTAGATTTCAGACTTTTCCGCCTTAAATCCCGTGAATTAGTTGTACTTCGGGGCTGTTTTGGGCCCCGAATCAAGCTCTGTTTGCACCCAAACTTTTGGCATGGGTTCCTTAACCCACTGCGAGCATAATTGTGAATTTATTTTTCTATTTTGTCACACGGGCCCCGAGGGTCATTTTGCCGACCCAATTTTCACCCTTATTTTCCGTATATCAATATAAGAGTCATCCTTCTTGTCTTGACACCTAGGTTATGTTCTTGATAGCGTGGCAACTTTCTGAGCCCGTTCGAAAGGAGAAGGCACATGAGTGACGGTTCGTGCTTGTAGTTCGGCCCTGAGGTAGGTTACAGTTTACTTTCCAGACTAAGTTAGTTAGGTTATATATGTTTATATGTTACTGGAATGCTGGATTGGATTTTTGATAGACTTTAGGCTTTAACCCTGTTTATCATGTTAATTGGCCATTTCAGGTTTTTAGTCTAGGATTGCATGTTATCCTTAGCCTAGGAGCTTGTTTCTTTGGTGTAACCACTCTAAGATCCTTAGTATGCTTTTAGGAGGCTTTAGAGGTAGAATAGAGCTTGCTCGTCGTTTTCCGCTTTTATTTTCCCACTTTACCACTTTATTTTATAATTGTGTGTAACTATGGGCCCGAAGTCATGGCTAGGATTTGGATGGATTCCAGGTCAGTTCTTTTGTTTTGGAGGGTACGTTTGTCCTATTTGATCTGATGGTATGATTATTCCTCCGTTTGTGAACATTCATACTCATATCGCATGGCACATCATTAGTACAGCACGTAAAGGATTTTCAAAGGATTTTGGGTTTGAAAAGAGGTTTTCCTACTATTTTGAGTATCACCTTGTTTTTTGAGAGGGAAAGAGGAACTACTATTTTCTGTATATAAACTATTAGTACGATGCAGTATTCCAGACCCCCGATGCTTTATTCCGGGCAATTATTATTTCATACATATATATACATAGTCTGATGAGGTATTTTGGGCGCCCGATGCGGTATTTCGAGTTTATATTATATTGCATACATATATGCATCATCGTGCATCACATAGTATTTGCCTTGGCACGTGGATTGACTCTAGTGTGGCTTATTGTTATTTTTATTTATTTTTGATTTATCGGTTTGTCTTCGGTGTTATAACTAGATTTAGGTGGATCCCTATATAGTTAGCTACTGTCATGTAATCTATATTTATATATTATCTTTCTACGTTCAGTCGACCTATGATGCCTATTGAGTACCGATTGTTTTGGTACTCACACTATACTCTGCATCTCTTTTTCTGATGCATCACCTAGTATGAGCCACCCTCGCTGATCTCATGTCATTTGAGGCTCATTGTTGTTCGGATCGCGATGATCTCTCGGCGATTTTGGAGACTTTACTTGATTTCCATCTTGTATATCCTGTCTATATTTTGTAATTTTGATAGACAGAGGTTGTTGTATAGCTACTCCTTGCTTAGACGTTCTTGTACTAGTGACACCAGGTTCGGGTTGGTGTTCTGGTCGTTTTGTCTTCCGGTCACTTTAGGGACATCTTTCGTATATTTTGTACGCTGGTATGTTTATATGCTTTTGGACCTATCCCTTGTATATATCTTCCGCTTCTCTTTAGTTAAATTATTATTATTTACTGCTTTTCGCATATTTGGGTTAGTCTTGTCTACTAGGGGGTTATGTAGACGCCATCATGGCACGATTTCAGGTCGTGACAGAGTGGTATCAGAGATTTAGGTTCACTTGTCTCGCCAGTAAAAGAGCAAGTGTCTAGTAGAGCCTCGTGGATAAGGTACAATGAAGTATGTATCCTATTTGTGAGGGGCCATAGGGCATTCCTTAGGAAAAGCTTCATTTTGTTTGGTTCCTTATCATGCTTACTTGAGTTGACCAACTCCTAAGTATATTTGTTTCACTCCTTCTCAGATGGTTCGGACGAGATCTGCCGTGGGTGAAGACAAGACCCCTGCGCCTACAGTTAGAGCCACAGCTAGGGGACGGGGTAGAGGAAGGCCCTGAGGTTGAGGTAGGGCCCGGGCTGTGGCACCATCTCGGGCCTGGGCTAGAGTACCATCACCAGAGCCAGCGGTTAGAGCAGATGAGGTTCAATATGAGCCAGAGCATGTGAGGCCAGCCCAGTATTCGGCCAGTTTTGTTACTACTCTAGTGTTGCAGGACACCTTACTTCGATTGTTGGGGTTCCTTGAGGGTATGATTCCACCAGCCACTTCGCTGAGCACTCTGATTGGTTTCCAAGTTCGAGGTGAGGCTCAGACTTCAGCTCAGGCGACAACACAGGGTTCAGGTGCGTAGCCTGCTGCTGTGGCTCCCAGTTTGGAGGTAATACCGGTCCCTGTAGTTACTACCCCTCTTCTAGCCATGACATTTATGTCTTATGAGGAGCAGAAGATGCTGGGTAGGTTCTTGAGATTGCGTCCTCCGAGGGTTTTGGGTGCTGCTAAGAAGGATGCACACGCGTTCCTGACTAGATGCCAGGAGAGGTTACATAATTTGGGGTTAGTCGAGTCTCACAGAGTAGATTACATCGCATTTCAACTGGATGGTCCAGCGAAGCAGTGGTGGACGTCATATATTCCTGGTAGACCAGCCGGGTCACCTCCGCTTACTTGGGATCAGTTCTCCGCGGCATTTCTTGAGAAGTATGTACCACATAGCATGAGGAAGTGTCTGATGGATCATTTTACTTGGTTGGAGCAGGGATCCATGACTGTGTCTGAGTATGGGGTTCGTTTCCACCAGCTGTCTAGACACACCACTATGCATCTGCCCACTGAGCATGAGAGAGTATGCCAATTTGTTTGAGGTTTGACTCTGCATCTTTGCTTAGCTATAGAGGGTATAATATCATCGGGTTAGTCCTTTCTGGAGGTGGTTTTTCATGCCCATACTATTGAGGGTATAGTTCACGAGGCCCAAGGGGGCAGCGATAAGAAGCCCCGCAATCAGGGCAGTTTCAGCGGGTCACAGGGCCGTGGTAGAGGATACTATGGTAGTGGTCAACACCAGTAGCATTTTTAGCCAAGCCAACCTATTCAGGCGGCATTACAGACTACTGAGGGTCAGGGTAGCCAGAGTATTGTTCCTGCTCCACGAGGTGGTCATTCAGGGTCCACAGGTCGTAGTGGTCATTCTGATTCAGCTGGGTCTTCACAGCGGAGTACATATGGTAAGGTTTGTTATGAGTGTGGCGAGATAGTCCACTTTTCTAGAGAGTGCCTGTCGGCACAGCATCATAGGCGACCAAATTAGTTGGTTTAGGCCCCTAGGGCTCCAGCACCTCCAGCTAGAGGCGGTTCACAGGGTAGTAGGGGTGGTACCCAGGGTACTAGAGGTTTCCCTCAGTCCAGTAGGTCATGTGGTCGTGGCGGTGGGGGGCCATATGTATGGAGTTCTAGGCCGGACAGAGGCTGAGGCTTCAGATGCTGTGATCACAGGTACGATCTCTGTTTCTCATCAGTCTGCTTCTGCTTTGTTTTATCTGGGGTCTACATTCTCATATGTATCTGCTTATTATGCTACTCATTTGGGGTTTGCTTGTGAATCCTTGCCTATGCCTATACGTGTATCTACTCCCATAGGTGATTTTTTAGTAGTGGATCATGTGTACCGGGTTAGTCTGGTGACTATCTTGGGGTATGACACCAGGGTACATTTGGTTGTCCTTGATATGGTCGATTTTGATGTGATCTTAGGCATAGATTGGTTGTCTCCTTATCATGCAGTCTTGGATTGCTTTGCCAAGACTGTTACTCTTTGGATGCATGGTGTCCCTACTATCGTATGGAAGGGAGCCGATAACCACATGCCGAGGGGATTTATATCTTTCCTGAGCACCCAGCGGTTGGTTGGGAAGGGGTGCTTAGCTTATCTTGCCTACGTCCATAATACTAGTTCCACCACACCTTCCCTTGAGTCGGTTCCTGTGATTTGCGAGTCTTCGGATGTGTTTCTTCCGATCTTCTGGGTGCTTTTGGTTTGGTTTTGTGTGGCTTTGTGTGTTTTGAAGTTAGTTTGGCTGGTAGGGTTGACTTTGGTCAACATTCGGGGAAGATAGCCTCGGATGGAAATTTTGTCAGTGCCTTTAGCTCCGGAATGTCGACTTTGCGCTAGGAAGACCTTTCGTTTGGGTCTCGAGACCCACCGCGAGCATAATTGTGAATTTATTTTTCTATTTTGTGGCACGGGCCCCGAGACCCAATTTTCACCCTTATTTTCCGTATATCAATATGAGAGTCATCCTTCTTGTCTTGACACCTAGGTTATGTTCTTGATAGCGTGGCAACTTTCTGAGCCCGTTCGAAAGGAGAAGGCACATGAGTGACGGTTCGTGCTTGTAGTTCGGCCGTGAGGTAGGTTACAGTTTACTTTCTAGACTAAGTTAGTTAGGTTATATATGTTTATATGTTACTGGAAAGCTGGATTGGATTTTTGATAGACTTTAGGCTTTAACCCTGTTTATCATGTTAATTGGCCATTTCAGGTTTTTAGTCTAGGATTGCATGTTATCCTTAGCCTAGGAGCTTGTTTCTTTGGTGTAACCAGTCTAAGATCCTTAGTATGCTTTTAGGAGGCTTTAGAGGTAGAATAGAGCTTGCTCGTCGTTTTCCGCTTTTATTTTCCCACTTTACCACTTTATTTTATAATTGTGTGTAACTATGGGCCCGAAGTCATGGCTAGGATTTGGATGGATTCCAGGTCAGTTCTTTTGTTTTGGAGGGTACGTTTGTCCTGTTTGATCTGTTGGTGTGATTATTCCTCCGTTTGTGAACATTCATACTCATATCGCATGGCACATCATTAGTACAGCACGTAAAGGATTTTCAAAGGCTTTTGGGTTTGAAAAGAGGTTTTCCTACTATTTTGGTGAATTTTGGACTAAATTGAGCTATTTTGAGTATCACCTTGTTTTTTGAGAGGGAAAGAGGAACTACTATTTTCTGTATATAAACTATTAGTACGATGCAGTATTCCAGACCCCCGATGCTTTATTCCGGGCATTTATTATTTCATACATATATATACATAGTCTGATGAGGTATTTTGGGCGCCCGATGCGGTATTTTGAGTTTATATTATATTGCATACATATATGCATCATTGTGCATCACATTGTATTTGCCTTGGCACGTGGATTGACTCTGGTGTGGCTTATTGTTATTTTTATTTATTTTTGATTTATCGGTTTATCTTCGGTGTTATAACTAGATTTAGGTGGATCCCTATATAGTTAGCTACTGTCCTGTAATCTATATTTATATATTATCTTTCTACGTTCAGTCTGCCTATGATGCCTATTGAGTACCCATTGTTTTGGTACTCATACTATACTCTGCATCTCTTTTTCTAATGCAGCACCTAGTATGATCCACCCTCGCTGATCTCATGTCATTTGAGGCTCATTGCTGTTCGGATCGCGATGATCTCTCGGCGCTTTTGGAGACTTTACTTGCTTTCCATCTTGTATATCCTGTCTATATTTTGTAATTTTGATAGACAGAGGTTGTTGTATAGCTACTCCTTGCTTAGCCGTTCTTGTACTAGTGACACCAGGTTCGGGTTGGTGTTCTGGTTGTTTTGTCTTTCGGTCACTTTAGGGCCATCTTTCGTATATTTTGTACGCTGGTATGTATATATGCTTTTGGACCTATCCCTTGTATATATCTTCCGCTTCTCTTTAGTTAAATTATTATTATTTACTGCTTTTCGCATATTTGGGTTAGTATTGTCTACTAGGGGGTTATGTAGATGCCATCATGGCACGATATCAGGTCGTGACAGAGTGGTATCAGAGATTTAGGTTCACTTGTCTCACCAGTACAAGAGCAAGTGTCTAGTAGAACCTCGTAGATAAGGTACGATGAAGTCTGTATCCTATTTGTGAGGGGCCATAGGGCATTCCTTAGGAAAAGCTTCATTTTGTTTGGTTCCTTATCATGCTTACTTGAGTTGACCAACTCCTAAGTATATTTGTTTCACTCCTTCTCAGATGGTTCGGACGAGATCTGCCGTGGGTGAAGACAAGACCCCTGCGCCTGCAGTTAGAGCCACAGCTAGGGGATGGGGTAGAGGAAGGCCCTGAGGTTGAGGTAGGGCACGGGCTGTGGCACCATCTCGGGCCTGGGCTAGAGTACCATCACCAGAGCCAGCGGTTAGAGCAGATGAGGTTCAATATGAGCCAGAGCATGTGAGGCCAGCCCAGTATCCGGCCGGTTTTGTTGCTACTCCAGTGTTGCAGGACACCTTACTTCGATTATTGGGGTTCCTTGAGGGTATGATTCCACCAGCCACTTCGCTGAGCACTCCGATTGGTTTCCAAGTTCGAGGTGAGGCTCAGACTTCAGCTCAGGCGACAACACAGGGTTCAGGTGCGTAGCCTGCTGCTGTGGCTCCAAGTTTGGAGGTAATACCGGTCCCTGTAGTTGCTCCCCCTCTTCTAGCCATGACATTTATGTCTTATGAGGAGCAGAAGATGCTGGGTAGGTTATTGAGATTGCGTCCTCCGAGGGTTTTGGGTGCTGCTAAGAAGGATGCACACGCGTTCCTGACTAGATGCCAGGAGAGGTTACATAATTTGGGGTTAGTCGAGTCTCACGGAGTAGATTACATCGCATTTCAACTGGATGGTCCAGCGAAGCAGTGGTGGAGGTCATATATTCCTGGTAGACCAGCCAGGTCACCTCCGCTTACTTGGGATCAGTTCTCCGCGGCATTTCTTGAGAAGTATGTACCACATAGCATGAGGAAGTGTCTAATGGATCAGTTTACTTAGTTGGAGCAGGGATCCATGACTGTGTCTGAGTATGGGGTTCGTTTCCACCAGCTGTCTAGACACACCACTATGCATCTGCCCACTGAGCATGAGAGAGTATGCCAATTTGTTTGAGGTTTGACTCTGCATCTTTGCTTAGCTATAGAGGGTATGGTATCATCGGGTTAGTCCTTTCTGGAGGTGGTTTTTCATGCCCATACTATTGAGGGTATAGTTCACGAGGCCCAAGTGGGCAGCGATAAGAAGCCCCACAATCAGGGCAGTTTCAGCGGGTCACGGGACCGTGGTAGAGGCTACTATGGTAGAGGTCAACACCAGTAGCATTTTTAGCCAAGCCAACCTATTCAGGCGGCATTACAGACTACTGAGGGTCAGGGTAGCCAGAGTATTGTTCCTGCTCCACGAGGTGGTCATTCAGGGTCCACAGGTCGTAGTGGTCATTTTGATTCAGCCGGGTCTTCACAGCGGAATACATATGGTCAGGTTTGTTATGAGTGTGGCGAGATAGACCACTTTTCTAGAGAGTGCCTGTCGGCACAGCATCATAGGCGACCAAATTAGTTGGTTTAGGCCCCCAGGGCTCCAGCACCTCCAGCACCTCCAGCTAGAGGCGGTTCACAGGGTAGTAGGGGTAGTACCCAGTGCACTAGAGGTTTCCCTCAGTCCAGAAGGTCATGTGGTCGTGGCGGTGGGGGCCATATGTATGCAGTTCTAGGCCGGACAGAGGCTGAGGCTTCAGATGCTGTGATCACAGGTACGATCTCTGTTTGTCATCAGTCTGCTTCTGCTTTGTTTGATCTGGGGTCTACATTCTCATATGTATCTGCTTATTATGCTACTCATTTGGGGTCTGCTTGTGAATCCTTGCCTATGCCTATACGTGTATCTACTCCCATAGGTGATTTTTTAGTAGTGGATCATGTGTACCGGGTTTGTCTGGTGACTATCTTGGGGTATGACACCTGGGTACATTTGGTTGTCCTTGATATGGTCGATTTTGATGTGATCTTGGGCGTGGATTGGTTGTCTCCTTATCATGCGGTCTTGGATTGCTTTGCCAAGACTGTTACTTTTTGGATGCATGGTGTCCCTACTATCGTATGGAAGGAAGCCGATAACCACATGCCGAGGGGATTTATATCTTTCCTGAGCACCCAGCGGTTGGTTGGGAAGGGGTGCTTAGCTTATCTTGCCTACGTCCATAATACTAGTGCCACCACACCTTCCCTTGAGTCGGTTCCTGTGATTTGCGAGTCTTCAGATGTGTTCCTTCTGATCTTCTGGGTTCTTTTGGTTTGGTTTTGTGTGGCTTTGTGTGTTTTGAAGTTAGTTTGGCTGGTAGGGTTGACTTTGGTCAACATTCGGGGAAGATAGCCTCGGATGGAAATTTTGTCAGTGTCGTTAGCTCCGGAATGTCGACTTTGGGCTAGGAAGACCTTTGGTTTGGGTCCCGAGGCTTTTGAGCTCATTTTTGGGTTTTGAGTTTTGAGTTCGTTTTAGGTGTGGGGCCCACTTTTCATTAAAACGATCTCGGTTGGGAGTTTCATCAATTCCATTGAGTTCAAAATGCGATTTCTAGAAGGGTCGCATGGTTGGTTTGTGTTCACAGAATTCCGAATGAATCCCGAGGGTCTGTCAGAAGATTTTTGGACTTAGAATTTGCTGGTTGTTGCATTAAGTTGCAGACCTCTGCTGCTCTTCGCGATAGCGACGATCTCATCACGTTCGCGATGGTATGGTTTCTTGACCATCACATTTGTGATGGATCCATCGCATTTTCAATGTAGCCGGCTGGGACTTAGCTTGAATTCTTCTTCGCAAACGCGGCCTGGGCCATTGCGATCGCGATGGTTAGGACGCTATTCTCCACGAACGCGGGGGTCCTGTTGCGATCGCGATGAAGGACCCCTGGCAGTTATATTAAGTCCCACTTCATTTTCTTCTCCACAAAACTGAAGAACTCCATTTGTAGACTCCCAAGCTCAACATTTCCTACTTCCCTGTATATTTTTCTTTACCCGGTAAGTTCCCTCGTCACCCTCTCCCTTTTCCGTGAAAATTCTCGTATTTCTTCCGCTAACTTCCTTTGTTGTTTAAATTTTTAGAATTAGGGTGAGATTGGTAGAAATCTGATCTTTGGGGATTGCATGTTCGTGGACTCGTACAACTCAACTCCATAGCATGTTCTCCTTGTTGAGGTTGGTTTTCGTCTTTGGATTCCGAACTTTTCCGCCTTAAATCTCGTGAATTAGTATCACTTCGGGTATGTTTTTGGCCACGAATCGAGCTCTGTTCGTGCCTAAACTTTGGGCATGAGTTCCTTAACCCACCGCAAGAATAATTGTGAATTCTTTTTTCTGTTTCGTCGAGCGGGCCTCGAGGGTCATTTTTCTGACCCGATTTTCGGTGTGATTTTTTGTATATCAATATGGGTGTCATCCTTCTTGTCTTGACATATGGGTTATGTTCTTGATAGCGTGGCAACTTTTTGAGGCCATTTGGAAAGGGAAGGCACACGAGTGACGGTTCGTGCTTGCAGTTCGGCCTGGAGGTAGGTTACGGTTTAATTTTTAGACTGAGTTAGTAAGGTTATATATGTTTATATGTTACTGGAATGCTAGGTTGGATTCTAGATAGACTTTAGGCTTTAACCCTGTTTATCATGTTAATTGGCCATTTCGAGTTTTTAGTCTAGGATTGCATGTTATCCTTAGCCTAGGAGCTTGTTTCTTCTGTGTGACTAGTCTAAGATCCTTAGTATGCTTTTAGGAGGATTTAGAGGTAGAATAGAGCTTGCCCGTCGTTTTTCACTTTTATTTTCCCGCTTTACCTCTTTATTTTATGATTGTGTGTAACTGTGGGCTCGAAGTCATGGCTAGGAAATGGATGGATTCCAGGTCAATTCTCTTATTTTGGAGGGTACTTTTGCCCTGTTTGTTCTGATGGTGTGATTATTACTCTGTTTGTGAACATTCATACTCATATCGCATGGCACATCATTGGTACAGCACGAAAAGGATTTTCAAAGGCTTTTGGGTTTGAAAAGAGATTTTTCTACTATTGTGGTGAATTTTTGACTAAATCGAGCTATTTTGAGTATCACCTTGGCTTTTAAGAGGGAAAGAGGAACTACTATTTTCTGTATATAAACTATTAGTCTGATGTGGTATTCCGGACCCCCAATGCGTTATTCCGGGCATTTATTATTTCCTACATATATATACATAGTCCGATGAGGTATTCTGGGCGCCCGATGCAGTATTCCAGCTTTATATTTTATTGCATACATATATGCATCATCGTGCATCGCATTGCATTTACCTTGGCACGTGGATTGACTCTGGTGTTGCTTATTGTTGTTTTCCTTTATCTTTTGATTTATCGGTTTCTCTTTGGTTTTATAACTAGATTTAGGTGGATCCCTGTATAGTTAGCTTCTTTTCTGTAATCTATATTTATATATTATATTTCTGCGCTCGGTCGGCCTATGATGCCTACTGAGTACCCATTGTTTTAGTACTCATACTACACTCTGTATCTCTTTTTCTGATGCAACACCTAGTACGAGCCACCCTCGCAGATCTCCTATCGTTCGAGGCCCATTGATGTTCGGATCGCGGTGAGTCCCGGTGCTTTTGGAGACTTTACTTGCTTTCCATCTTGTACATCCTGTCTATATTTTTTATTTGGATAGACAGAGGTTGTTGTATAGCTACTCCTTGCTTAGCCGCTCTTGTACTAGTGACACCAGGTCCGGGTTGGTGTTCGGGGCATTTTGTCTTTCAGTCACTTGAGGGCCATGTTTCGTATATTTTTTATGCTGGTATGTATATATGATTTTGGCCTTATCCCTTGTTTATATCTTCCGCTTCTCTTTAGTTAAATTATTATTATTTACTGTTTTCCGCATGTTTGGGTTAGGCTTGTCTACTGGGGGGTTATGTAGATGCCATCATGGCCCGATTTTGGGTCGTGACACCTTTAGCCTATTCTTTGGTAGCCTCATATATAGCTTATTTCTTTTCTTTTAATTGCCCGCATTTTGATCCAAAACACCTAAGCGATTTAGTTGAGAAATTAAGATGTTAAGGAGTGTAAAATTGAAGAAGGAAAAAGTAAAGTGAAGGCCCAATGAAATAACTTTTGGTGTGTTGAAAGGGCTTGTGTGTTGTTGGTAGGGAGTAATGTAATGAAAAGACAAATTGATCAAAAGAAGTGAATAATGTGTTGATAGCAAATACTCTCTACTAAAGATGTGTAAGCTAGCTTAAAAAAATGGGGCAAAACAAAAGAGAGTTGGGAGATAATAGTGGTGTAAAATAGGTTGGTTGGAGATGAGTTTAATATTAAGTGTGATATATTAAAGTACTTAGGGAATATAGTCACTATTCTTGACCAAATAGTTCCTACCCATCCCTTAGCCTACATTACGATCCTTAAAGTCCTACTTGATCTTAAGATTTCACATTCTGATATTAGTGGAGTACTGCACTAAGGGCAAGCTTATGGTTCATCTTATGTGACAGGTGAATTCTTTGTGAGAGTGAGCAAAAATTGATTCTTACACCCATTCTTGTGTTAATTTGCATATGTGTAAGTGAATATGGGTGACTCTCTTGTGGTGACAGCGCATTTTTAATGATGGAGAGAGACTTATTAAATCTCTTTGTTGAGTAATGTACATGAGTTTGCTAACTTGGTAGAGTGAATTCTTGAGGCTAGGAATTTTTAAAGTAGTATTCATGTGATTCCAAGTGTAACATGGCATGCCAAATGTAGAACTTGCTATTCATGTGGTCGTTGTAGTTCTAGCTTGAGTATCCTAGTTTTAATAAGGATGTTAAACTCTTTCTTGATTGTGATTAATGTAAAGAGTTGTTCAAGGATGAACAAGGCTTTAAGTGTGGGGTGGTGATCTTAGGCGTATTTATAAACCTAAGTGTCATTATCTATGCGCGTTTAGCTTAGTTTTGAGGATAAATTGATCAATTATTGAGGTATATATTATGTATGTGTGTATTTGGTTGCTAAAATACATGTTTAAAGTATTTAAGGTGCATTTGGAACAAGTCATAAGTCAAAATGATCAAATAGAGTTTAGACGAGAAAACTAGTGTTGCTAGCTTGAGCTATGTGTATTCTAGTGTACTTTGATGAGCTCTATTGCGTTATATGAACTAATTCATGTTATGAATTGATGTAGGACACCATTTTAGGATATATGGAAGCTAAATGCAGCCTACAAACAAGCTACAATAAGTGGGGAATCAAGGAACAAGTGCACGAGGAGAAGAGAGTTTGGAGGGGGCCTTGCGCCGCACCTCCCAAGGCATGGGATAAGGACTTTCCTTGAGCCTCCCAAGGAATGGTATGAGAACCTTACTCGCACACACCAACTCAAGGGGCTACTAGTTTGGCCACGCGGCCATCCACGCGATGCAACCCCCTTAAAATGTCCAAAATTTGGTCTTTTTAACTTGGTTTAAGTGGGGGCAATGTTGTAAATGTATATGTATGTTATTGGGCAGACTATGGACAACCTAAAACACTACATAAGGAGTACTTATCCACATTTACATCCATCTTTTAAGAAGACATGGATTGGAGAGCAAAGGAGACTTCAAGGAGCTCAAACTAGGGTTCTTTGTTCTTTAACTTTTCTTTCTTGTAGTTTTACTTTATGAACTCATCTATGGTGATTATTTGTAAGACTATAGAGTGTCTAAACACCCACTTTCTAGGGTTTAGTCTACAACATGATTTCTTAATTATGATTTTATAGTTGGTTTATACATTTATCATGTCATGTGATTGTTCTTATGCTCTTGTTTTACTATTCTAAAGCGTCATGAACTTTAGGATGACTCTAAGTCTCAAAATAAATTGACCCTAGGAGTGTAGGGATGGAATGATGAACATAGGGAGTGTGGATCATGTCTTTAATTTGTAGATACTAATTTATAAGGATGATTTATGGTTAGGATAGTGATATACCTAAATGCCCCACTTGGTTAATGAAACAGGAAGATAGTTTAATGCATCAAAATTAAAGACTCACATCTCTTCTCAACGATGTAGTTGTGAGATTAATTTGGGTAGATGACTTAGAGGATGAACATTCCCAAGTACTAATATCAACTCCGTAGATTAATAATCACGATAAACACCAACATTGGCTAGAAACCATAACTATGCATGAATGTGAAGTAAATGCCTCAACCCTGGATCTCTCCATATATTGTTTGCAATCCAAATTTCACATCATTGTTATTTTCTAGTATTTACTTTATATAACCAAAAACCAAATTCTTCTTGGCTACGAATCACACTTGTTTAACTTCAATAGTAAAAATTAAGTTAGATCATTTGCTAAATACAAAGTCCCTGTGGGATAGATATTCGGCTCCCAAGAGCCACTTTATTACTTTCACGACTACATACACTTGTGTGTGCGCTTGGGAGAAACATTTGGCTTTGAAGAAGGATCGAGTTGATGATCCAGAAACTTGCTTGCATTTAGGGATGCCAGTTGATACAAGTGAGAAGATATAAAATTAGGAACCCATCAATTAGGAAATGTAAAATATTTCTAAAAGTTACATGGAGTCCGATTTGATATACCTCTTTTAGATATGGTTTTGGAGATGATGAGTTACATGATGAATATAAAATAATTGTTATTTTCAATGTGTTTGATGAGTTACACATGATGAATACAAATTTTTTGTTATTTTCAATGTGCTTCTACTATGTGGAGCCTTATAAGTACTCTCCTTACATGAAGCAAAAGTTATTATCAGGTTGTAATTTTTTTTTTTCAAAGTTCAAGCTGGAGGACTTAAATTATTGTCTTGAATAGAGTCTTAAAAGGTATAATTTTAACGAGATGTAGGAAACAAAGCTGCAACCTAGTAATAACTTTTATTACTAGTATATTGCATCACACCGTTAAGTTTCTCTTTCTGACAATCTTTTTATTTCTTTTATTTCTTTGGTGAATCAGTTGTCTAATTATTTTACCCTAAAAAATATTGTGATGAAATCACAAACTGTTTGAATGAGAACACGAGATTTAGGAAACAAAGGTGCAATAGTCATAATGGTGGAGATAACTACCATGTATGCAAACAGAGAATTATTAGTCACGGCAATGTTGGTCCTCATAATTAATTGCATGTGCTTCCGTAGGTTTGAAATTTTAACCTTTCGTAGTCTAGATGTTAGTTGAGATTTGAGACATCACATAATTTTTTTTTTGTTGGAATGAGAAATATCATGAAAGCTAGAGAAGTGCTAGAAGCACTTACAAGAGTACTGGAAGAAATATTTACATATTGGTTGTGCATAGTATATATCCAGAATTATTGTTTGTATTGGAGGAACTACAACATACCCAATAGTATAAAAAATCTCTTGTCGAGTCCCTGCTTTAGCTAATATATCTGCTACTTGATTTTTGTTCATGCATTCCTTAAAACATGATTGGATTATCCTTTGAAATGCCTTAAATGGAGTGCTATTTCTTTGGCCACACGCGAATCATGAGAAGGGAGAACTCATTTCTTTAATCTTCAAACTTGAACTACGTATGCATATGAACTTGAGCTATGGATTAGTGTTTGCCTCTTGCTTGAACTAGGAGGGTAGATTCCATTCAATCAAATTTGATGTTTGCTTCATGCTGAATGGAGACCAGGCAGGGCATGTCGCACATTTTAGTGCTACAATTTTTTACTAGTCATGTGAAAATTCATTGGTGTGTTGTACTTACTTAACTTGTTTGGTATTCTTGAACTTTTAGGAAGTCAAAGCTTGTGTGTATATGAGTAATCTAAACTCAGTTTTCATGGATCGAAACAATGAAGCTTGACATCTCGGGTTTTGATGTTTATAGAATGATATTTGTATAAAGTGCAGGATCATGACAAGACGTCTCCGTCGGTGCTAATTGCACTTGCCATTTCTTGTTTGTTGTTTTACTGTTTTGTTCATTGTATCTTATTATATTTAGTATCAGAGTGATATTAAGTGTAAAATACATAACAATCATCCAAACAAAGTGTAAAACTTCGCGTATGTGAAGGGATTCATTTATTTATTTACGTATGCAGAAATACTTGTAACACCCCAGGTGTTTTTCATTGTCCTTGGTCCCGTATCGAAGGCTTATGAGCCTAAATTTAGGAATTTTATTAATACCGCGTGTATTTGAAATATCTGATGTAAAATAGATTTTGATAAAAATACATTTTTATTGCCTTTCTTAAATGCTTTAAATATTTATAACAAAAATATTTGTTACGATATATTTGTATATGTATTTATTTTAAAGGATTTTATAAATTGTTAATATTTTAATGAGGATAGTAAGTATAGTTACGTTGAAAAATTGTTATTATACAAGGTAAGCTTTATTCAAAATAACTTTTTATTGGTTATAATATATTCAAAAAGTTATATTTATTTTACCGTGAACTTATGCAATACCCGAATATATTCATAATAGGATAAAAATATTTTAGGTGTTGCCACCTCCCTTCCACGTGGAGGTGAGGGGGATGGACAACAAATATTAACAATTAGTCTTGGGCTGCCACTTAGCAGATCATTACTTTACTATATTTAGCACTTGGGTTTGATTTGGTTAACAGAAAGTTTCAACTCTATCTACATATATGTTTATAAATGTTCTGCCTACTTGAAGAGAAACAAATTATTTCACAGAAACAAACATTTCACACATTTTGATTAGGATTCAAATTTAATACATTTTGATAAGGCTTCAAATTTATTCTTTCTAACAATTTTACTTCACACACTCATGTATGTAGTTGTTGTTCTTGTGTTCGTTTAATGCATTGATGTTCGGGAGAGGGGGAGGAAAATTAGTTTGATGCAATATTTGGATTTGATCCTCGAAGGGAAAAAATCAATTATCTATATAGAATTATTCGAAGTTCGAATTCGAGGTATGTTAAGGTTATTCCATTATTTTTGACATGATTCCTTATGACTTGAAATTATGTCTAGCGTGCTATCAAAGAATCGATTATTAGATATCTCTAAATTATTGCTGGTGTTATTATTGTTAAAAACTCATATTTGGTGATGTTGGTCTAGTGTTAAGTTGGAAAGATGTGGTGTATATTTGTGGTTATTAGATGGCGGCGATGGTCGAGTTTATCATGGTGTTATAGTTGTGGTATGGAGGAGGTACGGTAACTCTTGGATATTTGTGGGATGCCTTAAAGCTTGTATGGTATTGTATTATGTGTTGCATATTTCATCGTATTTTATTGCATTTTGATTGTGGTTGCCTAGAGGGATCACGAAAACCTATAAGGCGTGAGACCTATCCGCATGGTTGAGCTCATGGCTCTGCAAAGACTTGTAAGGCGTGAGACTTTTCTGCATGATCGAGCCCATGGCATTATAAGGACCTGTAAGGCATGAGTATGTTTCTGCATGTCCTCCGTTTTATATTGCTCTCCTATAAGGCATGAGTTTCTTCCGCAGGTTAAGCCTTTGTATAGTGTTATTCATCTCGTATTGCATTCATATGTTATGATTGTTGTGGTTAGCTGCATCTTGAGCTTCAGAGGCAATGAGTGTTCGAGGTTGTGGTTGTTATGGGGACTGGAGTAGGGGAAGGTAAGGCAGTGTTGGGCTGAAATTGTGTCCATACAAGTTGTGGCTGGAATTTTGATATTGTTCCGATTTTGACTTTCTTCATATTGTGGTTTCAGTTTTGGGTTATATTATTTTTGTTATTCTGTCACTTTACATATTCAGTATATTCTTTCGTACTGATGCTCCCATTACTTGGGGGCGCTTCATTTATTCCTGTAGGTTATCAAGTAGACAGTGGTCCTCATTGCATGTGGTAGTGTTCAACTGATGATTGGTATGCTTCATTCTTTCTGGAGTTGTTGAGTTTAGAGTGTTCCTTGGTTTTGTATTGGTAATGGGTATGTGGGGTCCCTGTCCCAACTCGTGGTTAACAACTTTTCATCTTAGAGGATTGTAGACATCTGTTGTGGGTATGGTATTGGGTTGTGTCTTGGTCGGCCTTGTATTAGGCTTTTGTTATATTTGAATTTGTTTCTGTTGCGTTTCTTTCTGCTTGGTTTGGCCTTAATGGCCTACCAACATTGTTTGATTCAGTTTCTATTGGTTTGCTTGATCAAGTGTGGAACAAGGTGCTAGTCGCACCTCCCTGAGTTTGGGGCGTGACAAACTTGGTATTAGAGCATGGTAGTGTTCTAGGGAGTCTGCAAGCCGTGTCTAGTAGGGTCTTTTTTATGGGTGTGTTGTGCACCACACTTATAATCAGGAGGCTACAGGGAATTTAGGATTGTTTACCATTCTTTCATCTTTTAGATCATGTTCTAGAGCTGAGTCTTAAGAGTTTAATTGTCAAAAAGATGCGATAGGGATTCATGATCGTCAAACCTTATGAAGAGGTCGATCCTGATTTGTGGTGTCATATCATTTCCGAGAATGGGGTATTTTTGTTTTAGGTGTGGTATAGTCTTTTGTATTGAGGAGATCTTGCTAGAAATTCAAGAAGTTCATTGCCCTACTCGTGTGTTCTATTTCACATTCGAGGAAGAATGTTCTTAAGGGGGAAGGATGTAACAACCCAGGTGTTTTTCGTTGTCCTTGGTCCCGTATCGAAGGCTTACGAGTCTAAATTTGGAGATTTTATTAATACCGCGTGTATTTGAAATATCTTATGTAAATTAGATTTTGATAAAAATACATTTTTATTACCTTTCCAAAATGATTTAGATATTTATGACAAAAATGTTAGTTACGATATATTTGTATATGTATTTATTTTAAAAGATTTTATAAATTGATAATATTTTAATAGCGATAGTAAGTTATAACGACCTGATCTGTCATTATTTTAAAAATTAATGTCACAAATTTTGAGAATAATTAAAATACGTTTTGATTTAAAAGTGGGGTGACGTGATAGAAATTTCAGATTCTTAAAGATCTTTTTGGGCTGAAGTTACTCCGCTATAGAAGACATTTCTCCACTATAGCACCGCTGCTACAGTGGACAATAGCCGCTATAGAGGTATGGCAGAAATAAGTAGCCTGAATTCGCGGTTTTAATAAAAGACTTTTTCTCTTTAGTTGGAAAACATACGAGGGTTACTCCAAAAATCCTTCTAGGTAGCTTCAAATCTTGAGAGCCATGGGGAGGAGGGGTTCCGACTAAGGGGACGCAAAACAACAGATTCAGACTCATCATCCATCACGGAACGCCTTCATGGAGCCAGAAAATGCATTGTGCAGCTGATTGGCATCAAGGTAGGCTAGGTTCTTTTAATTAAGTAGATTTGACCTGTTTTCATTTCATATTTATTGTATAGGCAAAAAGAAGAATTCATGCTTAGGCCTCCGGGCACGGAGTCTGGAGGATTGTCGTGTTTGGATTGGTTTAAACTAGAAAATGATTGAGTTGGGATAATGTGTTATCATATTCTGGGTTGTTTATGATTATTATGTGTTGTATGATGATAGAATCCAGGGACTAGAGTGTCAAGAAGGTTCGGGGAATTGGAAATGCTTTGGGTAGGTAAATGACTAGTAAAAAGGGAGTTTTAAAAAATAATTTGGTGTAAAGGAGGTAGAATAATAAGAATGGTTGAAGTACCAAGGTTAGGGGATGGCTTCCCCATGTTGTATCTTTTTTAGGAGGAGTCCGAAATTGATGTAGCTACTTGTTATGTGTCAAAGGGGTGAACATGGATTTAGTCTTCGGACGGGATTCAAGATTGAGTTATGTACCTGGTGTTGGGGTAGGTGATGGTTACTATTTTCCCAATATACAATATGTGTTCATGTACTATTGCTTAGTATTGTGTGAGTCAACATGCTTAGGGAATGGAATTATGAATGTCTAGTTATGCTGTGTCAATGGTGTGAATTGACCTGGGTTTGATTGCTTGTTGGTTTACAAGTGTGATGTTGTTCATTATTTTATTGACTTATTGGATTGTGTGTGACATTTGGTTGGCTTGGGACCATGCCTGGTACAAGTTACTTATTGGTTGGCTCGAGTACCATGCCAGGTATGGGATATTTATCGGTTGGCTCGGGTACCACGCCTGATATAGGTTTTACAAATGGTTGGCTCAGGTACCACGCCTGGTACAGGTTTTATTTATTTGCATTGATTGTATTATATGGATGGTTCCATGAGTGGACCGGGTTGTATTCTTCAACTGTGATTATTGCATATGATCCATGAGAGGCCGGGTGATTATATTTAAATGTGAGGTTGGACTTAGTGTAGACTAGGACTGCATGTTGAACATTTAGGTATTGTCTAAGGGGCCCATTATTTGTCCGGGTTATGTGAAACAGAACAAATGTCATGATTATTGTTCACGGTTAGATGATGGTTAAACATGTTCATGTGATTGATAAGTTAGAGTGGAGACTGAGAGTCTCGGGCTATGTTGCTGACTATTATCATCATGTTGTGAAATTGTCCTAGTGATCCTTGAGAGGTCCGGACACTTGTAAGTAGCACCATAAATGTTGTTGGTCTAGTTGGGCAGTTAGTTGGTTTATTTCTGGGTATTTAGTAATAAGGGTTGACTTAGGTAGCGGAGTGGTAGTTCGGGTCGGGACTTAGTGGTAAGGTGACTTAGGATGTTTAAGGGATAAGGTGACTCAGGAAGTCTAAGGGTTTAATATGACTGGGGATGTCTTAGGATGTCTGGGTGCAGAGTTTCTGAGTGAGGGAGTTGGCAGCAGAAGGGATAGGAAGGCTGGGGTGATATGGAGTTTTGGTGAATGTGGATGTCGAAGGGCTGGAGTATTGTGGTTAATTGCACATTTCCTTAGATTTCTTATATGATGGTATGGAATGGATTTGGGTCGATCGATGATGCCTACCAGTACGTGTGTTTTTACTGATTCTACTCTTGTTATACCTTTTTGGGTATAGCCTTGTTGCAGAGTCATGATGTTTCATAGGTACACGACGACGGTGATCTTCAGTAGCTTCTACTCCTTGTTTCCATGGTGGGAGCTGTGTCCTTTTACATTTTCTGTATTACTCCTGCAGTAGATCTTGTACCTGTTTAGACTAGATCCTAGGGAGGGTTATTTTCCAGTTGTAAAAATGGTCTACTACATTGGTTTCTAAAGGGTTTTCCTAAAATAAAAGTTTGTAAATGTTTTCATGTATAAAAAGGAAGTTATCTATGGTTACACTTTGTTTTTTTATGCAATTACCTATTTGATCGGGTGGTAAGGGTTCACCTATCTAGGTGCCTAGAATAGGTGCCCGCATGACCTGATAGTGGTGTTGTGACAGATAGTATCAGAGCCTAGGTTACCGGTCTCCTAGTACAAGAGAAAAATGTCTAATAGAGTCATGTGGATTGGTGTGTTGATATCCACATCTAATCTTTCGGAAGCTATGAAGAATTTTAGGAAACACCTCCTTTTTCTTCATTCCTTTTTGTGCGGTTCGTGTACTTGCTTGTATGGGTTGAGTCCAATTGGTATCTCAATGATGTGAAAGGTGTCTTTGGACTCCGATTGCGATGAAATAAGCAAGAGAAGTTAGAACTGGGAAGGTTCCAATTGGTATCTGTCCTGAGAGGCGATAGTAAAGCATGGATGACCGATCGATACTCATCCATGGGACGAGTAGAAAGTAGTTTATGTGGCTTCATTTTTTTGTAGTTTGAATTTTGAGATTTTGTGTATTGCAATGCTTGTGTGATTGAAATTTTTGGTATGTGATTGCATTCCTTACTCTGAGTGTTTGCGTCTGAAGAGAGTCATAAGTTGAAATAGGTGTACTTTTGGTTTGTGATAAACTGCTATGTGTCTTAATTAGAAAATTTTGTATCACTTTGTGAGAGAGGACTCATCAGTGGTTAAGATGGTGAGGGGACAAGACCTAAGACTGTAAGGAATCTTCGATTTCAGGACAGTCGGTACTTGGTTGGGAACCATGGCAACAAAGGGTTTATTCATGCATGATAGCATGAATGTGTTGTTTTGAACGGTTTTTTTATGTAAATTGATTTTGGATTGGTGATAAATGGATGCTAAGTTTTGATCTGCACACTGCCAGGAATGATCTTGAGGTGTTGTTTAAGATGATGGGGGGGGAGTTATAAGATTATTAATGATAACCAGGAATGGGGATGAGTTTATTCAACTGAAAATTTTCATTTTGTGGGCTGCTACTGCTGGGATCGCCATAGAGAAACTGTACCGCTATGGTTATTCCGCTATAGAGGGAATTTCACCGCTACAGCAGACCGCGATAGTGGAATGACACTGCTATAGCAGGGAGGCATGGGCAGAATGCCTGTCCTGTTTTCCTCCCACGTTTGGGGCATCTAAAAGCGATAGTTATGCTACGAGCAGCTATGTAAAACAAAGAAATCATCCATAGAACTAATATAGTATGCATATAAGGGAAATTGTCTGAAACTAGAATCCATGTTCTTAAAAATGAGGGGGAAAGAGAAAAGGGAAATATTGTGTCACGACCCAATTTCTCGGTCATGATGGCACGTACAACCACCCAGTAGGTGAACCAATGTCGTAGCCCGGAACGGTTAGTAATGGGCTACATTCTAACAATATAAGCTGAAGAATAGTTTAATAAACAGAATCAATGGAACAAGATGAAGAAAATAGATAACAGAAATAAATTACACATAAGTGGAAGCTAAGCCAAACCCTAAAACATGGTATCATAGCATATAAGAGCCGGATCTACATAAGGAGTACAAAGGGCCCAAAATAACATATATGTCATGTCTCCAAAGCTATGAGATTACAAATATACAAACGACAAACTAAAGTCAAGCTCTGGTCACCAAGAGCTCACCCTCAGTCCGGGATGGTCAAAAATCTCCAAGCACGAGTCTCCAACGAGCTAGTGGAGATGGCTCACGCTAGGATTTGCACTAGAAGATGCAGAGTGTAGTATGAGCACCAAATGTGAGGCATAAGGTACCCAATAGGTATCATAGGCCAACTAGGAATATATAAGATAAAATAGTAACAGACAGAATAGAAAAACAAGTAGTCATGGAATTCTATGAAAAAGTCACACAGGAACTAGCCCAGAGGGAAGACAACAGAAACAACATACAAGGCTAGCAAGCTGAATATATACACAATAGACACAAGTGAAAGTACGAAATGATGCACCTGGGATCCTTGCAACAACAGTATATACATAATAAGTTTTAGAAGTTGACGGTATACTGGTAACCTCAAGTACAAGGGAAGGAAGAGGAGAGTAAAGATAGACATGCTCGGAAACACTAATCAATCACCCAACTAATCATACCAATCTCAAATCCAACAAGTAACAAATTAGCCGTATACAATCTTATAAGTATAACCGTAACAGGGGATAACACCGCGATAAAGTAACAAGATTCTACCTACAGTCCCCCGGCCGCCTATACAACCGAGGAACACAAATAAGTGAAAACAAACCCTCCGGCCGGCCATACAACCAGATCATACACTAAACAAAAAGCAAACAAGGGTGGAGCCTCAAACAATGAATGATATGATACATGAAGATCTCAGGGTGAAATGGTAACTCTGTATATACCCCCTCTGATGCCGATCGGGCCCAGCTGGTAGGTTCCATGGAAGAACACTACCCGTATACCTCTACTCTGCCGTATACCCTACCTCTGGCACACGCAGCCCCAGGCCCCAGGTCAGGAATGGGAAGGTCCATAGAGGTCCCGGACCCCATACTAAGACTCAGTATTGAAATATGTCATCCAGAGCAAGTCTGGGTTCAAGCTAGAGACCCTGTCTAGAATATGCATGCCCAGACCCTGTCCAGGACTAAAGTAGTGGGACAAATGTTTCAAAAACCCCTCCAAGGGTGCCCGAGCATAACCGGGTCTAAACAGTAGAAAGTCATCTCAGGTTCTCGGCTCGACCAAGGCTAAAATCATCCTAAATCAGTAAAAAAACTCAACTAGCACCCCGGCCCTGCCGAGTCTAGCATTAATAGTAAAACTGGTGATAGAAATCATAATTTAACTTTCTTTTACCCCAAGAATATCCACATGTTAAGTCAAACCATTTCCAATCCATTTCCGTCGAAAATGGGCCCCAGGGCCATGCAAAGTTTAGAAAATCAGTTCTAGTAGGACCGAAGCCAAAACCATAGTAAAGCATGGATAAAACCTCTTTATATGCATGGAAATGATATGATTTAACACAAATAGCCACCCAGCAGCTCACAATCAATCTATCAGCCCTGCACAGGCTCCAATCACTCTACAACACAGATAGCTAGTATAATATCACGATAACAATGCCTGGGACTCATGGGCACCCCTGAATAACTCACCATCTATGGTACAGAGTCAAAACAAGGCCACACAGGACCATAAGGTTGATAATATCAACTACGGAGAATACTACACATAACAGAGGAAAGAAATGAGGCAAAACATGGAAAGCGGTCAAAGTTTGTGGTACCAACCTAATAACCAAACCCAAGGATGCCAGCTAGTACAATTTTATCCAATATATGCTGTTTCTAGGGAGTTTAAACCGTAACCTACCTGTCGTCCGATGACAAGCAGCACGAACAACAATGTCCAAGCCTGAATCACTCCGAGAGATCCCGAATGATAATCAAACAATCACGAACATAAATAATACGTTAAAATGAGTCTAACGATACCTATATTGCTATAATAATAGCTGGGCCAGAATTCAGGTGACCGCGGGCCTGTGTGCCCCGCAACCCGAAAGCAAAAATGAATACGCGTAATTTGATCACCGAGACCATAGGAGTTCATACCCGAAAAATCAAAGAAATTGGGCAACAAATTCTTGCTAAAAACAGCCCCTGAAGCTAGGAACCCAACAATGGAATTTACGGAAAGGAAATCATATGTTGGCAAGAATCACCTACCCAAATGGAAGAAATAAACCAAGGGTGTGAATAAGGAGGAGCCTGCCAAGCATGCACCTCTCCCGGGCAGAATCTACAACCAAATTTTGAAGCTCCAAGGATTCACAACAATGGATATTTACATAATTGGAGAAGACAACTATGGAGAAGAGGGAAAACTTACCAAAACACCAACGAAACACGAATTTTATCAAGGGTATGAGAATACTTCAAAGGTGTACTAGTTTGAGCAGTTTGGAGAGGGTTTGGGTGAGTTAGAGTTGGAAGAATTTGAGAGAGAATGGCTGTAAAAATGAAATGGAAAAGTTTTATACTGTCAGGGTCCTTCATCGTGATCGTGAAGGGACCCCTCGCGATCACTAGGACCATGCTGGCTAGACCATCGCGATCGTGAAGAACAATGGGGAAGATGTTTCATCGCAATCGTGATAGGAATTCACGCGATCATGAAGAATAGGAGTCAGGTGCTTCATCGCGGTCGCGAGGGACGAGGCTCACGATCGCGATTAAGGCCAGAGGCCTGCACTTGCAATAGCAAAAGTTTGTATCTTCCCAAAACTCTCCGGGGCATCCCGGGTACAATAAGAAACCGATATTCAAATACCAATATTGCTAATAGAGTGAAAACGATGTTTCGGAATCAGCGAAATAGACAAAAATATTATACGAAGTCATTTTGGAGAAATGTTGACCCAAGTCAACACTAACTAATAAGAACTCAAAGGCTTGAAATGAGCCCGGGTCACCCAAAACCTGAGCCAACCACCTACCCAACCCAAACACAATATTCCAGAGCTGATGGAATCATCGGATTTTGAATCTGATGGTCCGATCATTGAAAGCTAGAAGTTTTAACTCAAAATGGCCTGAAAACAGAGAAAATAGCACAAAACTCACACCGGAAGTTCTTAAGCCTCAACCAAAGGTCTTACTAGACAAAAATCAATGCTCCAGAGCTAACAAAACTATCAGAATTCAATTCCGAGCACGTTAGCTAAGAATGTTTACTAAAGTCAACGATATCCTAAGTTAAGGCTCTAAAATAGGCAAACGACCAAAAAAACAAACGAACGACCAGGGCACCAAATTATTGGTCTCAGCAAGACATAAATGACTTAGGGCCTCTATAGGAAAGCTCTAATAGTATAATAAGTGCGTAAATGCGAAGATAACCCAAAGGGTCATCACAACATCTACTACCAAAAAGACTTTCGCCCTCAAAAGTCAAGAAGGAAGGAGTACCTGAAAGCTCAAACAACTGCGGATACTGAGAACGTAACTCACTCTTGGTCTCCTAAGTAGCCTCCTTGATCGGACGATGTCTCTACTGAACTTTCACAACCAAAATCTCCTTAGATCTCAATCTCTTAATATCTCTGGCCAGAATAGCTATTGGCTCCTCAACAAAAGATAAACTCTCATCTAACTGAACCTAATCCCAATGCGACACATGAGACTCATGTGGAACATACCGGAACAATATCGAGACATGAAAAATTAGGTGAATAGCTTAAAATATCAAAGGCAAAGCTAACATGTAGGCAACACTACCAACTCTCTAAACAATCTCAAACGACCCAATGAAGCTGGGGCTAAGGTTGCCCTTCCAACCAAATCTCATCACGCCCTTCATGGGCGATACTGGAAGGAATACCAAGTCACCAACACTGAACTCCAAGGCACAAAGTCTACGGTTATTATAGACCTTTTGCCTACTCTGGGCTGCTCTGAGTCTATCCTGAATCAAACAGACTTGGTCTAAGGAATCTCTAAGCAAATCTATACTCTGCGGTCTGGACTCTAACCTATTAAACCAACTAATTGGCAATCTGCAATGCCTATTATACAAGGCCTCAAAAGGTGCCATGCCGATGCTCGAACAAAAGCTATTATTTTAAGCAAACTCAGCCAAAGGCACAAACTAATCCCATGAACCTCCAAAGTCAAGTACAAAAGCCCGAAGCATGTCTTCCAGCACCTGAATAGTCCTCTCAGACTGGGCATCTGTCTGAGGGTGGAAAACAGTAATAAGCTGAACCTTTGTACCCAAATCTCGCTGAATAGACCTCCAAAACTGAGATGTGAACTGAGTGTCATGGTCTGAAATGATAGAAGCTGGGACCCCTGCAATCGAACAACCTTACGAATATAGATCTGAGCTAACCTCTAGGCACCGTAGGAAGTCTGAACTGGCAAAAAGTTGGACAACTTAGTCAGATGATCCACAATCACCCAAATGGAATCAAAACCCCGAGGACTTACCTTCCCACTTCCACTTAGGAATGGGAAGTCACTCCATTAAACCACTCGGTCTTATGTGCTCGAACCTCACCTGCTGATAGTTCAAGCACCGAGATACAAACTCTGCTATATCCCGCTTCATACCACTCCACCAGTAAAGTTGTCTCAAGTCTCTATACATCTTCGCCGCACCAGGATGGATGGAGTATCTAGAAAAATGTGCCTCACAAATTATTAAATGAATCAAATCTCCAACCCTCGGAACACAAAGTCGACCATCAAACCTCAGAATACCATCAGAACCCAAAGTAGCCCGACTGGCCTCACCTCGAACTACCTGATGATGAAGGTCACACAAACTCTGTTTTTTTAACTGCTAGCCCTGAATCTGATCAACTAGAGTAGAAAAAACCTCAATACTTGTAAGAACTCTGCTAGGATTTGACAAGTCAAGCCTAACAAAATGGTTAGCTAAAGACTGGATGTCCAAGGCCAACAGTCACTCAGAAACTGAAAGTGAAGCTAGGATGCCCATACTCACTGCCTTCTGACTCAAGGCATCCGCTACCATGTTTGCCTTGCCCAAATGGTATAGAATAGTAAAATAATAGTCGTTCAGTAGATCGATCCATCTCCTATGCCTCGAGTTCAGATCTCACTGACTCGTAATGTACTGAAGACTACAGTGATCAATGAATATCTCACAATGAACTCTACATAAGTAGTGCCTCCAGATCTTGTGTGCGAATACTATCACTGCCAACTCTAAGTCATGAGTGGGGTAGTTGTGCTCGTGAACTATTACATGCCTCGATGCATATGCTATCACTCGGCCCTCTTGCATCAACACAAAACCAAGACCAACCCTGGAAGCATCACAATACATGGTGAAAACTCTTACCCTTGACTGGCAAAGTCAAAGCTGGAGTTGAAGTCAATAAGTCCTTAAGCCTCTAGAAGCTATCCTCGCACTGATTCGACCACTAAAATAGAACATCCTTTCTAGTCAGCATAGTCAAGGGTGCTGCTATGGAAGAAAATCCCTGAATGAACCTCCTGTAGTATCCTGCTAACCCAACAAATCTGTGAACCTCAGTAATAGTAGTGGGTCTAGGCCAATCACGAATCGCAGAAATCTTACCCGAATCAACTCTAATCCCATTCTTAGACACCACGTGTCCTAGGAATGCAACTGACTCAAGCCAAAACTCACACTTTGAGAACTTGGCATAAAGTCGATGATCTCTCAAAGTTTGAAGTACAGTCCTTAAGTCCTGCTCATGCTCGTTTCTACTCCTAGAGTATATCAGAATGTCATCAATGAAGACTATCACGAACAAATCCAAGTATGGGCTAAGCACCCTATGCATCAAACCTATAAAGGCTGCAGGGGAATTATTCAACCCAAAAGACGTCACAAGGAACTCATACTGGCCATAACGTGTCCTGAATATTGTCTTAGGGATGTCCTCCGCCCTAATCCTCAACTGATAATAGTCGGACCTCAAATCAATCTTTGAAAATACGGATGAACCCTCGATTTGATCAAACAAGTCATCAATCCTTGGTATCAGATACCTATTCTTCATTTTCACCTTATTCAACTGCCGATAATCAATACACATCCGCATTGACCCATCCTTCTTCTTTACGAAGAGAACGAGAGCACCCCAAGGAGACACACTCAGTCTAATGAACCCCTTAGCTAACAAGTCTTGGAGCTGCTCCTTAAGCTCTCTCAACTCTGCAGGAGCCATGCGGTAAGGAGGAATAGAAATGGGCCTGGTGCCCGGCTCTAACTCAATGGCAAAATCAATATCTCTCTGAGGTGAAAGGCCTAGCAAGTCGGTAGGAAACACATCTAAGAAGTCTCTAACCACAGGAACAAACTCAGGATACAAAATGTCACAACCCGAGGCTTGCCCCTAGACATAACACGGGACCTAGGATCACAAGTGACCCCAAGCTAACCCTGAATCTGGCATATCATAAGCATACTGAAATAACTCTAAGTAAACAGAAGCTTAACTGAATAAAGAGTATAATCTAAAAATAATTCAACTGAGAATATCTGAACAAATAACTGTCTAAAAAGCAGAACAACCCAAATCAACTGAGTCTGACCCTATGTCTGAAAGCCTCTAATACTGATGAGCTGGTGGGACAATCCCTCATCTAACTCAAAATACTGTAGACAAGGACAAACTGTCTAATTCAAAAAACATGTAAAAGATATGTCCTCGAATGATGAGGACTCACCACTTACTGCTGCGAAGGTGGCACCGATATGCACTAATCACATGGCTAAAACTGAGAATCTGAACCTACATCATGATAGGATGCATCACATAGAGTATGCGTCAGTACGTTGAATGTACTGAGAATGAGGGATATAAAAGGCTGACTGAAATCTAAATATGCTAAAATATTGAAAAGTTATAAACTGAACTAAACTGCAGCACATAGACCCAAAATATAATCATGCATAAATAGCTGAAATGAAAAAGTAATCTGGAAACATGCTGAAAGCTGAAAGTAAATATAACTGGCGGCTTAATGCATATTACTAAAACTAACACTGTGGGAGAGTCTATTAACCGACATAAACCACGTGAGATAAATGTGGAGTCCGATGTATATGCCCTATCAAGAGGACCCAATATACCTTGTCAGGGTATAAAGGCATGGCTGATGTGATCACTATTTCTGAGGCCAAACTAAGGGGCTAAAAAAACCTATGATGGCACGTAGTTCTGGTACTTTAAGGGTATGTTGAAAACTAGCCCAAATCGGTGCTAAACACTACTCCTAAACAGAATATTAATAGCTTATTTTAAAACTCGAGTCCTGAGTTTCTGAGTCAGGAATAAACTAATTTAAAATTTCTATTTTTCTGAAATGCTGTAGTAGACTAAAAACTGGTTAAATTCTGCTTTTAAAACTCATACTGATAATCTAGGTTGAATTTTGAAGGAAATCTAATACTTTAGAAAATCCTATAATTTAGGGCTAATTTTCTTAATTTCTCAAGTCATGGTGAAAACTCATGCAAATCATTAAAACATATTGCAATTCATACAAAAAAGAACATAAATTATGTGAGAATCATAAGAACTAAATTCTAGAATACCCTCACCTTTTTCCTTCCAATTCAGTTCCAGCTTGAGGTACTAGATTGCTCATTAGTATAACCCTTCAATTTTGTTCCATCAACTATTCTCATGTTCGTAGTATGCATTAATGTTTTACGACCTCACTTCAGTCATGATTCAGTTGTTGTGCTAGTATTTAGCTTTTACGATTCTATTAGTAGGGATTGCAGCTTTTCCCCTCTAAACTCAGCTTACTTAGAATTCATTTGAGGACAGATGATCCCAAGAGGGAGATATTATAACACCTTAGAATTTGGACCAGCATTTAAAGTTAGAATTTCTGAAATATCTGCAAATCCCAGGATCCGCGGACTAAGTACATGGGCTATGGATTGAACCATGAGCCATGGACATGCCTCGTGGAAAGAGCCATGTAGGCTGACCTATGGGAATGAAACCATGAGAGGTTTCCATAGTCCATGGAATGTTCCACGAGCCATGGTTTCCCCTCATGGAATGAGACCTGAGGGTCATCAACTCCCCCAGGAACTACAGGAAGGTACCATAGGTTGTGGAAGGTTTCGTAGGCTGTGAACCTTACACGTGGAAATCACACCCGCAACATGAAATTTTTTCTAGGGAACTATGAACCTCAACCACGAGCTATGGTTGAGTCCATAGGTCGTGGTTGAGCCCACGAGTCATGGTTAGTGTCCGTGGATGCCTGGGCTGAGAATTTTTACCAGTTTTTAGACTTATTTCCTAGGGTATTTTTGTAATTCCTTACTTCTTTAACTCTTAAGTTAAGTCATTTTAGGCCTAATAAAGGGGTTTTATTCCTACTTAGTCAAGTTCTCTTTCATTTTTTAAATCGAGTTCTAAAAGAAGAAGAGAAATTCAATTTTCTCAAGCTCCAAGGCCTAGGATTTTTTCTCAAAGTCTCCATCTACAAGTTCTAAGTTAAGAAAGCTTCAAATTCAAGTATGTGTCTATTCAATAAGGGATTCCTTTCACCTGTATGCCCAAAACCCCAAGTTTTACTCTGATTCCATGAATTTTTCAAGTTAGGGTTCTTACCCAATTTATATGATTTTTCTATAAATTCATTTTCTCATGTTATAATATGATTTCTAATCCTAGTAACATGATTTTTGCTTGGATTTTTACAAGTATTCCTTAACCTTATGATTTGAAAGATAACCCTAGCCTAAATTTATATGTATGGTATATTTTAAGAAAGTTAACATGTTTAGATTACATGACCTCATGTATTCAAGAAATTGCATGCCTAGTTCTTCAAGTTATGAAATTTTATAAGATTATGTATTTGAACAAGTGCCATGCGAAACTTTAAGATATGTTCTTATATGAATGATATGACATCCCGACATTCCATCAATGCTTATGAACCACTTTTCATCTAATGACCCTTTCGGTCATTCCTGTATTTACGCTTTCTTTATACTGTCAGAGCTTGCCTATAGTGGCCCCAAGTCATTTATGGCTTGCTGGGACCGGTGGTTCGGTGCCCTGGCTGTTCATTTGGTCTTTATGGTTGTTTCCCTATTTTAGAGATTAAACTTAGGATATCATTGACTTTGGTCAACATTCTTGGTAAACGCACTTGGAATTAATTTCCAATAGTTCCGTTAGCTCCAGAGCATGAATTTTGGTCTAGATAGACCCTTGGCCGGGGTCTGGAAGCTTTTAGTTTTGTTTTATATTGGGTTTTGTGTTTTCTAGCCAGTTGAACTTGAAAGTTTGACTTTGGTCAACATTCAGAGAAGAAAACCTTGAATGGAAATTCTGACAGTGTTGTTAGCTCTGGAATGTTGAATTTTGTCTAGGGGGACCTTTAGTTCGGGTACCAAGGCTTCTGGTCTCGTTTTAGGCCATAGGGTTCCATTTTGAAAAAGTTAACCTAAAGTTAGTTTTGGGTGTGGGACCCACTTTACATTATATCGACCTCCGTTGGAATTTTTATCTATTCTGTTAAGTCTATAATGCCATTTTTAGTCGAATAGCTTATCTCGTTTTTGTTTGCGGGACCCTAGACTCATTCCTGGGGGTTCATCCATTGAAAAACTGCCAAGGTTGGCATTGGGCTGCTCCTGTTGCTGGTATGAGCGCAAGGGCGTCGTCTAGTTCATGCCTGCGCCTGGGCACCATGCCTACATACTGGCCAGGCCATGGCCACCAATGCCCCTGTGCGTGCTAGTGCGCCTAGGTGCCAGCACGCCTGCAGCGTGTGGCTACTGCTGCGCCAGTGCGCCTGCCTGGCTGCTGGGGCACCTGGGCGTGGCAACTTATATAGTTGTTGCCCTTCAAATTTCTAGCCTTCTTCCCCAACTTCCAAAATCATTTTTCTCCTTCATTGTTTCTCAAAAAATCACCATTTATTTACCTGATCATTCCCATAACTTGGAGGACTAATTATTTTCGGTCCGTGCTCGTTCTAGGCTTCTTGAATCAGTAAGTTTTCTTGTTAAATTTTGCTAAATTCCATAAATTTCCCTTTTTAATTCCTTTGGTTTTGGGGTTGTTGAAGCCCTTATCCTTGGTCCGTTTCTGCTTAATTTTGGGGTATGAACTCCTGGGAATATGGGGAATACTGTGGTGTTTTTCATTTCTATCTTCAGGTTATGGGGCCCACGAGCCTACTTGTGACCCAAATTTTGATGGCGGCTATACTTTTAGTAATATGGGTATCGTTAGTCTTGTTTTAACATGTATATTGCCTTTTTGATAGTTTGATTGCATCTCAAAACT
Organism: Jaltomata sinuosa; assembly: GCA_003996215.1. NCBI lineage: Eukaryota > Viridiplantae > Streptophyta > Magnoliopsida > Solanales > Solanaceae > Jaltomata > Jaltomata sinuosa. The sequence continues at coordinate 226,006 of QJPP01002210.1, read as the reverse complement.
TCTCATAGCATTTCAAGCTTGGACATCATCGTTCTAACAACTTGTCATTGGACGACAGGTAGGTTACGATTTAACTCTTCTAGACATTGCATATATAGGCTATAAGGGTACTAATTAGCATCTTTGAGTTGGGTTTTTGGTACCCCAGACCTTGTCCATTCTTTCATATCCGTAATATTTCTCTCGTATGGTTGTAGTATTTGTCGTAGTTGCTTATATCAACCTTATGGTCCTGTTTGGACTTGTATTTGACTCTGGACCATAGATGGTGGGTTATTTGGGAATGTCCGTGAGTCCTGGACATCGATATTAGTTTGTAGAGCTGGTTATCTGTGTTGTAGAGCGATTGGAGCCTGTGTAGAGCCGATAGGTTTATTGTGAGCCGTTGGGCTACTGTTTGTGATTGGGCATGCCATTATAATGCATATAAGGAGATTTTCTACATGTTTTGCTACATCTTTGGCTTTGGGCCTACTTTAAATGAATTTCTAAACCTTGCATGGCCCAGAGGGCCTATATTTTGGTAAAATTGGTTTTAAAAGGTTTGTAATTGATTTTCGTGGATCTTCTTGGGGTAAGAGAGTTAAAAATATGATTTTACCATAGTTTTCACACTTATACTAGACCCGGTTGAGCCGTGGTGCTACACATGCTTTACTATTGGTTTGAGATGATACTAGACTTGGACGAGCTGAGCAATCAGACTTATTTTACTACTGTTTTAGACTCAGATACGCTCGGGCACCCTTGTTGGGGTTTTTGAAACTTGATTCACTATTTTAGACCAGGATAGACTCCGGGCATGCTTTTGTGTGTTTTGGTTACTAGTTTGGATACGGACACACTTTGGACTGTTATATTGAGACTTGAGATTTAGTATGTGGTCGAGAACCTCCATGGACCTTGTCGATCTGGACTAGGGGCTATGTACTGTGTGCCAAAGGAGGGGTATATGGTGTAGTTGAGGTATACAGGTTGTGTCTTTCCATGGATCGTACCTGCTGGGACCATAGGTGCCGAAAGAGGTACATATAGAGTTACTGATCAACCTGGTTTTCATAATTGCATCATATCATTCATCTGTGTGAGATTTCACCCATGTTTGCTATTTGTTGATTGTACGCTCCAGTAGTATGGGATGCGGTAGGGTTTTTATTCACTTGTATGTGTTCCTCAGGTATAATGGCACCCATTGGGACTGTAGGTAGACTTATTATTATCCTATTGCAATTCTAGTTCTGATTATGGTTGCATTCGGGTTCCTACTTGATGATTTCCATTGGGAGATTGTGTTGCATATACTTCATGGTTACACTTGGATTATTGGCATGATTTAGTTGTTAGGATTGTCTTTCAAGCATGAGTTCATTTATTTGTTTTTTTTCTTTCTCTTTCTACTTGAGGTTACCAGTACATCACCTTCTTCTTAAACTCTCTTTATATATTTTTTATTGCAAGGACCCCAGGTGTGTTCTTTCTTTCTTTCACCTGTATCTGTGAGATATATATCTCTAATAGCTATCCAAACATGTTGTTTTAGTCTTGTTTTCTTCTGTTCTAGCTTCCATGTACCTATTCATTATTTTAGTGACTACTTGCTTCTTTTCTGCTATATTACTGCTCTTATATCTTATATGTGCTCAGTCAGCCTATGATGCCTACTGGGTACCTGTTTATTTGAAATTGGTACTCATACTACACTCTGCATCTTCCTGGTATAGATCCTAGTATGGTCCATCGCCACTGATTCATGGAGACTCATACGGGCTAATTTTTTGACTATCCGAGGCTGAGGGTGAGCTCTTGACAATCGGGCCTTAGCTTTTAACTAATCTCTTATATCTTGTACTCTTTTTGCTATTCAGAGACATATGTGTATATATTCTTTTGGATCCTTTGTACTCTGTATATATAGTACCGGCTCATATACTATGACACCAGGTCATGGGTTTAGTTTAGTTTCTGCTTATATACATACTCCTGTTGCTTATTTCCTTTACCTTGTTCCTTTGCTTCTGCTATTTATACTATTCTTCTGCATGCTTGTTAGATAGTAGCTCATTACTAACCATTCCAGGCTATGGGGATTGGTTCACCTACCGGGGGAGTTATAAGTGCCATCATGACCAAGAAATTATGTCATGACATTTCAATAGTAAGGTTCGTGAGTAGTATGACATCTAGGTTTGACATCTACGACTATGAGTAAGCTTTGACATCCAGATATGTCACATGTTATGCGAGCCCTATGATATGTTTTTGGAAGTAGTATTTAGCATCAAGATGATGAGGATTCTAGATAACCCAAGTCCAGAATTACATTGCCACCATAGGTTTGCCTTTTTAGGTGCACTTCAGGATCTTTATATATATAGTTCTAACTTTGGCTGGTTTGGACAACCATTTTCAGTGTGACTGTATAACACTAGACTCCATGGTGCTCAACATGGTTTATGTCGGTTAAGAGAAACTTCCACAAGAATGATTTTAAGTTACTAAGTTATATGATATTCCATTTTAAAGCTTGACTCATTATTTTATGACTTATGTTTAAATTATGATATTTACTTACGATTTCTACCTTGAGTCTTTGCATTGTGATTTCTTCTACTAATGCACAAATTCATTTTTAAGTATGTTTTTCCAAGTATTTTCTTACCATGATGTTGCATAAGCTAGCATACTCAGTATATTCCATAGTACTGATTGCATACTTCTTTGTGCTGTATTTTTTTATGATGTAGATTCAGGTGCTCACTCCCAGACTCCTGGTTAGACCCAGTAGGATTTTTAGTCAGAGTTGGTGAGTCCTCATCATTAGAGGGCTTTTTATGAGTTTTGTCTAGACTTATGTTTTCCTTTTCAGTACTACAAGTTAGTTGGGTATCAAGTCCCAGTAGCTCCTCTTATCAGTTAAAGGATTTCTAGACATAGTTAGATAGTCAATATTTCTTGTTTTCAGATTATGATTCTCTTAAACCTTTATCTTTATGATGAGTTGGTTTTCTTACTACTTCTATTTATTCTTCCGCTATGAATGTCCGTGTTATGTTTAAATCATGCTAAGGCCAAGGGTTAGCTTAGGATTACTTGTAGTCTCAAGTCCATTGTTACATCCAGGGGGTAGCCTCGTGGTGTAATAAACTTGGTATCAGAGCATCAGGTTCAGCAATCCTAGGAATTTCTGAAAGTCATGTTAAATAGAGTCTTTTTCATGAGTGTGAAGCGCGCCACACTTGTGAGAGGAATGCTATGAGACATTTAGGAAAAATCTCCACTTCTTTCATGTTCAATATCGTGCAATAGATTTTATATCTATTTATCTTTCTAATTCATTCTTTATACATTTCATATCATGCCTCCATGAAGGAACAACGCTCGCAATGCAAATGCCAATTCTATATCCCCAGACCATGAGGTTACAAATACTTAGTTAAATAATGTAATTCAGTTGTTGGCTCAAGCTGTAGCCAATCAACAGGCCTCTATCCCAGTTAACCCCAATGGTGGATAAGTTGTACCTCAGGTTAGATATTTTGTTCGCATGAGCCAGCCAAAGTTTTTGCCTCTTCGATCCCACTATAGCGAGAGGCAGGCTGCTACCATGGTGCTACTATAAAGGGAATTTTCTCGCTATAGCAAAAATTGGGTCTCAATAGCAGGCTTGATGTAGTAAACTTTCAGTTTTCTCTGAGTTTATATGTTATTTCATCATGAACTCTCAAGGTTTTGTTCTTAGACTGTTGTGAGAGAAATAACTAATTCATGCATAATGGTTTGGCTTCAAATCTTCTTGTCTTGAAAAGCCTCGATAGAGAGGACGAATATAAAATATGGTTTAGTTGATAAACGATGGCTAGTGGATAAGTAAGGTGCAACGTAATCAACTCTGAGAGTAGTGTCCTTCTAATTCCAGCGTGCTTCGCTTCACCCAATGCCCGTTCAGGGATGAATGAATGGTAAATTGATATTGTCACAACCCGATTTCTCAGGTCATGATGACACATACAACCCCCTAGTAGGCGAACCACTCCCAATTGCCCAGAATGATTAGTAATGGGCTACTACCTAACCGATATGCACCATAAGAAGAAATAAGCAGAAGCAGAATGTAAAGATGGACAAAGAAGAAGTTATAACCTGAATATATACAAAATGAAACTACACTAACCCGAAGACATGGTATCGACAGTACAGAAGCTTCTAATAGAATACAAGTGCTAGAAGTAACAAAAGGATAAGTACAACTGTCTCCAAATATACAAAGAGTAACAGTACAAAAGGATGAGATATGGTCAATCCCCGATCGTCAGGCGCTCACCCTAGTTTTAAATATCCAAAAGCTGCACGAGTCTCCAATGCGATCAACAAAAATCTCAACTAATATCTGCATTAGAAAGATGCAGAGGTGTAGTATGAGCACCAATTGCTAATCAATAGGTACCAAGTAGGCATTATCGACCGACTGAGCGCATATGAGATATAAAAATAGTAATAAGTACATAACAAGGAAATAGTCACGAAAAACAAGGATGAAGCATAAGAAACTAGCACAAAGAGTAGTCAACCAAGGGTTATAAGTATACATACTAGCACTGAAGGAATACATACACAAAAACACATGTGAAAGAAGGAAAAAGGATGCACCTGGGATCCTCGCATCAACATTATATATAAAAAGAGAGATTCAGGAGATGGGTGGTATACCGGTAACCTCAAAATAAAGGGGAAGCAGGAGAGCAATTAAACAATCAAAATAGAATCCATAAACTAACTGAAACATGCTTAAGACATCAATATCAAGATAAGAATAGATGAACAACAGTCCTTCAAGTATACCCCTAGGGTGGAATAACTAAACCACAAGCACCCAGATCCGCTAATGAAAAATCATGAGAAGGAATAGAACTCAATACCCCACAACTTCTCAGAAGGCTACACAATAAGAGCCTCAATAATATAGGACTCACACGCCCCTCAATACATAAATTCCAAAAACTCGGAGCCTTAACAAGATAAAACTCGCTAATCCATAAAGACGTGAAAGCCATAACAATCTCTATAAATGGACAGGAATAATATAATCTACCTACAGTCCCAACAGCCACCCATACAATTAAAGAACACATTCAAGTGAAAACAAACCCTCCGGACAATCGGAGTGTACACTAAACACATAACAAACAAGGGGTGGAATCCGAGTGAAATATGCATGATGATATGACATGATGAATATGGAACCAAGTGTGATTGTATTGTCGTATGTTACCCCTTCCGGTGCCCCAAAAGCCCTATATAGGCAGGATCTATGGAAAGACCTTTCATGAGTACCTCTCCTACATCGTAAACCCTTCCCTATGGTCACCATTGGCCCGTAGCACTTGGTCCAGAACAGTAGGGTCCATAGAAGTCTACTCGTAGATCACGTACCAACACGAAACTCAATATATCTTAACAATCAGGATCTCATAGTATGTGCCCAGGTTTGATCCGAGTCTAAATCAGTTGTCAAATCTCAATAACCTTTATAAAGGGTACCCGAAGTGTTTCTAGGTCTAAATCAGAAATCAAGTGTCAAAATCCCTAAACAGGGTGCCTGGCTCATATCCGGGTCTAAATCTGTAGTAATAATATCTAGTGCTATGGCCCAGCCAAGCCTAGTATTAGAATGAAAACCAGTAATCAAATCATCATAATATCCTCTCTACTCTAAGAGGTTTCATAAAAGCTAGTTTCAAAATCCTTTCGAAGTCATATCCGAAAATAGGCCCCTAGGGCCATGCAATTTTAAAAATTATTTATAGTAAGCCCGAAGCCAAATCAGTAGTAAAACAAGTAGGGAAAACCTTTTTCATGTATGATATGCTCGCAAATAATAGAGTGGCCCAAAATGGCTCATAAACATTCCTATCAGCCCTGCACAAGCTCAATAGCTCTACAACAGACATAACTAGCCTAGAATAATATCTCTATGTCCGAGACTCGCGGACATTCTGATAAGTCGATAATCTACAAACTTATTGAGCGTATATCCATTAATTATTGCTATGCTTTGAGTCGATTTATATATTCTTATAGCCTTTATTGATGTCTATGTAGGTACTCTCGATGAAAGATGAAAAACAAGGATATGGACACAAAAAGAGCCAAAAAGGAGCTAAGTGTGAAGAGTTGAAAAAAGCTGAAGAATCTGCCATCGGATATGGTGGTTGTGCGACACGCACAAAATGAGGAGCGGTTCGTACCTCCTCCTCATAAAGCTGCCAAAGTTACTGAAGATTCTGCAAAGAAGTGCAGCCGCTGTGTGACACGCATATCCCATGGTGTGAAATGCACCACCTTCGCACGAAGCCCACAATTTCAGCTGAAGTCACTGGTCGAGTTGAAGCAGGTGTGCGATGTGTGAACCGTATATTGCATCGCACACCTCTCGAAGGGAAAACTTGTCCTAAATTTATGTAATGACTTGAGAACATCTAAAAGGCCATTTTTGGCCCAATTTGTATATACGATACTTCAGACCTGAGTCTTAGAGAGAGTTTATGCTTTGTAAATAATTTTCCACCTCCATTGAGAAGAGGGTTTCAATCCAAATATCTTGGTTAAAAATTTGTGTTCCTAATTTGATTCTAGAACTTGAGATTCAGCTATAATGGATGGAAATTTGACTTACCCAGATGGTATCTCTTCTTCTTCTACTATGAGTGGCTAAATTCTCTTGTCTAGGGGTGTATAGATGATGGAAGATTAGCTAATGGGTATGGGTGTTATTAATTCACCTTTATAATTGATATTTCACATGGGTCTAGTAATTTAACCAAGTTTTAATCCTAAAATTAGTGGTTGCAAACATTAATTTACATTACTTACCTATGTGATTTATCGGGAGAGAATTTCATAGTTGTGGATATGAAATTGCTAGTGGGTACTTGGGAATCCATCTAGATTGGAGGCTAGGAATATCTCTAATCGCAAGAATCTCCTATTTAAGGGTCTGAGCTAGAAACATGATGACCTCCCCAAGCTAATGTTGGTTGATTGTTTATCACACCGATGATTTTCTAACTAAAATTATCAAAAATATGGATGTTGATCGAGAGATAGCATTCCACACCTATGACTATCATTATTCATGTCAATAGGTGAAAGTAGAAGTTAATTAATGATTACCCCATCCTATATCTAATGCCCCATCGGATATGCATCCCTAGTCATCTAGTCAATCTTGGTACACCCATCTTTAGTTTTATTGTTTTTTGTTGAATTGTGTTAGTAGTGACAACTTTGCCAATTCCCCCTAATTTTTACTTGTTTTGGTTTGAGCAATTACTCTCGCCTTGAAATCAACTCATACAATCTCTAGTTGTCTAAGTCAAGTCCCTTGGGTATGACCCCGACATCCATTGGGTTTATAAATTTGGTTTTGCTGCACGATCACTATGGCCTCCTAATTGGAGAGCACGATTAGAACGTTCATCAAAAATGGCGCCGTTGGCGGGGACTTGAGTGTTAGCTAATTTTTATTGTTGTTTTAAAGTCAAATTGAGAGTATTTATTTCTTTTACTTTTGATTGTTGTTTGTGGTGTACTTGTAGGCACACATCATTCGAGCATAAAGGCCAGTACTTCTCACCCAGCCCACTCTCTCTTGACCTTGGTACTTTTCTAGACCTTAAGTTGGATTATTGGGGGCCAAGGGAGCAATGGGTGCCACCTCTGTTAAAGAGATGGAGGATTGGTTAAAAGATGAAGCTCGAAGAGCTAGAGAGTTATCAATCATTTCCACTCACCTTGATTTCATTGTAAAGAGTGTCTCTAACGAGCGGGTAGAAACAATTAACACCATTGGTGCCATTGGGGGTATGAAGATTGTAGAAGATGGTGTGAGTTCAAATGAAGGTAGTGATGATGTTTCCACTGCTTACCATGAGGTGGGTTTCCATGATAGCTCTCACAGTGTGGACATGTGCGTTCATGGGAATCAAGGTCGGAATGAACAACATGAAGACTCTAGAATGGAGAGTATGCTTGTATAGGTGCTAGAAAAAGTAGGGGAAACCTACAGAGTCATCGAGTAGTTGAGCCACAACCTTGGAAGTCTTGCCCAAACTGTTCAATTGCATTCCGTGTCTATTGAACGTCTAGAAGAGAGAATGAGTTGGCTCAATTCCCAATTCAAATTTAGGCAATCCGAGGATGAAGAGAGGAGTAGTGGTGCTTAGAGCTCTCTAGACCATGAGGATGATGAAATGCCAACGATAAGCAAGTCTCAGGAAAAACAAATCGGGGATATGGTGTACCCAAGGTTGTTTAACATGAGAGCAAGGTGACTAAAGCTCTTAAACCATTCCCTACTTGTCCGCCTCCATTCCCTCAATGACTTTTGCAAGAAATATTGGATGATAGTCCAAATGACTTTGAGTCTTCATGGAAGAGAATCACCATAAATGCGCCAGCGAGTTCTACTTCTAACAAAATGCCCGAGTATGCCACATTCGTGAAAAAGTTATGCACTACTTGCAATTTAGAAGAGGTAGGGATAGTTCAACTATCTCCATTTAGTAGTAAGATTCTTGCGGGGAATTTTTCCAATGATATGGTGATGCCAGGTGTGCACACGGTTGTCGATTCGATGGGAGTCCATAATTCCGCTAGACTAGTGTGTGATGAAAACTCAAGCGTCAACTTAATGTCGTTAGCCACTTTCAAATGCATGGAATTGGTGTAGCCAACTAGCACATGTTTGGAGTTTGGCATGGCAGACCGATCAATAAGGCACCCAGTTGGAATTGGTTGTGACATTTTGATCAAAGTGGGGAGAATGGTGTATCCTAAGGACTTTGTGGTACTCGATTGTAAGGGGAGATTTGAGATACCCATCATCTTGGGGCATCCAATCCTAAAAATGGGGCACACCTTGAGTAAAATGAACTCGGGGGAATTAAAGTTTGCATTGAACGATGAGGAAGCCACTTTCGATGTGAGTAGATCAATGAGGAAACCAAGTGATCTTCAAACAAATTTCACAATTGAAACAATCAAAGAAAGTGTTGATTTGTACATGAGAGAGGGATTTATTGATAAAGTCTTAGAAGCCGTACTATTGAATCATGATGGTGAGGGTATGAAGGAATTCGACGAAGTTTGTTGTGCATTGGTGGGCATGGGATCTTACTCCCATCCCCAAAGAAGCTTGATATCGACCTAAAGAACAGGGAAACTCCGCCATCTAAACCCTCCATCATTAAACCTCCTAACTTGGAGCTCAAACCATTTCCCTCCCATTTGAAGTATGCATACTTGGGTGCCAACGATACCCTACCGGTCATTATTTCTAACAAGCTAAGCGACAAGAAAGTGAAAGCTTTGCTTAACGTGTTGACAAAGCATATCAGCACTATAGGATGGACCATTATAGATATCAAAGGTATACCTACAGGAATATGCAGCCATAAAATAAACCTCCAAGAGAAAAGTATCCCTTCAATTGAGCACCAACGAAGATTAAACTCACCTATGCAAAAGGTGGTGAAGAAAGAAATCATCAAGTGGTTAGATGCAGGGGTAGTCTTTCCCATATCGGATAGCACATGGGTTAGCCCTACGCAATGTGTTCCAAAAAAAGGAAGAATTAAAGTGGTGCCAAATGAGAAAGATGATGATTGCCCTCAGACCCGTGACCGGTTGAAGAGTGTGCATGGACAATAGGAAGTTGAATTCTTGGATGGAAAATTACCACTTCCCTCTTCCTTTCATGGATCAAATGTTAGATCAGTTGGCGGGCCGTGGCTTCTATTTCTTTCTAAATTAATATTCCGGGTACAATCAAATTTCAATTACCCCAGAGGAACAGGAAAAGACCTCTTTCACATGCCCATATTTCACCTTTGCATTCAAAAGAATGCCCTTTGGATTTTGCAATGCTCCGGCCACCTTCCAAAGGTGTATGATGTCGATATTCTCTGATATTGTGGAGGATACAATGGAGATCTTCATGGATTATTTTTTGGTAGTTGGGGATGAGTTTAATGATTGTCTGGAGCACCTAGAGGACGTCTTTAAAAGGTGTGAGGAAATGAATTTGGTGTTAAATTGGGAAAAGTATCGCTTCCTGGTAAAAGAAGGGATAGGTTTGGGGCACAAGATCTGCAAAAAGGGTTTGAGGTTGATCAAGCAAAGATTGAAGTTATGTCAAAACTACCTCCTCCAAAAACTGTGAAAGGCGTTCAGAGTTTTCTCGGGCACACTAGATTCTATCAACAATTCATTAAGGACTTCTCAAAGGTGGCTCACCCTCTTTGTAAGCTTTTAGAAAAGGAGAAAAAATTTGACTTTGATGATAAATGGATGACAACTTTCCTCACCTTGAAAGAAAATCTCACCTCCACCCCGGTTATCATTGCCCTGGATTGATCAAAGCCTTTTGATCTTATGTGTGAGGACAGTGACGTAGCTTTAGGGGCAATGCTTGGTCAGTGAAAAGAGAAGCTTTTTCACCGAATCTATTGTGTGAGCAAAACTTTAAACACAACACACAAAAATTACACGGTTATGGAACAGGAATTTTTGGCTGTTGTGTTTGCTTTTGAGAAATTTTGGGCATATCTCTTGGGCACAAAAGTGGTGGTGCACACTGATCACGCTGCTATAAGGTACTTGATGACTAAAAAGGATGCCAAACCAAGATAAATACGGTGGTTGTTACTTCTGTAAGAGTTTAATTTTTAAGTTAAGGATCGAAGAGGGTGTGAGAATTAGGTGGCTGACCACCTATCCCGTTTGGATGAAGAAGGAAGGTCGGTGGGAGAGCTTGAAATTAATGACTCATTCCCAGATGAGAAAATTTTGGCTATATTTCATGACTTGACACCTTGGTTTACTAATTTTGCTAATTACTTGGCAAGTGATCTACTCCCGGAGGGATTGAACTCTAATCAGAAAAAGAAATTCCTACACGATGTTTGGAAATATTTTTGGGATGATCCCTACTTGTTCTGGATTTGTTCCGATGGGATGATAAAGAGGTGTGTTCCGGAAATTAAAATGTTACCCATTCTTAGAGCATTCCATTTATCCTCTGTTGGAGGACACCATGGGGGTATGCGTACAACCTCTAAAGTATTGCAAAGAGGGTTCTATTGGCCCACGATGTTCCAAGATGCTCATGATTTGGCAAAGAAGTACGACAAGTCGTAGAGGAGGCATATCTCGGTGACACAAGGTTCCACTAACACCCATCTTGGAGGTAGAATTGTTTGATGTATGGGGTATTGATTTCATGGGACCTTTCACGAGGTCACATGGGAACACCTATATACTAATGGCTATGGACTATGTGTCCAAGTGGGTCAAAGCGGTGGATTTACCAAATAATAAGGGGAGAAGTGTGACTGCTTTTCTCAAGAAGAACATCTTTGCAAGGTTTGGCACGCCTCGTGCCATCATTAGTAATGGCGGATCGCACTTTTGCAACAAGTTGTTCAGCGCACTACTTGAAAAATATGGTGTCAAACATAAAGTGGCCACTCCTTACCATCCATAAATGAGAGGGCAAGTTGAGGTGTCCAACCGGGAGATTAAGTACATCATCTCAAAGTCAGTTAATGTTCACCAAATGGATTGGTCACGCAAGTTGGATGATTATAAGACCCCGATTGCAATGTCCCCCTATCAACTAGTTTTTGGCAAAGCTTGGCATCTCCTGGTCGAATTGGAACACAAATCTAAGTGGGCCTTGAATAAGATGAACCTAGAATGGGAAAAAGCCGCTCGTACTAGAGTAGAAGACATAAATGAAATAGATGAGTTTTGAATGCGGGCGTACGAAAGTGACTCTATCTACAAAGCCCGGATGAAGCATTACCATGATCAACAAATCTTAAGGCGAGAGTTTCACCCGAGAGATTGGGTACTATTGTTCAATTCGAGGTTTTTGCTCTTTCCGGGATAACTAAGGTCCAAATGGTCGGGTCCTTTCAAAGTGCTTCAAGTCTTCGCAAATTAAGCTATAGAATTGGAAAATGAGGATGGCTTGGGTTTCAAGGTCAATGGGCAGCGAGTGAAGAAGTATTTGGGCATTCCGGGTGAAGTTGCATGTGTAGAAGACATTTTCTTGGATGAACCTTGATTGGGAGGTACATCATCGAGCCGTGACGTTAAACCAAGTGCTTCTTGGGAGGCAACCCAAGCTCTTTTTCCTTATGTATTTTTTTTCTTACTTTCTGGTTATATTTTGTATGTTGTCTTTGTTAGCCTTGTAGTTGGGGTTGAAGCTAAAACATGGGGAGAAATGGTCAGATAATGTGAGGCTCTATGCGATCGCACCTCTGCAAATGTGCATCGCACATCAGATCACATAATCTTAGCAGAATATTTGGCAAATCAGGCATTACCTATGTGATTGGTGTGCGATCGCAGAAGGAGTTGTGCGCGTCACACATAATTTCGCACTTCATCCTAGAAAACTGACAATTTCCCCCAGAAATCTTTGCCATCATGCGCTTTTAGTGCGGACCATATGATTTTGAGTGCGTATCACATATTAATCACACCAGTAATGAATAGAAGATGATCGAACTTGACCATCTTGATTATGCAATTGAAGTGCGGCCGCATCACCTGTAGTGCATTTTCACCTCATTTCAGGGGGTTTACTATCTCCCATCGCTTATATTATTGGGGACAATGTTCGATTTCGGTTGGGGGGTGCTTGCATCGCCTTGTTAATAGTAGTGTAGAAATAAACTCTGAGGGTTTTCTTAATACTACGGTTCTTTCCCAAGGAGCAAAAGTTTTGATTATTTTCTTTTGTTTTTGTGTGTCAAACCGGGTTAATGTTTTCCTATGATAGATTGAGAGGCAACTTTCTTAAGTGAAAATGCCAAATTTTAGTTTAGAATTGAGTCCGTAAGTGCTTGTCTCAAAATGGGCCAACCGAAAAAAAAATCATGCCAATTTATTTTTGAAAATGAAAGGGAGAAGGGAAATGAATTTTTGAGAAAAAGCATTCTCTTGTCATGACTTGAACACTCTCTCTTTGGATTGATTGACTCACAAACGAGTGTGTAATGAACTCAGAATAGCTTGTCAAAAGTCATTTGCCCCAATTGATTGTGGGACTAATGAATGAAGTCTTGTGGTATGATGCCTTGTGTAGTGAGGCTGTACATTGATTCTTGTGCATAAGTGTCATCTAGAACTTTCCCTTAATGTGATTCAAGGCAAAATTCTAGGTGTAACCGAGCTTGGAAGATGACCTTAGGCCCTTTTTGATAAGCCACTTCACCCAAATGACTTCCCAATGACATTAAATCCTAGTGAACCCCTTTGAACTTGTGACCATTCTTTGGCACCTTGTCAACACCTTGACCTTTTTGAACCTCTATCTTGGAACCCATCCTACATAATGGCTTGAAAATGAAAAGTAGGCTAAAAGCCTAAGTTTGGGGGGGGGGGGGGAACAAAAGATAACATAGGAAAATGCCTAAGTTTGGGGATGCATATGATTAAATGAGTAGAAGAAAGGAAGTGAACTTCAAGTGCAAGGTAGAAACTTAATTTCAAATTGAAAATTGCTCCAAAATATCAATCCAATGAGCAAATTGAAAAGCAAAAATTGGTGATACCAAGTGAAGGTGATATAATGTGTGAATGATCATGAGTTAAAAAGGAGAAATCTTGGGTTGTGCGAGGGAGGAATAATATGACGTTGAAATGGAAAATGTGAGCGGTGTTCGAAATGAGAACATAGAGCATTAGGGAGGTGTATTCACTTGAACCATATGATATCCTCACCTTTTCCCTAGCCAACATCATAACTCGCAAGCCCTTGGCAATTTCGAGCTTGGCTACCCTACATTAGTGGCGATTTACATGAAGGGCAAGCCTATGGTTCGACACATATGAACTTGAACTTCCTTGAGAGAGTGAGAGTCTTCTTCATTCTCTTATAATCTCGTGTTTTGAGAATTGAATGATTGTGAGTGGGATTCTCTCTTGTGGTGAGTGGCATCATGCACTCAAATTGAAGCATAGAGTCTCGATTTTAATTGAGGGGAATGAATGAAACAAGTTATGTGGCGAATCTCGAGGAAAACCTTGATCGTCCATGCCAATAACTTGAGAAGCTTAAATGTCTTGTTTTTAAGGGCAAATTCCCTTGATTTTAAATGAGAAATGATGTCCTTTTGAAAAGGGTTTTGTAATGACCAATTGCCTTGAGTTTATGGTAGTCCAAATTGAGATGAGCATAGTAGTTGAGTCCTTTGTTTGAGTATTTTGTTTGTTTATTTTTTTAAAATTTTTAGTGTAGAGTAGTCTTTTGTGCCTTGATTGAGCCTTAGCATAATTCATTCCTTGCTTTGTGAGTATCTTTCTTGAGGACAAGCAATAGTTCAAGTTTGGGGGTTTGATAAGTCGGTAATGTACCAACATATTGAGCCTAGATCCATGAATTGTTGGTATGTTTTGAGTATATTTAGAGGTTCTTATGGCCTTTATTGATATCTATGCAGTGATGAAAGATGAAAAACAAGGATATGGACCCAAAAAGAGCCAAAAAGGAGCTAAGTCTGAAGAGTTAATGGGTTGCTTAGCTAATGGGTGTGGGTGTGGTTAATTCACCTTTATAATTGCTTATTTTACATGGGTCTAGTAATTTCACCAAGTTTTAATCCTAAAATTGGTGGTTGCAAACATTAATTTACATTATTTAGCTATGTGATTGCTCGGGAGAGAATTTCATAGTTGTGGATGTGAAATTGCTAGTGGGTACTTGGGAATACATCTAGATTAGAGGCTAGGAATAGCTCTAATCGCATGAATCTCCCATTTAAGAGTCCGAGCTAGAAATAAGATGACCTCCCCAAGCTAATGTTAGTTGATTGTTTATCACACCGATGATGTTCTAACAGAAATCATCGAAAATGTGGATGTTGATCGGGAGATAGCATTCCACACCTATGACCAATGCTATTCATATCAATAGGTGAAAGTAGAAATGAATTAATTATTACCCCATCCTATAGCTAATTCCCCATCGGATATGCATCCCTAGTCATCTAGTCAATCTTGGTACACCCATCTTTAGTTTTATTTTTTTTGTTGAATTGTGTTAGTAGTGACAACTTTCCCAATTCCCCCTAATTTTTACTTGTTTTGGTTTGAGCAATTACTCTCGCCTTGAAATCAACTCATACAATCTCTAGTTGGCTAAGTCAAGTCCCTTGGGTACGACCCCGACATCCGTTGGGTTTATAAGTACGGTTTTGATGCATGATCTTTGTGGCCTCCTAATTGGAGAGCACGATTTGAGCGTTCATCACATTCCCAAATAACCGACTGTCTATGTTCCAGAGCCAATACAAGGTCACACAGGACCACAAGGGTAATATACAATAATACACGAATACTACAATCAACGTATGAAATAAACATACAGAAAAGACGGCCAAGGTATGGGGTACCAACCTAATACAACCCACCCAACGATACTAATTAATGCAGTGATAGACTATATACGTATAGTATAGGGAGGGAAAACCATAACCTACCTGTCGTCTGATGACTAGCTGCAGGGATGGCGCTGTCCAAGCTCGAACAACTCTGAGAAGCTCTAATTTGCAAAAATACTATCAACACAATTATCTACATGTCAAAACAAAGCCAACAATACCCATATTGTTATATTAATAGCCGAGTCAAAATCTGGGTCACCAGCGGGCCCGTGGGCCCCATAACTCAAAGCCAGAAATGGAAAATACTCATGTGTTCTCTACCTTCCCGAAAGAACATGCTCAAAGTTTGAGCAGATTCGGGCCATAGGAAGGTCTAAAAACAGCCCGTAAACTAGGGGGATTTTAAGAAGGAATACCAAAATTAAAGGGAGAATTCGCTTACCACTGGGAGATGAAGCAAGTCTACGGAACGAATTCCACGAAATAATGATCGTGCAGCCGCAAACGAGCAACTAAAACAAAGAGGCAAACATAAGCTCAAGAAGTTCATCAATGGAGGTTTTATCCATAGGAAGGAATAAATTCGACGGGAACACTTACCAAACAAAGGGGGAAACAATGACGTCCTCAATTTGATGAAGTCCCGCAACTAGAAATTGACTTGGAGCAAGTTTTAGGAGAGGGAAAATTAGTTTAGTGTGAGAGGAAATGATAGAATGGTCTGAAAAATTGAGGAGAGAGGCCTTATAAGTTGCAGATCTCAGACCAGCGCAATCGCGCTATCAGGGAACCATCGCGCTGAAGGAAGGATCATAGACTAGCGCAATCGCGCTGCCTGAGCGTCCTTGGTGCAGAAGAAAAATCACAGGTCAGCGCGATCGTGTTGCCCGGGTGCCGTTGGTGCTGAACAATTTTCTACTGCAGAAAACCAGAAACAAGAAAAACTTCTATGGGGTGTTTCGGGCACAATCGTAACCCGATACTCAAAACCCAAATATTCTATTAGAGTGGAAACGACGTTCCAGACTCAACGAAATTGATGAAACTTCCATACAAGGTCGTTTCGGAGGAATGTTGACCCAAGTCAACACTAACTAAAGCCAACCAAACATCCGAAATGAGCTCGGATCAGCCGGGACCTGAACTAACCAACTACCTAACACAAACTTGGCATTCTGAAGCTAACAGCCCTGACAGAATTTCCATCTGAGGCCGTCTTCTTTAATTGTTGACCAAAGTCAACCATACAAGCCTAACTGGCCTGAAAACATAGAACGAGAGAGATTTCAACTCTAAATATCTCCTGGATCCCGACCAATGGTCCAACCAGACCAAAGTCCACGCTCCGAAGCTAACAGAACTGATGGGATTCGATTCCGAGCATGATAGCTAACAATGTTGACCGAAGTCAACGATTTCAAAAGTTTAACCTCTGATATAAGAATTACCATAAAGGCCAAACAGATCGCTCGGGCACTGAACTACCCATCCCATCAAGTCATAAATGACTTGAGGACACTACAAGTAAGCTCTAACAGTACAAGAAGCGCAAAAATATGAGAATGTCCGGATGGGTCATTACATCATCCATTACTAAAAGGACTTTCGTCCTCGAAAGTCAGGAAAGAACGAAAGACTAGAGACTTGAGAATAGAGGATACAAAGTCCATACCACTCTCTCGAAAACACAGGTAGCCTCCGCGACCGGACGGTATCCAACAGAACAGAACAACGGAAGCAACCAAGCCTTAACTTCATACTAGCCAAGCTAGATTCCAAACTTAAACTCCAAAATTCCAAGGGTCTGCTAACCCAAACTGAACCTCGAGAATCACAATCAAAAAGCACTGATATAATTCTAAACCCAGAGAAATAAGGCTCTCAACACCTATAACTCAGATCCTCGAAGCCACAACCAAGTTTACCAGAAAATCCATCAACCCAAAACTCTAACTTATGAACCCGATGATCCATAAAACCTTTATTCTGACCCAAATCCTGCTGCACTAGAATCATGAAGCTTCAAATACACAGAACGCTCGAGCCACCCTCGAAACATCAACTGAACTACCAGAGATCCATAGTTCTTGTTATACTAAACGGCAAACGGAGTCACCCTGTTACACATACTCTTTCCAAGACAAACAATAGCCTACTATCCTTTGCCATCCAAGATAATAACCCATAGCATAGCATCAAAAACTGGAGTTACCTAACCCTACTGACCATCCACCAATGAATGAACACTTTTTTTAGCATCAAACTCAATAACTGAACCTAACTGAGCAACCCATCTGAACCCAACTGAAGCTTACACACTAGGGTTAGGAAAGCATGGATGAACACCCTGTGTTAATGGAGAAATCTCCCAACTTTCGAACAAAGCCAACCCCGCTGAACCGTTCCAAGTCTGAATCAACAGAAAACAAATGAACCAGGTCAACCTGACAAAAAGACCCAAACCAAAACCAAGACCCTGCAAGGAGTGTGGTAAGCCTACCACAATGTCTATAACAACCGATCAAGCTCCAAGATCTAGAAGTACCGCTACTGCTCCGATCACTAGAACACCATTCGGATTTTTAGATCACCTTACTCATCTCAACTCAGAAGAAAGTTCATCACGCTGCGAATATCAAGTCAAACACTCCATAGTCAAAGAAAAGATGCCTAATGCCTAAGGTCACCATCTATCTATCAAATTTTTTTCATAAACCTTCAATCTTACCCATTAGTCTCAAAACCATTCGATCTACTATACCCGCACAAAAACCACCAACTCCAAAGTACCAAACACACCACAACCACTGGCTCATACTGGCGGAGTCTAACCAACGCTGAAGTCCCACACAAAGGGCAGCCTTTTAAGAAACAAGTAATCAAACTTTCAAACCCTCGGAATACAAAGGCGACCACCAACCTCAAAGTATCATTAGAACACACAATATCCTCGCTAGTTTCAACCCACACAATATGATCACACATAATACACTACCAATAAATCTCGAACTTACGCCGCTGAGTCTATACAACCATAGTAAATGGAACCTCATACTATCTAGAACACCGCTGAAATCTGGAATATCCAGCCTAGCTCAAAGGTTAGCCAAGGACTAGGTGTCCAAGGCCAACTGTCACTCCACAACTGAAATGAGGAAGCTATGTTGTCTGACCTCATTTCCTTCCAACCCATGAAGCTGCAACAAAAGAGAATTAACTACGAACCATCCGGAGTGGTTTGCTAGCCCAAGATTTTGAAACTCAATCCCAATTGCCAATCAATGCCTCTGTCGGGACCCATAAGTAAACTGATATGTTGTTGACGAACACTCAGGTACTGAAGCCCACTAGTCCATGAATACATAATTTGCCCAATCCATAGATGCTACTGAAACTTGTTTCCCCCACAGAAGATAACAAGGGAGACAAGGCCGATGCAACAAGCTCCCAAAGGTAGTACTGGGATGACCACTACCTCAATCTTAGACAAGAAGGAATTTTGACTTCGAATCTATCAAAGGAATGACACCACAACCTGAACTCGGTCGAACAAAGCCAACCCCGTTGAATCGTTCCAAGTCTGAATCAACAGAAAACAAATGAACCAGGTCAACCTGACAAAAAGACCCAAACAAAAACCAAGACCCTGCAAGGAGTGTGGTAATCCTACCACAAAGTCTATAACCAACGATCAAGCTCCAAGATCTAGAAGTACCGCTACTGCTCCGATCACTAGAACACCATTCGGATTTTAGATCACCTTACTCATCTCATCTCAGAAGGAAGTTCATCACGCTGCGAATATCAAGTGAAACACTCCATAGGAAAAGAAAATATGCCTAATGCCTAAGGTCGCCATCTATCTATCAATTTTTTTTCATAAACCTTCAATCTTACCCATTAGTCTCAAAACCATTTGATCTACTATACCCGCACAAAAACCACCAACTCCAAAAGTACCAAACACACCACAACCACTGGCTCATACTAGTGGAGTCTAACCAACGCTGAAGTCCCACACAAAGGGCAGCCTTTTAAGAAATAACTAATCAAACTTTCAAACCCTCGGAATACAAAGGCGACCACCAACCTCAAAGTATCATTAGAACCCACAATATCCTCGCTAGTTTCAACCCACACAATATGATCACACATAATACACTACCAATAAATCTTGAACTTACGCCGCTGAGTCTGTACAACCATAGTAAATGGAACCTCATACTATCTAGAACACCGCTGAAATCTGGAATGTCCAGCCTAGCTCAAAGGTTAGCCAAGGACTGGGCGTCCAAGGCCAACTGTCACTCCACAACTAAAATGAGGAAGATATGTTGTCTGACCTCATTTCCTTCCAACCTATGAAGCTGCAACAAAAGAGAATTAACTACGAACCATCCGGAGTGGTTTGCTAGCCCATGATTTTGAAACTCAATCCCAATTGCCAATCAATGCCTCTGTCGGGACCCATAAGTAAACCGATATGTTGTTGACGAACACTCAGGTACTGAAGCCCACTAGTCCATGAATACACAATTTGCCCAATCCATAGATGCTACTGAAACTTGTTTCCCCCACAGAAGATAACAAGGGAGACAAGTCCTATGCAACAAGCTCCCAAAGGTAGTACTGGGATGACCACTACCTCAATCTTAGACAAGAAGGAATTTTGACCTCGAATCTATCAAAGGAATGACACCACAACCTGAACTAGGTCGATGCAAGTCACCAACATACAATCCAAAAGAAAACTCTTGATCGCCACATTAGTCAGCTACTAGAACACATACATCCACACAATGAGTCATCAGCCTCTTTCGCAAACCAAAAGAAACCCTTTTCCAAGGATACACTAAATTCCATAAATTCTTTCTCAGAAGACTCTGGAGTTGTTACCTTAGCTCCTACAACTCTTACTGGCAACGCTTAGCCACAATTCTGTAGTGAAAACTCTACCACAATTCCACAATCAAATTCTCAACTAGAGAACTACGATTGAAACTCACTCTAACTGGAACTGGGTAAACAATAATACAACCCAACCGAAAAAGAAACTGAGGAAGACTATGGGAACAACCCACATACCTACCAACCTCCTAAACCAACCAAACAAAGAATGTCGACTCTAAACACCCAAGAAAACCAAGCCAATTAATGCACGCTAGCAGAACCGAATCTATCAACTTATGACAAAAGCTCAAAATCCAGCACTACCACCGATAACACCAAACTAACATGAGAACTTTTAGAAAATGCTAGAAAATAGCCTAGGAAACAACCATCTAGGACTGCTCAAAATAGAACACTCAACATAAGCCTAGAGTCATAACGGAACCGGAAGCAAAACCAACAAGAAAAGAGACTAACAAGAACTACCCACAAGCTATAACTCCGAGTAAACACCTCAAAAGAATAATTCCCCCCATCCACTAATAAGGAATAAACTACCAGTAACACAATGCATAAACACTACATCTTAGGTAGTCAAACAATAAAACAAGTAGCAGGTAGTCAAACAATAAAACAAGTAGCAGGTAGGCATATAAACAAATAAATGATAAAAGGGAGGGAATCGCATCGTGAATAGTACTATCACATGTCAAAGGTAACATGAGCCTTACCTGGAGCAATGATATCAGGAACCTCTACCTTGGGCCCACCAAGAGTGGCATCGAACTGACGGGGTCTAACTCTGGATGGAGTAGTCAACGTTGATGGCTCAACCATCTTTCGCCGATGACAAACTCTATAATGGTGACCAATCTCTCCATAATCATAACAACTAGGCTAACCATGATACACGATCATGGGGCAATTTCTAGTAAAGTTCCCATGTTCACCGCACTGACAACAAACTTCACATGAACCTCTGGCCCGAAAGCCACCTCTAAGTACCTGGGACAACCCTTACTACCCTGCACTCCACCTCTAGCCGATGGTGTTAAAGCCCTGGGAGATAACATATGCTGACCCTACTGACTGGAAGGTGAGATCGTGGGACAATCCCTAGCAAAGTGCCCATGACCACTGCACTGAAAACAACTCCCACTGGGTATATACAGATGAGAAGATCTCACTAAACTTGGCCGACCTCCATAGCCTACACAACCTGAAAGCAACCCTCGAAGAATCTGACTTGTTCCATGTTCGCTAAGCTCAACATGCGCTGTACCCCCACCCTCTAAATCCTGTGGAGTAACTAAAACTGGCCTGGTAGATAAGAATCAATGGAATCGATATCTAGAAGAGAATCCCCTACCTCGAGTCTGGGAACCTCGGAAACTGTTTTTCCAATGATGTCTCTTAGCACTACCCGTATAAGCCTCATGGCACAAACCCTCGATAGCCCAAGAATGATCCACTACCTGAAGGAAGGTCATCCCAACTCTAACCAAATGCTTGGTCTCCAAACATAGAGGTGAAATCAAACCTCTAACAAAGCTCTGGACCCTATCAAATTCTGAAGGCACAGTCCTAGCAGTACGCCTAACTATCTTGTGAAATCTCACCTCATAGTCCAACACCGACATATAACCCTGCTGTAGAACTGGGAGCTCAACCCTCACTGGAGCACTACTCATAGAACCAGGTACTAAAACACCCATTGGAGGACTTAGAGTCCTAGCGATGGTGTCCTGTAGAACTAGGGTAGCTATGAATCCAATCGGAGGCTGAGCTAACCCCATACCCCCTATATGATGCAGTAAACACTCGCTCTGAAATCCTAGAACTGACGGAAGAACTGAAGCAATAGGCATAGAAACCTCGACATAACCTGTTGTCATACTCATCTTAGGCATCTGAGAAGGAATGAAACAACGAAGATTAGAAGTCACTAGAGCCAAGAACGCATGATAAGGAGCTAAGAAGATGATACTTTTCCTAACAATACCCTGTAGCCTTCCGCAGATAGGATATAAACATCATTGTATCAATCCGCGAGACTCTACTTAGACACTTGCTTCTGAACCATGACATCGATAAACTTGGAGCTTTGATACTAATCTGTCATGAACCAATTTCTTAGGTCATGATGGCACCTACAATCCCCTAGTAGGTGATCCAATCCCCATAGCCAGGAACGATTAGTAATGGGTTACTACCTAACCAATACGCACCATAAGTAGAAATAAGCGGAAGTAGAATGTAAAGATAGACAAAGCGGAAGCAATAACTTGAATATATACAAAATGAAACTACACCAACCCCAAGACTTGGTATCGACAATACAAAAGCTTCTAATAGAATACAAGTGCTAGAAGTAACAAAATGATAAGTCAAACTGTCTCTGAATATAAAAAGAGTAATAGTACAAAAGGATGAGATATGGTCAAGCCCCGATCATCAGGCGCTCACCCTAGTCTCAAATATCCAAAAGTTGCACGAGTCTCTAACGCGATCAAGGGCAAAAGCTCAACCAATATCTGCACCAAAAAGATGCAGAAGTGTAGTATGAGCAGCAACTGCTAACCAATGGGTACCTAGTAGGCATCATCAGCCGACTGAGTGCATATAAGATATAAAAATAGTAGTAAGCAGATAACAAGGAAATAGTCACGGAAGGCAAGGAAGAAGCACAAGGAACTAGCACAAAGAGTAGCCAACCAAGAGTTATAAGTATACATGCTAGCACAGAAGGTAAACATACACAGAAACACAGGTGAAAGAAGGAAGAAGGACACAACTGGGATTCTTGCATCAACAGTATATAGAAAAAGAGGCTTTAAGGAGATGGGAGGTATACCGGTAACCTCAAAATAAAGAGGAAGCGGGAGAGCAATTAATCAATCAAAATAGAAGCCATAAACTAGAAATCAATATCAAGACAAGAATAGATGAACAATAGTCCCTTAAGTATACCACTAGGGTAGAATAACTAAACCACAAGCACCCAGATCCACTAATGAAAAACCACGACAAGGAATATAACTCAATACCCAAAAACTGCTCAGAAGGCTACACAATCAGAGCCTCAATAATATAGGACTCACTAGCCCCTCAATACACAAAATCTAATAACTCAAAGCCTCAACAAGCTAAAACTCGCTAATCCACCAAGACCCGAAAGCCATAACAATCTCTATAAAAAGACAGGAATGATATAATCTATCTACAGTCCCAACGGCCACCCATACAATTGAGCAACACAATCAAATGAAAACAAACCCTCTGGCCGCCCATACAACTGGAGAATACACTGAACACACAACAAAAAAGGGTGGAATCCGAGTGAAATATGCATGATGATATGATATGATAAATCTGGAACCAACTATGATCGCAGTACCATATGTTACCCCCTCTGATGCCCCAAAGGCCCAATAGAGGCAGGATCTAGAGAAGGACATTTATTGAGTACCTCTCCTACGCCGTACACCCCTCCCTCCGGTCACTGTCGGCCCATAGCACTTGGTCTAGAATGGTAGAGTCCATGGATGTCTACTCGTAGACCACTTACCAACACGAAACTTAATATATCTCAACAATTGGGATCTCGTAGTACATGCTCGGATTCGATCTGAGTCTAAATCAATAGTCAAATCTCAGTAACCCTTATAAAGGTTTCTCGAAGTATTTTTGGGTCTAAATCAGAAATCAAGTGTCAAAATCCCTAAATAGGGTGCCCGACTCATATCTGGGTCTAAATCCGTAGAAATAATGTCTAGCGCTATGGCCCAGCCAAGCCTAGTATCAAAATGAAAATCAGTAATCAAATCATCATAATATCCTCTCTACTCTGAGAGGTTTCATAAAAGCCAGTTTAAAAATCCTTTCGAAGTCATATCAGAAAATGGGCCCTTGGGGCCATGCAAAGTTTAAAAAATCATTTATAGTAGGCCCGAAGCCAAATTAGTAGTAAAATATGCAGGGAAAATATTTTTCATGTATGATATGCTCGGAAACAATAGAGTAGCCCAAAATGGCTCACAAACATTCCTATCGGCCCTTCACAGGCTCACCAGCTCTACAACAGACATAACCAGCCTAGAATAATATCTTTATGTTCGATACTTGTGGACATTCCTAAATAACTCATTATTTATGTTCCAGAGTCAATACAAGGCCACATAGCACAACAAGGTTAATATACAATACTACACGAATACTACAATCAATGTATGAAATAAATGGACAGAAAAGATGGCCAAGGTCCGGGGCACCAACCTAATACAACCCACCCAAGGATACTAATTAATGCAGTTATAGCCTATATACGTAGAGTCTAGGTAGGGAAAACTACAACCTACCTGTCATCCAATGACTAGCAGCGGGAACGACGCTATCTAAGCTCGAACTGCTCCGAGAATCTCCAATTCACAAAAATAGTATCAACACAATAATCAACACGTCAAAACAAAACCAACAAAACCTATATAACTATATTAATAGCCGAGTCAAAATCTGGGTCACCGGCGGGCTCGTGGGCGCCACAACTCGAAGCCAGAAATGAAAAACACTCATGTGTACTCTACCTTCCCGGAAGAACATGCTCAAACTTTGAGAAGATTTGATCCATAAGAAGGTCTCAAAACAACCCATAAACTAAGAGGATTAAAGGGGGAATTTTAAGAAGGAATACCAAAATTAAAAGGATTATTCGCTTACCATTGGGAGATGAAGCAAGTCTATGAAACGAATTCCATGAAATCACGATCATGCAGCCCTAAATGAGAAACTAAAACCAAGAGGAAAACACAAGCTCAAGAAGTTAATCAATGGAGGTTTTAGCCATGGGAAGGAAGAAATTCAGGGAGAACACTTATAAAATGAAGAGGGAAACAATGAAGTCCTCAATTTGAAGAAGTCCCACAGCTGGAAATTGACTTGGAGCAAGTTTTAGGAGAGGGAAAATCAGTTTAGGGTGAGAGGAAATGATAGAATGGTCTAAAAAATCAAGGAGAGAGGCCTTATAAGTTACAGATCTCAGACTAGCGCAATAATCGCGCTATCAGGGAACGATCGCGCTGAAGGAAAGATCACAGACCAGCACAATAGAGCCGCTTTAACGCGATCGCTGCAGAAAACCAGCAAAAACTAAAACTTTTATGGGGTGTTCCGGGCACAATCGAAACCCAATACTCAAAAACCAAATATGCTATTAGAGTGGAAACGATCTTTTGGACTCAATGGAATTGATGAAACTTCCATACGAGGTTGTTTCTGAGGAATGTTGACCCAAATCAACACTAACTAAAGCCAACCAAACATTTAAAATGAGCCCAGCTCACCTGGGACCCAAACCAACCAACTACCTAACACAAACTCAGTATTCCGGAGCTAACGACACTGATAGAATTTCCATCTGAAGCCTTCTTCTTTGAATGTTGACCAAAGTCAACCATACAAGCCCAACTGGCCTGAAAACATAGAACGAGAGAGATTTCCACTCTGAATAGCTCCCGGATCCTAACTAATGGTTCAAATTGACCAAAGTCCATGCTCTAAAGCTAACAGAATTGTCGAAATTCGATTCCGAGCATACTATCTAAAAATATTGACCGAAGTCAATGATTTCCAAAGTTTAAGCTCTGAAATAAGAAAATGGCTATAAAGACCAAACAGACGGCCCAGGAACTGAACTACCGGTCCCAACAAGTCAAATAACTTGGGGCTGCTACAAGCAAGCTCTAGAAGTACAAGAAGGGCAAAAACATGAGAATGACTGAAAGGGTCATTATAGATATCTATTATAATGACCGATTCCATTATTACTGAAAATATATGTGATAAAAGTATACAAATCTCAGTCGTCATGGGTGTTAAAATCAATTCCTTTGTATGTAAGTGGATTAGTTATGAATTAAGATCATACAATTCCCCTAGCACAAAGTTAAGTGGAAAGTAACCTTACCAATTTAGTTTTGGGCTAAGTATAAACTAGGGTCAACTTAAATCTCTGAGTCTTCTTTCCAATGCAACCAACCGTTCATTAATCCACTTTCCGAGTAAAAAGTTATGACCATTTTACTGAAGACTGTCCATGCTAAAAAGTTGAGGCTTCCTTAGCGGTTCAGGTTGCTATAGTGGGGCTATTATAGCGGGGCTATTATAGCGGGAATTTTCCCTCTATAGCGAGACAACAATAGTTTATAAGCTTATTTTGATGGTCTTTCATCCATAAACTCAAAAATTTCATTCCTCATCCCAGAGAGGGGATTTGCTCATGGTTGGGGTGTAAATCCTTCATTGAGGTAAGATTTTTACACCCTTTTATTTTCGATTAATTCATTCCTCTTTTAAAATGATTAGAATGGGTAATTATGGTGAATGTCTTGTGGTTTAGAACCCTAAGTTCATGAAATTATGGGAAACCCCTATGGGTATGAGTATTTTCACCTAGAATTGATTTTAGATTGTAAATTAACTCCTCCTAATATGAAATTGTGGTTCAAAAGCATGAACTTTTATAGTTGGGGATCTTGAGTTCAATAAAGGTGGGGCCTTTAGCTTCAAACTCCATTAATGGAGTTTGGTAGAACTAATTTGATGATTAATTGACCATTGGATAATTTTGTAGATAGTAAATAAGGGTAGAACTAATGGGTTTGAATTCTCAAAGTATTTGTTTGAAGAGTAGTTTATTAATTACTTTTATAATTATTGTTATTAGATTATTTAGCCATCAAAAATATGAAGAAGGAAGAACATAAGTGTCATAGCTTACTTGTTACAACAACTTAGCACCCAGGTAGGTTATGGTTTATGAGTAGTAGACTATTTTTAGAAATTGTATTCATAATATAGATTTGATGGGAGAAATCATGCTTATGCTTGCAGGCACGGAGTTTGGATGGATAAAACATGAGATTAATGTAATCAGGACCTAATTATGTGTTGATATGTTCATGTGTAAATCCTTGATGGGTGTTTTGTGTTTGTATGACTCCATGGTGGATTATAATGTGAATTATGTGAATATAGATGATAAAGAGATTGTGTGAGCTTATAATCTAGTCATTCAGCCTAATCACCATAAAAAGTGTAAACTTAGTATTGTATGTGTTTGGAATATGGGATAATCTTACTTAAGGTTAGTGATGAGAACTGATTATGGTATGAGTAGGCGGTCACATAATTTAAGAGCCTAAAGTCAAGTTAGGCTAATGGTTAGAAAGTAAAAGGTATAAAAATATATGACTAAGACTAAATTGTAAGTTGAATAAAGTTGAATGATTGGCTAATAGAGTAGGGTCTTGAACCTAGTAATGACTTGAATGTAAGGGTTGCTAGCGAATAGCAGAATCCCCTATCTTGATATAAATAAAGGAGGATTGGATTAGTGAATGAATTTATGAATGTTGAACTAGAGTTTAGACCCCATTGGATTGAATGTGCACTCATAAAATGAGTACTTGAATTTAATGAATATGGCTTGATAATGCTTACTTGAATAAGCTAATGGATTGGTCTTCAGACATGCTGTAATTGATGAAACCAATGAATCATATCTACTTGTGATTTGGTGTGTTAAAGAATGATCATTGTTTACATTAAATGATTAACTCGAGTTGACCAAGTGTTTGGGTAGTTGTCTATTGTTGCAATGCATGTTTACGGAAGGTAATTGTTAAATTATATCCTAAGTGTTAATCAAGTATGATTGCTTATTCTCATTGTGGTTGTGACTGTTTTGATATATGTTATTATTGTAAGATATACTGGTACTTGGAAGACTTCATGGGATTGGTTAATATTATTCATTAGTTGGATCAAATACCATGCTGGTATAGTATCTATGATTCATTGATTGGCTTGAGTACCATGCCAGTACAATAAATGGTTAGGAGCTCATCCCCTGTAGGTCATGGATAGTGGGAGACTATAAGACCCTTAGCATATGTGTACTATTGTGAGTGTGATGGTTCCTTAAGTGGACCGAGTTTATGATTACTATTATTGTTGCTATTTATATTGGTTCCGTGAGTTGACCTAGTTTTAATGCTGACTGATATATTTGAGATCCTTGTGTGGTCTATTTACTTGGCATATATTTGGAATCCTTGTGTGGTCCAGTTACTTGGCATATATTTGGGATCCTTGTGTGGTCCGGTTACTTGGAATATATTTGGGATCCTTGTATGGTCTGAATTCTTGGCATATATTTGGGACCCTTGTGTGGTCCAGTTTATGGACATATATTTGGGATCCTTGAGTGGTCTGGCTAAGGATATTAAAGAATGGCATATATTCTTTTATTGTCTTCTTACTTGTGTAGTTGATATAAGGTGTAAGTTATTGCAGTAGAGTCATGGTTGTTGACTTGGTTAATGATTGGTAGTCAGGGTCTTTACTTGGTTTATTGTCTATATTGATTACACTTGACTGAATTATCTATTGTTGGTTAAAGAGTCTAAATGATTTATAATTTACGTAAAAAAAATTGTTAAGTGTTCAGGGTTGTACTCATTTACAAGGTTATGGTTATGTGTTTTTATTATTTATTGAGG
This sequence comes from Jaltomata sinuosa, assembly GCA_003996215.1. Lineage (NCBI taxonomy): Eukaryota > Viridiplantae > Streptophyta > Magnoliopsida > Solanales > Solanaceae > Jaltomata > Jaltomata sinuosa. The sequence goes on along the minus strand of QJPP01002210.1, from coordinate 197,103 downwards.
TTAATTGAGGTGTAAGTAGAACATGTTGACTATATGTAATTGATTGGATAAAACTAAGTCAGTGAGGATAAGGATAGAATTACTCTTAGGTAATATGAGGGATAAAAATAGCTTAAGAGGATGAAAGTGATGTGGATTAAATTGTTATATAAGTTGTCATGCTTTCTTTTTGTGATTTATATATGGTGTTTATGTTATCTAACCCTTGTTGGCTACTACTCTTCCTATACCCTTTTTGGGGTATAGTCTGGTTGCAGGATCAATTGATATTTCTCATGTGACATGGATAGTGATCTCTAGCAGCTTCTATTCATCTCATTCCTACGGTGGGAACTGTCTCTTTTTTTGTATTTTATTATATAGAAGCTCTTGTACCTATTTAGACTAGGTCCTTGGGGTAGTTCTTCTTTTGTACTTAAGGTTTTGTAAAATGGTTGTATTGAATAAAAGGATTTATTGTTTTTATAGACTTTCCGCATAATTTCTAATTGGGTGGTAAGGGGTTCTCCTATCTAGGGAGATTAAAGTAGGTGCCCTCGTGATTCGGTAAGTTGGGCCATGACTTTGAGAGAGATCACTAAGTTGCAGGAGTTACTTGATAAGGGATTCATTCGTCCTAGAGCTTCGCCTTGGCGTGCTCCAGTGTTATTTGTTAAGAAAAAAGATGGTAGCATGAGGATGTGTATAGGCTTTCGACAATTGAATAAGGTTGCCATCAGGAATAAGTATTCTTTGCCTCGATTAGATGATTTATTTGACCAGTTGCAGGGTGCTTCAGTATTTTCCAAGATATATTTAAGGTCGGGGTATCACCAGTTAAAAATTTGGTCTGACGATATACCCAAAACAGCCTCCAGGGCTCATTATAGACATTATGAATTCTTAGTGATGTCCTTTGGGTTGACTAATGCACCGGTAACCTTCATGAGTTTGATGAACGATATTTTTAAATATTTCTTAGATTCGTTTGTAATTGTATTTATTGATGATATTTTAGTTTACTCCAAGAATAAGGAGGAACATGCAGGTCACTTGCACATAGTCTTGGGTATTTTAAAGGAGAAACAACTTTATGCTAAATTCTCCTAATGTGAGTTTTGGATGTTTTCTGTGTCCTTTTTTGGGCATGTGGTTTTTGAAAAGAGGGTGATGGTAGATTCTCAGAAGATTGAGGTTGTTAAGAGTTGGGTTTGCCCTAACTTAGTGACTAAAGTTCAGAGCTTTGTGGGTATGGCTAGCTATTACAAGATATTGGTCAAGAACTTTGCCTCTATTGCTATCCACTTGACATAGAATGAGGTACCATTTGTTTGGTCTGACAAGTGTGAAGAGATCCTTCAAAAGCCTAAGTCTTGTTTTACCACAACTCTTATCCTTTCTTTGCCGGTTGAAGGTAAGGATTTTAGTGGGTTTTGTGATGCCTCACATTCTGGTTTGGGTTTTGTGTTAATGTAGGACAAGAATGTGATTGGCTATGCTTCGAGGCCATTGAATCCTCATGAGAGGAATTATCTAACTCATAACTTGGAGTTGGCAGTGGTAGTTTTTGCACTTAAGATATAGAGACACTACCTTTTTAGTGTTAAGTGTGAGGTATTCACTGACCATCACAGTCTACAATATATTTTCACTCAAAAGGACTTGAATTTGAAGAAGAGGCGGTGGGTGGAGTTACTGCATATTATGATGTGACCATGCAATATCTTCTGGGGAAGGGCAATATGGTGGAAGACGCATTGAACCAAAAATCTGTAAGTATGGGAAGTTTGGATTGTTTGAGTGTGATGAGGCAACCTTTGGCTAGAGAGATCCAAACTCTAGCAATGTGGTTTATTAAACTTGGATTGTTTGAAAGGGGTGGATTGTTGGCTAGTATGTAGGTAAGGTCAACATTCCTTGATAGAATCAAGGCTAAGAAATTTGAGGATGCAAAATTGAATAAGATTTGAAACAATATGGTATGTGGTGAAGCTTAAGATGCCACACTTTATGTGTGTGGTATGTTGAGGGTGAGTGGGTGCATGTGTGTGCCTTGTATTGATGATGTGATTTCGAGTTTGCTTGCAGAAGCTCATGGTTCTTGAAACTCTATACATCCTAGTGCAACCAATATGTATCATGACTTGAGACAACTCTATTGATGGCCCCGAATGAAGAGAGATATAGAGTAGTATATGGCCAATTGTAATAACTGTCAATAAGTGAAGGATGAACATCAAAGGCATGTAGGTTTGCTTTAGAAGATGCCCATTCTCGAGTATAAGTGGGAGAGGATTGCTATGGATTTTGTAGTGGGTCTTTCTAAGACCTTAGGGCAATATGACTCGATCTGGGTCATAGTGGAAAGGCTAACAAAGTCCACTCATTTCCTTCCAGTTAAGGTGAATTATAACTTGAAGCAGTTATCCAAGATTTATGTCAAGGAAGTTCTGAGGTTGCATGGGGTTCCAATATCCATCATCTCCAATAGATGTAAGCAGTTTACCTCCAAATTTTGCACAAGTTGCATGAGGAGTTGCTCAGCAAGCTTGATCTTATTACTTATTTTCATCCTCAAACTGATGGGCAGTCTAAGAGGATCATTCAAGTACTCGAGGATATGCTATGAGCATGAGTGGCTGATTTTGAGGGTCATTGGGATAAGTTCCTATCACTGTGTGAGTTCTCTAACAACAACAGTTTTCACTTTAGAATTGACATGGCCTCATTTGAAGAACTTTATGGGAGAAGGTATAGATCACCCATAGGTTGGTTCGAGGTGGGTGATGTGAAGCCTTTGGGCATAGACCTGGTGAAGAAAGACTAAGAGAAAGTAAGGTTCATTCATGACAAGTTTTTGGCAGCCAAAAGTAGGCAAAAGGAATATGTTGACTGCACGATAAGATATATGTATTTCAAACTGGGTAAGCATATGTTGTTAAAGGTGTCTCCCATGAAGGGATTTATGTAATTTGGTAAAAAGGGAAAGCTTATCCACAAGTATATCGGTCCATTTGAGGTTCTTGATTGATAACGAAAAACAACAAAGAAAGAAAAAAAGAAGAAAAGATATGTGGATTAACAACTAGAAATTGAAATTATAGACAACAAGGGGATAAAACCCTCACCTCCCAATTGATTTCAATAACTAAGAAATTAACCCTACTCAATCAACCACAAAAACCAAATGAATTCCACAAATGGTTGACACTTTGATTTATCAAGCAAAAGAAGTTAACTAATAATTAGGAGAGTTCACCCTAATCACTCACTAATTCCTTAAGGAAATTACACTAATCACTAATCACTAAGATAGCAACTAAAAATTTAGAGTGTCAATATTCAACATCAAAACTAGTCTCCAAAATGATAAAATACTACTACTTATACTTGGAAATAAGAAGACACTATCTATTATAATTTTTCCCTTAATGAAGTAAGGGCCTTGATTGGTTTCCTTCTTTTGGGAATTCTTGAATTCTCCCTCCACCTCACTCCAATAGACCACCCACATATTGTATGCTTTTCTTTGATGTTCTTCAAGATTTTCCAATTCTTCCTTTTTCATGAACATCACTTGTAGGTCTTGAAGATCTTTAGCTTGACTATGCGTGAAAGGGCTTGAAGGATAAGTGTCATCCATGCTAGTATTGTCTATGCAATCCATGCTAGTATCATCCTCCCCTTCTTGAAAAGGATCCGTCCTCGAATCTAAATCTTGCAAAAAACATAGAAAGGACAAAGAACCAAGAAATCCTCATAGTATGAGGGTTAGCACAAATAATATCACACCAAGGGAACACATTTTCAAGGAGCAACCAAGTATTCCCAATTGTCATGAAAATTAAGTCCAAAGATGGTGTACAAGGTAGTTGGTGATTCCTCACATCACAAAGATAATACAACCTCAATGATGGTACTACCACTAGTTCACATACCCTTACAGGATCTCCGGGGTCAAAAGTATAGAAGACCCACATAACTTGGTCACAGAGACAATTGGACCAATCAAAGGAACCCCTACCTCTACAGGAAACAACTCCTATACAAACACAGACATCATCATATACAAAGAGGTAGTAGAGAAAAGTTCTAAGATCATGAACCTCATCTAGGGTTCTCTAAGATATACGAGTACCGGTAGATAAGAAAAGGTCATCATATGAAAAAAAGTAGTAAAGAAATGTGTTACTTGAATGAACTTCATCCAAGGTGTGCCCACATATAGAATCACCCTTTGACCCATAAAAATTAAGGCCTTGATAAAAAATAGGGTCATACAAGATTGAAGGGGATATTGGAGAACATACACCCCCTTTATTTTTACCACTAACCCCTCCAATGGATGTGCTATCATCTTCCAAGAAGAGAGTTCCATCTTTGGAATGTGTGTAATCATATTATAGTGGATTCACAATCACTTGGTAGCTTTCAAGAGGGGATACACTTACATCATGCCAAGACACACCACTATAAATTTCACCTTCATTAGTTATGTCAATCTCAAACAAGGGATTATCCTTAAAAACACATTCCACCTCAAAATCCTCATGAGAAGAACAAGGAATGGAATCACAATTCAAGGATTCATCATTTAGGTGCAATGACTTCACATGACTATCTACAAGACCAACTACATCAATGCCATCACTAAATTTAGGTTCCTTAAGTTCATCACAAAACTCCTCATTTAGTGGGTCATCATTACGCACAAGTTGATCAACACAATATTTATCACTAGTTGGTAGCATTTCAAGCTCACAAGACTCAAGCACAAGATTACTCTAATTGGAACCAATTAGCATTTGACCACCCCTTTTACATAATAATGTATTTTCATTTAAGCTATAAGTGTCAACACTAGATGGACATAAATTGATGTTACTAGAAGAGTCAATTCGGTCATCTATAGGATCAACTAGTGTTGAAACACTCACAACAATGACACTCTCACCATGCAATAAGGTTCCATCATGGAAATCACAAGACAAAGGCTCTTTAAGCTCACATATGTACAAGCTATCACTTACACTCAATTGGCTACTAGCCACACAATGATCTTTTACTTTCAAAAAAGTGTATGGTTTAGCTTTGTTACCTCGTAGCTCATATGAATGATTGTATTCACCTTGGTTTCAAACATTGGAGAACAAATGCTCCTTTGGTAAGCCTTTTAACACCTCTTGGTTCTCCACATTTTGAGGTGCTTTGTTAGGCTTGCTTACGAGAAAACCTGCACATACATTAAAACAACTAGAGAAAGAAGACTTGCAAGAGTTAGGATAAGGGTGTGACAACCCTTTCACATCACTCCACACAATCTCTCCTTTTCCACTCTAGAGTTGTCACATATCACACTCTTACTGCTCTCAATCTTTTGTCTCTCAATTTTATTGGAGTTTGGACTAGTGCCAAGGATCCCTTGTGAAGGGCTTGGAGATCCCTTCAAATCTAGCCTCCAATTTGGTGTACAGGGAGTGGATGTGTTTTCTTCTCTAGGAGGTGTAAAGGGAAAGAGAAATTTCCCATTGTAGCTCATGATGTACTTGTACCAATATTACTCATATGGGATATTATGCAAGTAGACCCCAAATGTATGCCATAAGAATCCATTGGTCTTACGCCATACCATACCTCTTCTTGGTATTCTCCAAGTGAAATGAATAGCCCTACTTGTTGGTCAATCCAAAACCCTCTATCGTCAAGAATAGGATTTGGAATGGGATGTAAAGGCAATCCAAGATATTCCACCACTTCCCGGGATATGACATTGATAAAACCTTGATCATCTAGTATAAGATCAAACCCCGTGACACCATTAAAGTTCACTTTTATTTGAAGAATTTGCCTCTTCGGATCTTGCCTATCTTGAAACATAAATTTGTCTCTACGTCCTCTAACACAAATTTTATATCGTGTGCAATACACATAAGTATTAGGATAAGAATCATACATCATCATATTTTGAGAAGTAGCAAATGTGCCTCTTCTATAGCCCACAGGTTTTCTTCGAATTGGTACCAACCATACATCAATACCTTCTCTTTTAGGATAGGAAGTCACACAAGATGAGGAAGGACGTTCAACCTCACAACTTCCATTTTCATCAAGATTTTCCTTAAAGGATTCACAAGACATACGGAAGGAAGCATTGTACCACACATCGCCTTCATGCTCATGATGTGGAGAATGATAACTTTCATAACCTTCTTCCCCACTACAATATTCTCCACAAGGTTTCTCTACCCCTTCAACATTTTCACAAGAGCTATAAGCTCTATTTATCTCATATTCATCTCTAGAGTAGTAGTTCTCTCCATCATAATATTCATGAACACATGATCCTTTATAGACCTTGTTGGCTCCATCATAGCCTTCATAGTCCTTAATATTAGAATCATAGTCTATATCACTACAAATATAGGTTTCCATGTCATCATCACAAGTATCCAAAGCTATGGATGATATGATACCTTATATCTCCTTTTATACCTACAAAACTATCAAACAATTTATTAATAAAATTCTCATGCCACTCTTTATATGAACACTCAACTCACCTTCTATAGGTTATCTCAAAACTGGTAGTGAACTAGCTCCGCTCAATCAATTCAAGGTCACCTATCCTTTGTAGAGGAGTGGATTTTTGTTACTCTTGAAAGAAGGATGAATCAATTGACTCTAATGGACTTGAATCAAGAAATTAATCAATGAAAAAAGACAAAAAAAGAAGAAGGAAGAAGCACGAAAGAATTTAGACTCAAGAATTAAGTAAAAAAAGTAGGAGAAACTACTTGTTGTGGCTTAATTTGGAGAATCAAAGAGATGATTTGATGTTTAAAAAATAATTAACAAGTAATTAAAGATGTTAATTATTTATTAATTAGAAGAGAAATGGAAGAAAAATAAGTGTAGAAGAAGAAATTGACCAAATCTGACAATCAGAAAAGTTCTGAAGAACCAAATTTGACCCTCAGAAAAGTGTTTGGGGGGCTGAAATTGACTTTTGCAAACTTGGACAGAATGCTTCATATTTTTGAACCCAAAATTTTTCAGTGTTGGAAACCACTTGCTCTCTTAAGTTGACTTCCACGATGGCAGCCACTTGGCTGCTGACTGTTGTTGCGTGGCACTGACGTGGTGCTGTGTGGTGTTGTGTTGGCGCTGATGTGGCTGCTGACGTGGCATCCACGTGGATTTTTTTTTTAAATTCCACAAATGGACCTAACAAACAACTTTTGCCGAAAATTTAAGAGTCTTGAAGATCAATTGTACCTTTTTATATTCTTCTTCCTCAAGAACTTTTGAAGATCCTCAAGAACACCAACACAAAACTCTACCAAATTGCACCAAAATTTAGAATTAGCTTTCCCTTGACATAGGGAACAAAGTCCAATAGTTTTTTTATCCCAATTTCTCCCCAATCAAGAGACCCACTTTTTAAAATTGCAAGTTTCAAAGTTCAAGGTCCTTCAATGACAACTTCACTTCTACAAATCCAAATTGGACGAAATTTGAAATCTAAACTTAAAAAATACTAGGGAACAAGAATCTAGCGTCAAAAATAAGAAATTCAAACAAAAAAAATTCAGATTTGTTTTGGACATTTTTATTTTTTTTGGATTTTGAATATATCAAATTCCCAAGACTTAGATTTGTGGGAACAAACCTAAACCTGAATCTGATACCAAATGATAATGGAAAACAACAAAGAAAGAAAGAAAGAAGAAAAGATATATGGATTAACAACTAGAAATTGAAATTATAAACCACAAGGGGCTAAAACCCTCACCTCCCAATTGATTTCAATAACTAAAAAATTAACCCTACTCAATCAACCAAGGAAACCAAATGAATTCCACAAATGGGTGACACTTTGATTGATTAAGCAAAAGAATTTAACTAATAATTAGGAGAGCTCACCCTAATCACTCACTAATTCCTTAAGGGAATTACACTAATCACTAAGATAGCAACTACAAATTTAGAGTATCAATATTCAACATCAAAACTAGTCTCCAAAATGATGAAATACTACTACTTATACTTAGAAATAAGAAGACACTATCTATTATGATTTTGCCCTTATTGAAGTAAGGGCCTTGTTTGGTTGCCTTTTTTTGGGAATTCTTGAATTCCTCCCTCCATATTACTCCAATGGATCACCTACACATTGTATGCTTTTCTTTGATGTTCTTCAAGCTTTTCCAATTCTTCCTTTTTCATGAACATCACTTGTAGGTCTTGGAGATCTTTAACTTGACTATATGTGAAAGGGCTTGAAGGATAAGTGTCATCCATGCTAGTATTGTCCATGCCATCCATGCTAGTATCATCGATCATGTGGGTTCGGTAGCTTATAGTCCGGCTTTGTCTCCAAGCCTGTCAGGGGTCCATTTGGTGTTTCATGTTTCCAATCTTAAGTAGTACCATAGAGATGGCGACTACATAATTAAATGGGACTCAATTTTGCTTGACAAGAATCTTTCTTATGAGGAGGAAACGATAGCTATTCTTGACCAAGATATTCAAAATTGATGAATAAGGAGATTAGATCTATGAAAGTGCAGTAGAAGCATCGTCTAGTTGAGCATGCCACTTGGGAGACTAAGGCGGATATGCGCGACAAGTACCCACACTTATTTGAGTATTCAGGTACTCTCCTTACTTTATTCTGCTCATTTTTTGAATTATCATTCGAGGATGAGTAATGGGTAAATTGGTATCTATTGTAACGTCTCTTTTCTATCATTATAGTAATGACTAGCATGCCAAAATTTGGGTTAAGATTCACCCAGAATAAAGTGTTAGAAATTTTAAGCTAAGCTAGTTTTGGATGAATTTAAAGTGTGGTATGGTCTAGATAAATCTATTAATGGATAGGTTAGTTTATAGATGATTCGAGACCATAGTATGATAGCTAAGAGGTTAAGGAGTTCGTAGAAACTTTCAAAAGTGAATTTGAGTTAGTAGAACTCTGGGTATCACATTTGATGTAAAGGGTTTAGTTTGGGATGTCATGTCTGGAAGTGCATTGCAAAACTGGAAAAAATTGAAATTGTAAGACTTTCTGCCTCACCTACGCCATTGTAGCAGTAGACAGGCTGCTACAACGGGCTTGCTGTAGCGGGAATATTTCCGCTATAGCATAGGTCATCTTGGGTCAACCCTACCATAGTGGGAGAATCCCTATATAGTAATGTCGCTATAGTGGGAATTGGGATGCTATAGAGAGTTACGTGTTGTTAAATGCAGTTTTAGACTTAAAAATATTATTTTCATTCCACTTCTGTTCCAGAACTGGTAGGCAATTTAGGGCAAACTTTTGTAGTTTTCACCCAAAATCCTTCATTGAGGTAAGTTAATCCACTCGTTTAACTAGTTTTTCATTGGTTAATCTTAAGAATCACTAGGTTTTGGTTGTAGGGGAGGATTTGACTTGACATGGGCTTATTTTCTGGTGTAACTTAGTGAAAACATGGTGTAATCCTTGGGTTTTGGTCTAGAGTGGATAATTCACGGTTACATGCTTAGAATTCTTTATTATAACCTTGAAATTGGTAGAACTGAGGTTGAATTAATTTACAAAAATCCTAGAATAAGGGAATGATCATGATTTTTGAACTTGGGGTTATGGGATTAGGTTATAATCCTTGTATTTGTTAGGTTGTTTGTTGAATGGTGATTACCTTGTTGTTTTTAGACCACAATCAAGCTGAAATTACAAGAAAGGGCAAGGCTCAAGTTCGTTAGAGTAGTGCAAGGATTTGATTGAGATAGGTGATGGTTGAATTGTAGTTGAGACTCAATTTAGTTAATGTGTGTATGTTACCTGCCTCTTTGTTTATTTGTTGCAATGCATGCTGTAAAGGTTAACTGGTTGGGTAATATTGCAAGTGTTTAATCACCTGAAATGAGATTATGTAAAATGACTTGTTTTAAAGTGCAATGTGGTTGTGTCATCTAATATTTTTATTGTAAGTGTTGTGACATGAGTTGATATTGAGATGAACCGGTAAAGGTCATTGTCACAGAATTGGTGGAACTAGGAGGTATAAGGGTGGGATGTTGGAATAAGGGTGGTGTAACATTGGTTTGGGATAAAGGTGGCAGACACTAATTGACTGGGTTATTTGGTACATGGATTGAGCTTGTCTCCTGCAGGTCATGGCTAGTGGGTATTTATAGACCCATAGCATTTGTGTACATCATAATGGTGAGCTTGATGTTTCCATGAATGAATCGGGTTATATTGTTAATGTTATTTTGGATCCATGAGTGGTTCGGGCTATTAACTATAACACCCCACTGTTTGATCATTAGATTAACTCATACCTTTGGGATAATACTAAGAGTACGTTATATGTTCAAGGATGTTTTATGAGGTATTTCAAATTCACGATGATCGTATGTTAATTTTTGAGGTCAAGCAAGTTGCAAAATAAAAGTCGGAAAAAGTTATTGTAAATTCCATTAAGGAATTCTCTTAAAATTAGGTGAAATGTTTTGGGTTTTTTTTATCCCAATCTATAACGAATTAGTGGGCCCCCAAACTACCAAGTTGAAGGTCTACGAGTGTAGTTTCCAATACATCAAACCATTCATTCATACAACTTCAGAATAGGGAGATATTGACATTTTTCGTAAGACTGCACAAGCAGGCATGTCAAGGTGGGCCCAAGTCGGTGGAATGAATATATATTGAAATTTCAGCTTTGAAAATTCATTTTCTCTCCAAATTTCTTCATTCAAGCTTTGAGAAATATCTGAAACTCTCCCTATACCAAATTACTCCCTAAAGTTTACCAACTAGAGCTTAAGTGCTTCACAAAAGTTGTTCTACACATTAAGTTCATCGTCTTGACGTAGTTTTCTCCATGTTTTGTATGGTGCTTCTATTTTGGGGTGTGGACTGCGAGATTTCCAGGGGATTATTGATATTGGGCAGTAGCTACGGAGTTGTATTGGTAAGGTAAGTATCCCGTGCACTTATCTATTTGTGAAAATAAAATTCTAAGCTTCTAGTTATGAAAAGTCGTACTTGCCGATGACTTGTAGTATTTTCTTGTTGGTTTTTGCATTGTTTGTTGTTACTGCAAGGAGGTAGGTTGTTTAGCATTGGAATTCAATTCCTTTTGTCAAGGAAACATTCCCCCTATGACCCTTCTCTATAATTACATGCTCTAGTATCATTTTTATAGCTTTCCGAGCCACAAAGTGGTGTTTTGGAAACCATGTCTTTGGACAACCCTTTTATCTTATCACGTTTGGTTATTATTGTTGTGTACTAATGGTGTTAAGGTGATGGGGGGCTTGGGGAGTTTGGGTGATTCTTATTGGAGTCGCGTACGATAGTTATTGGATTGAACAACATCAAGTACACCTTGTTATATTACCTTGGGAGATCGTCGCTCCTTTAAGATGTTGTTGGAATATCTTCATTGGATATAGCTGTTATTTATTATTATTATTGGCCTAATTTTATTATTTGGACTTGGCTGGTCAGGGGTGTGGCATTAACGCCTTATCGATTGACTTTGGCTCATTCTTGCAGCCTTATTGGTTCGTGCACTTGTTGCTTTACCTTTGGTTGGTCAAGCTTCCTAGAGAAACCTTTTGGGCTTATGTTAAAAGGTATGTTAAGGCTTCTTTTTCACTTCTGGCATGACCTTTAAGGCCAAAGCTTTTATAGCCTTTATAACGTCGTTATTTGACTAGTGACCTTATAGTATTGAGCTTTTATCCACAACATGATATAGCGACTATCAGAAGCACTCTATTCCTTACCTAGCAGCCTAGAAAAGCATGTTCGAAAATAAAGTCAAACATTTGCCATGCTAAAGTATGAAAACACAGCCAATGAGCACAACTAAGCCAAATCATATCACACACAAGACAACTAAAGTCTATTCCCTAAAGCAAGGGTACTAGCCTAAGGTAGGTGCTATTCGAGAAAAAGCCACACTAACTCCTAAACCTAAAAGAAAACCCAACCTAAGGGGGTCAACTAAACCCAAAACTTAATCAAAGGCAAGCAATAAGTCAAAAACTACGCTAGTTCCAACCACTAAACAATGTCATACTAAAAAAAGCCATGATTTAAGTACATGATTGACTGTCTATATATGAAGCCTTTAAATACTGATATTATATGCCCGCTATGCACAACCTCGAAAAGGTTCACCTTTGTACTAAAATTCTATCCAAGGCAAGATCTAGTCTACTATCCTTTGCATCTGAAATACCAACCCGAAGCACATTTTCAAAAACTACAACACTCTGCTCTAGCTGACCATCAACCAATGGATGGATACCGTTGCTAAGATCAAAATTGATACCGGAACCCAACTGAGCCAACCATCGGAGTTCAACTAAAACTCGTACCCCAGGGTTGGGAAAGGCATCTATGAACACCCTGTGTCAAAGTAGAATCTCCCAACTGTAGAACGAAACCAACCTCGCTGAATCGTTCTAATTCTGAATCTGCTGGAAGTGAATGAACTCGGGCAACCTTCCCAAGGACCCAAACCAAAACCAAAACCCTGCAAAGAGTGTGGTAAGCCTACGACGAAGTCCGTAGCCAACAACTAAGCTCCAAGCTCAATAAGTACCATTGCTACCCCAATTACTCAAACACCCTTTGGATATAAGATCACCTTTCTAGTCTCAACTTAGAAAGAAGTCTACCACGCCACGAATATCAAGTCAAACACCCTGTAGGAAATGAAAAGGATGTTTGAAGTCCAAGGTCACCACCTAGCCATTGAAAAATTTGCATAATCCTTCAAATCACCCCTGTGTCTCAAAACCACTCTATCTACCATACCAGCACATAAACCACTAACTCCAAAAGGTTTTTTTACATACCACAACTCGTGGCCCACACAGGTCGATTCTGATCAATATTGGAATCCCATACAATAGAAAACATCTTGGAGAACTAACCAAATCAAGACTCTAACTCTTGAAACACCTAAGGAGACTATCAATCTCAAAGTACCATCGGGAGCCAAAGTAGTCCCACTGGCCTCAACCCACAAAACCTAATCACATATAATATACACTCATTGATCCTCGAACTGATGTTGGTGAATCTGTCCAACCAAGGCAGAATAGACCTTGCACTGCCAAGAAAACCACTGGGATCTGGCAAGTCTAGCCTAATTAAATGGTTAGCCAAGGGCTGGATGTCCAAGGCAAACTGTCGCTCTGAAACTGAGATAGAGAAGCTTAATTGTCCGCACTCACTCCCTTCCGGCTCAAAGATATCGCAACCAAAGATAACCTTTTATGAACCATCTGAAGTAATCTATTAGCCCACGATTCTGAAACCCAATTTCCATTGCCAAACAATGCCTCTGTTTAACCCCTGAGTACACTCATATGCCACTAAATAACACTATAGAAATTGGAGCCTACTAGGCTCTAAATATACAGTTTTCCCACTATGCAGATTTTGTTGAGACTTGGGTCACCCAAATTACATAGCAAGGGAATCACAGCTGATGCAACAAGTCCCCAAAGGTAGTATTGGAAATGGTCACTACCTCGATCTCTTACTAGAATTAAACCTCACCTTGAATCTATCAAAGGAAATGCCACTGTAATCTGTAGTCAGTCAAATCACGTCACCACAAACAAACCAAAGCAAACCCTCAATCGTTACCTAAGTCAACTACTAGAACACATAACTACAAACAAGGGATCATCTCCCTCATTTTCAACCCAACAGAACCCTTTCTAGGTATACACTAAATTGAACAAACTCATCTTCAGAAGATTCCTGGAGCCATTCCTATAGCTCCCCTATCTCTCACTGGAAACACTTGATACGATAGAATGAGAGTAGGCAAAATGCCCAACCCAACCAAAGTACTACGATCAACACTCAACCGCAATGCTATAGTCAAAACTCAACCATCGTGCCACAGTCAATAACTCAACCACCATGCTATGGTCAAAGCTCAACCAGGATACTACAATCAAAAATCATCCCTCTGGGTCTGAGGAAAATAATGAAAACAACTAAACCAGACTTGAAACAAAAGAAAACCATGGGAGCAACCCATTCACATGCCAACTTTCTAAACCAAAAAATTAGAGAAGGTCGATTCTAATTTCCCGAGAAAAGCAGAACCATTGTATGCCCACTTGCATAACCACAACATTCTCCTTAAGATAAAACCTCAATCTTAGGCACATAACCACCGATATCATACCAAACAAATGGAAATACTTCTAGAAACGCTAGAGTATGTCCTTGACAACAACCACCCGAGACCTCTAGAAATTGAACAACTCAAACCAATTCTAAAACAATAATGAATCCAGAAATAAAACTAACCAGGAAAAAAGGTTATCAAGACCTAACCATGAGTCACAACCCCGAGTAGTCACCTCTCAAGGACAGCACACCCCACAACCATAATTACCTAAGAAAGCACTGCTCTAACGCACGGTGTCTATCGGTTCTAGATAGATACCTAAACTACCTGGCTGAAAGCCACCTCTAACAATCTCGGGACCACCCCTATAATCATACACACCGCTTCTCGACAGTGGCACTGGAGCCTTGGGAGATAAACTTTCTAACTGGAAGGTGTGATCGTGAAGCAATCCCTAGAAAAGTTCCCACACTCACCGTACTGAAAACAAGCTTTACCAGATAAAGTCTGACGGGAAGATCTCGTTGGACCTGACGGGCCACCACGGCCTATACTCCCTGAATGCAAACCCAGGGAACCCCTACCTTCACCATATCTACTCTACTTAACATGCTCTGTACAACCACACTCTATTACTCGTGGAACCACTGAAACTAGTATGGTAGATAGAAAATGATGGAACTGATCTCTAGTAGAGAATCCCCTACCTCGAGTTTGAGAACCTCAGAAATTTCCTTGTCAGCGACACCTCTTAGCACTACCTCAATAAGACTAACCACATAAACCCTTAATAGCTTAAGCATGATCAACTACCTGAAGAAAGGTAATCCCAAGTGTAACCAAGTGCTCTATCGCCAAACAAAGCGGTGAAATCAATCCACCAAAAAAAGTCTGAAACCTCTAAAACTTTGTAGGCACAGTCCTCGCAGTGCTCCTAACCACCTCATGAAACTTTGCCTGATACTCCAATAATGAGATACAACATGCTGAAGTACTAGAATCTCAAACCTAACTGAAGCACCACTTGAAGAACCAGGTACTGCCCCAACCTGGGGTACTGATATACCTACTGGAATACTTGGTGTCCTAACCATGGTATCTTAAAGAACTAGGGTAGCATGAAACACTATTGGAGGCTGGGCTTGCCCCAAACCCCGTAACTGATGTAGTAAACTCTCACTCTAAAATCCTAGTGCTGGAGTAAGCACAGAAGCAATAGGCACAGAAGCCTAGATGTCACCGACTACCATACTCGTCCTAGGCATCTGAGAAGAAATGAAACGAATGAAGTTCAAAAGTCGATAGAGCCAGGAACGCACGATAAGGAGATAAGAAGATGGAACTTTTCCTAATAATGCCCTGTATCCTCATGCAGATAGGATACGAATGTCATCATACCGATCTGCGAGACTCTACTTAGACACTTGCTCTTGTACCAAAAATACTGGAGAACCTAGAACTTTGATACCAAGGTTTCAGGACCCGATTTCTCAGGTCATGATGGCACCTACAACCCCTAAGTAGGCGAACAAATCCCCGTAGCATAAAACGGTTAGTAATGGGCTACTACCTAAACCAACATTCACATTAAGAAAAAGCAGATATAATAGAAAATAACACAGAAGCAAATAACCTGAATATATATATATATATACAAGGAAACTACACCAACCCCATGAACTTAGTATCGATAGTACATGAGCTTCTAATAGAATACAAGTGCTAGAAGTAACAAAATCCAATATTCAACTGTCTTCGAATAAATAAAGAGTAACAGTACCAAAAGATGAGATGTGGTCAAGCCCCGATGTCAGGCGCTCACTCTAGTCTCGAATATCCAAAGTTGCACGAGTCTCTACGCGATCAATGGCAAAAGCTCACACTAATATTTTCACCAGAAAGATACAAAAGTGTAATATGAGCACCAATCACTAAGTAATGAGTACCTAGTAGGAATCATCGGCCGACTAAGCGCATATATGATATAAGAGCAGTAACCAGCAGATAGCAAAGTAGCAGTCACAGAAGCAAATAGAGAAAGCACATGGAAACTAGCAAAGATAGAAGTCAACAAGAATTACAAACAAGCTATGCTAGCCACATAAGATATATATATATAACACAGAACACAGGTATAGAAAATAAGAATGGACCGGGAGTCCTTGCAATAACAATAATATATATAAAGAGAGAGTTTAGAAAGATAGTGGTATACCGGTAACCTCAAGTAAAAATAGAAAGAAGGGAAGCAATTAAACAACTCAAGCTAGAAGAAATATACTTAATGAAATCATTCTAAGAACCCAACTCATGATAAGCATAGACAGAAATCAATCTCACAAGTGCAACCCTAGGATGGAATAAACCAAGCCATAGAGAATCGAAAGCCATTAATCAGAACAATGATAAAGGATAGAATCCACTAACTCACAAGTGCTCAGAAGGAAACATAAATAGTGCCACAATAATATAGGACCCACTAACACATCAATAATCCAAAGTCCAAATAATCAGAACCTCAACAGGCTAGAAACCACAAATCCACCAATAACTGAAGGCCATAACAAGCTATACAATAGGATGTAAGCAATATAATATAACTACAGTCCCAACGGGCAGTCATACACCTGAGGAACACAATCAAGTGAAAACAAACCTTTCAACATCACATACTACTGGAGCGTACACTGAGCAAATAGCAAACAAGGGTGGAATTCGAATACAATAGGCATGATGATGTGATATGATAGAACCAGTGTGATAGTAACCCTGTATGTACCTTTTTTGGTGCCGATAGGCCTAGCAGGTAGGATCCATTAAAGGACACGACCCGTATACCTCAACTACACCATATACCCCTCCTACAGCTCACTCGATACATAGCCCCTGGTCTGGATTGATAAGGTCCATGGAGGTCCGTGACCACATACTAAATGTGAATCGCAAAGTATAATTGCCCAACGTGTATCCGGATGTAGATCAATATTCGAAACCCTATAGTATTTGCCCAAAATCAAACCGGGTCTAAAATAGTGGTAGTAATCTTAAACCCCCATAAAGGGTGCCCGGAGTCTATCCGAGTCTAAATAAGTGATCAAAGTCACAACAACCTTTACAAAGAGTACCCAATGTGTATTTGAGTCTAAATAAGAAGTGAAAATATGTCTAGCGCTATGGCACGGTCGATCCTAGTATAAGTGTGAAAATTAGTGACAAAATCATTATAATATCTTCCTTACCCCAAGAAGACCCATAAAATCATTTTTGAATTTCTTTTATAATCATTTTTGCATGAATGATATGCTCGCAAACAATAGATTAGCCCAATGGCTCATAAACAACTTATCGGCCCTGCACAGGCACCATCAGCTCTACAACACAAATATCCAGCCTAAAGTAACATCACGATGTCCGGGACTCACGGACATTCCCAAATATCCCACCATCTATTGTCTAGAGGTATATACAAAAGCCACACGGGGCCACAAGGGTAATATTAAAATACTACAACGAGTACTACAAACAACGTAAGAAAACAAATGGACAGAAGAGATGGACAAGGTCTGGGGGTACCAACCTAGAATAACCAACCTAAGGATACTAATCAATGCAGTTATAGCCTGCATATGTAAATTCTAGTATGAAGAAAACCATAAACTACCTGTCGTCCGATGACTAGCTTCTGGAATGGTGTCATCTAAGCTTGAACTGCTCTGGGAACTCCCAAATTGTGAACCCATTACCAACACAATATTCTATGCATCAAAATGAAGCCAATGATACCCATAATGCTAGAAACATAGCTGTGTCAAAATTAGGGTCACAAGTGCGCTCGTGGGCCCCACAACCTGAAGCCAAAAATGAAAAACACCCTTGTGTTCCCCATATTCGTGGGAGAATATGCTAAAAAATGGAGTGGATTTGCACCATTTGTAATGACCCTTCCGGTTATTTCCACGTATACGTTTTCCTTGAACCGTTAGAGCTTGTTTTTAGAGGACCCAAGTCACTTAAGGCTCGTCAGGACCGGTATTTCGGTGTCGGGTCCATTTGTTTGGTCGCATTATAAGTTTTGAAGTCAAGCAAGTCGGCAAAAGTTATCATAAGTTCTTTAATAAATTTTCTGAACTTTGGGTAAAATGTCTCGGAGCTTTTCTCTCAATATATAAAGAGTTAGAAGTCCCCCAAAATACCAAATCGAAAGTCTACGAGTCTAGTTTCCAACGCACAAAACCTCACGTCCAACTGATCTCGGAGTAAAAAGTTATGACTGTTTTACCGTGGACTGTCTGGCAGAAAATGGGTCGCGAACCGGGTCGCGAACTGGGTCGGGTCAAACTCGATTTAAGCCTCAACTTCACGTTTTAAAATGCCATTTCAGTTCTAAAACAGTGAGAAAACATAAGGGAGGGTTCCAAGAGAGTTCTTGAGTATCGAAATCGTGCGTACTTGAAAATATTTAATTTAAAAGTCGAATGTGGTAGAAAATTATATTATTATTACCTTTTTAAAATATTTTAAAGGTTTATGAAAAATATTTTTGTTACGATATAATTGTATATGTATTTATTTTATAAGGTTTTTATACATTATAATATTTTAACGGAGATAGTAAATTTAGTTATGTTAAAAATTATTATTATAATATAGTAGGTTTTATTTTAAATAATTTTCTATTAATTATTGTATATTCAAAAAGTTATATATATTTTACCATGAATTTATGCAATACCCGAGTATATATGTAATGGAATAAAATTAAAACATAGGAATTAATAGCATGGTGACACCACGTTTACACGTGGGTCTAATCCAGCAACCATCTAGTGACTAATTCATATTTGGTCACCTTTTCCTTTAAAGAATTAAAGAGAGCTTATGATTATATAATTAATTTTGGTGAAGCCACCAAGGTACTTTCAAATTGGTTGTAGTGTAGGTAGAAATGGTTGCTGATTTCATCACTTATTTCCATTGATTTCCTTTCAACAAGCTTAAGTTACTACTGCTATATATTTGAACTCCAAACATGGTTCATTCAAATTGATTTCTTATAGAGGCACGTGTTGGCTGGAACGTACACCCACATTGACACTAGAGCAAGAATTTAGTAGGAAAATATTTCGTTGCTATATTTGAGTACCAAAAGGAAAATCGATTATCTACGTCAAATTATTCAAGCCCGAGTTCAAGTTTGATTTCGTGTTGGAGCTTTTTCGGAGAGGTTCAAGCTTGTCATCGAACGACAGGTAGGTTATGGTTTATTTTCCCTAGACTCCGCATATATAGGATAAAATTGTATTAATGGGCATCCTTGGGTTGGTTTATTAGGTTGGTACCACAGACCTCAACCGTTTTATTCATGTCCGCCTACTTTTGTTCCTCCATTGCTTGTAGTATTTGCCGATATATTTTATTTACCCTTGTGGTCCTGTGAGGCCTTGTTGACTCTGGAACATAGAAGGTGGGATTTGGGGAATGTCCGCGAGTCCCGGGCATAGAATTATCCTTCTAGGCTGGTTATGCTTGTTGAGTAGCTGTGGGCCTATGCAGGGTTGATAGGTTGATTGTGAGCTGCTGGGCAGCTATTGTGTGTGATCATACCATTTCCATGCATATAAAGAGGTTTTATCCATTTTTTACTATGGTTTTGGCTTCGGGCCTACTGGCACTATTTTCTAAACCTTGCATGGCCCGGGGGGCCCATTTTTTATGGAAATAATTTGGAAATGGTTTGATTTAACTTGTGAATATTCCTGGATAAAAGGAAGTAAAATTTTATTTTAAATCACCAGTTTTATGATTCACGCTAGACTCGGCAGGGCCGGGGTGCTAGTTGAGTTTTCTTGCTACTTGAGATGATTTTAGCCTCGGTCGGATCAAGCACCTGAGATGACTTTTTACTGTTTAGACCCGGTTATGCCCGGGCACCCTTGGAGGGGTTTTTGAGACATTTTCCTACTACTTTAGTCCTGGACAGGGTCTGGGCATGCATGTTCGAGACTGGGTCTCTATCTTGATACCGGACTTGCTTTCGGACGACATGTTTTGATACTGAGTTTTAGTATGAGGTCTGGGACCTCCATGGACCTTGCCATCTGGGCCGGGGGCTACGGGCTGCGTGTGCCGGAGGAAGGGTATACGGTGTAGTAGAGGTATACGGGTTGTGTCCTTCCATAGAACCTACCTGTTGGGCCAGATCGGCACCGGAGGAGGTACATACAGAGATACCATTTCACTTGAGACCTTCATGCATCATATCATTCATTGTTTGAGGTTCCACCCTTGTTTATTGTTTGTTGATTGTACGCTTCGGTAGTATGGGATGCCAGAGGGTTTTGTTTTCACTTGTTTGTGTTCCTCGGTTGTATGGGCGGCCGGGGGACTATAGGCAGACTTTTGCTATTTACTTACATAATTGTTCCCTGTTACGGTTAAGTATGAAATTGGTTACTGCTAGACTATTAGTTTCTGGATTTGAGATTGATATGATTAGTTGAATTTGACTCATGTCTCTGAGCATGCCTATCATTACTCTTTCTCTCTTCTTCTTACACTTGAGGTTACCGATATACCGTCCATTTCGTAAACTTATTTTGTATACACTATTATTGCGAGGACCCCAGGTGCGTTACTTCTTACTTTCACCTGTGCCTATGGTGTGTATATTCTGCTTACTGGCCTCACATGTGGTTCTGTTGATTTCCCTCTGGGCTAGTTCCTGTGTACCTTTCGTTGACTTCTGTGACTGCTTGCTTCTATTCTGTCTATTACTACGCTTTTATCTTATATGTGCCCAGTCGGCCTATGATACCTACTGGGTACCTTATGCTTCGCATTTGGTGCTCACCCTACCCCCTGCATCTTTGGGTGCAGATCCTAGCATGGGCCATCGCCGTTAGATCACTGTGATTCGTGCTTGGAGATCTGTTGGGGACTACTTCAGACTGAGGGTTAGCTCTTGGCGATCGGAGCTTAGCTTTAGTTTATATTTTGCTTTATGTACTCTATTACCATTAAGAGACATCTGTATATATTGTTTTGGATCGTTTGCACTCCATGTATGTAGTTTTGGCTCTATACTATGATACCAGGTCTTGGGGTTTGGGTTAGTTTCCGCCTATGTATATATTTATATACCTGTTATCTATTCCCTTCGTCTTGTTCCCTTATTTGTTAGATAGTAGCCCATTACTAACTGTCCTGGGCTACGGGGATTGGTTCACCTACCGGGGATTGTAGGTGCCATCATGATCGAGAAATCGGGTCGTGACAACATGGTATCAGAGCTTTAGGTTCACCGGTGTCATCGGTATAGGAGCCAATGTCTAGGAGAGTCCTGCGGATCGGGGCGGAGACGTCCGTACTCAATCTTTGGGAGGCTACAGTGACATTTTAGGAACTTGACTCTTTCCTTGCTTCTGTGTCGTGCGTAGAACCCTTGAAGTTGTTGGAGATCTCATTTGTTCTACTTCATTCTTCCGCAGATGGTTCGTACGAGATCATCGGCGTCATGCGGAGATGAGCCTCCCTCTCCAGCTAAGGGTCGAGGACGCCCTCGATCAGTGGCACCTGCTAGAGCTTCTAGGGTGGAGATAGAGCCCGAGCAGCATGTGGATCAGGGGACAGCCCGGGTACCACCAGCACCACCACCAGCTCCAGCGCCAGCTTCAGTACCAGCACCAGTGCCCACTTCTGTGCCAGCTCCAGTCGCAGCTCAGTCTCCAGATATTCGGGGATTACTATTACAGCTTTTGGGTGTGATTGGAGAGAGGCCTTCTGAGGTAGCGTAGACATTCGCTCAGGGGACAGCCCTGGGTGCAAAGAGCTCGGGAGCGCAGCCGGCTACTATGGCTCCCCGTGCGGAGGTCATTCCGGTTCCATCTGTTGCACAGCCTCTTGCTCCTCGCCCAGTTATGACAGAGTCAAAGCAGAAGGCGTTGGGTAGGTTTTTGAGGTTATCACCTCCGAGGTTTGCTGGTACTTCTGGACAGGATCCACATGACTTTATTACTACCTGTGAGGAGATGTTGCATCATTTGTGTTTGTTGGAGACTTACGGGGTTGGTTATACTACCTATCAGTTGGAGGGCCCAGCGAAGTTATGGTGGAGGGCCCAGGTTGCTTGTAGACCACCGTCGTCACCTCCTTTGACCTGGTCTGAGTTTTATGAGGCCTTTATGGCCAAGTTCCTACCCCAGAGTGATCGAGAGCGTCGCAGGGAGCAGTTTACTCACCTTGTGCAGGGGTCTACGACTATCTCGGAGTATGAGACCTGCATTCATCAGCTAGCACCGTTCGGTGCTATGATCATTCCTACCGAGGCAGATAGGATTCGCATATTTGTATGGGGTTTGAGGCCAGAGATCAGGCAGCCAGCTGAGATATTGATTGCCAGTGGTCGGTCATTCCAGGCTATTGTAGACTATGCCCGCACTGTGGAGGACTTACAGCGACATGATCAGGGGTCCAGAGATAAGAGGCCTCGACATCAGGGTGTTTATAGTGGTTCCAGATATGGTGGTAGAGGTCCTGGCCAGTGGAGCCGGAGTCATTAGCTACAACAGCACCAGGGTTAGTCCAGCCGACCGGTTCAGGCTTCCCTTTAGACTTTCGGTAGTACCCAGTTCGAGCAGGGTCAGAGCAGCCATCAGGGCTATAGAGGCCAGTGTTTGAGGGGTACAGTTTCTGGGGCATCAGGTCGTGGTGGTCATACGAGATCTGCTGGTTCATCTCGACTGAGTAGGCCGTCAGGGGCTTGTTTTACTTGTGGTGCGATTGGTCATTTTGCTAGATATTGCCCTCAGTTGGGTACAGTTCAGTTGGCCGAGCCTTTACGAGCAGTTCAGCCTCCGGCTAGAGGGGGTGGTCGTCAGAGTAGAGGTGGTGCTCCGCGCGGCAGAGCAGGTGGTAGGGATGGCGGTCGGGCAGATGGAGGTCGTCGTCAATTTTATGCGGTCCCTAGGAGACCAGAGGCATAGGCCTCAGATGCTGTGATTACAGGTACGATTTCTGTGTGCCATCAGTCTACTATGGCTTTATTTGATCCTGGATCCACTTGTTCATATGTATCTGCCTACTTTGTGCCTTGTTTGGGGTTGGCTAGTGAGCCATTATCTGTTCCTGTTTCTGTTTCGACCCCAGTAGGAGATTCTTTAGTAGTGGATCGGATTGTGAGATCTTGTATGCTATCTATTGGTGATTCAGAGACTTGGGGTGATTTGATGATTCTTGATATGCTAGATTTTGATGTGATACTGGGCATGGACTGGTTATCTCCTCACCGTGTCGTTTTGGAGTGTTATGCCAAGACCATTACCATAGTTGTGCCCGGTGTATCCCCGGTTGTGTGGCAGGGTTCTGTTAGCCATGCACCATCTGGGATCATCTCTTGCCTTCGAGCTAGGAAGTTGATTTCCCGTGGGTGTTTAGCTTATATACCATATGTCCGAGATGTTAGTGCTGACCCTACTTCTCCTGAGTCTGTTCCTGTGGTTAGAGACTTCCTCGATGTGTTTCCTACCTGCCAGGCCTTCCACCTAAGAGGGATATTGACTTCGCTATTGAGTTAGAGCCGGGCACCAGGCCCATTTCTATTTCTCCTTACCGTATGGCTCCTGCTGAGTTGAGGGAGCTTAAGGAGCATCTCCAGGATCTGTTAGCTAAGGGGTTTATTAGACCTAGTGTGTCACCTTGGGGTGCTCCTGTTCCCTTCGTGAGGAAGAAGGATGGGTCGATGCACATGTGTATTGATTATCGACAGCTGAATAGGGTGACAGTGAAGAATAGGTATCCGATGCCGAGGATTGATGATTTGTTTGACCAGCTTCATGGTTCAGTCGTGTTTTCGAATATTGATTTGAGGTTTGGCTACCATCAGTTAAGGAATAAGGCGGAGGACATCCCTAAGACAGCATTCAGGACACGTTATGGCCATTATGAGTTCCTGGTGATGTCTTTTGGGTTGACTAATGCCCCCGCAGCCTTTATGAACTTGATGCACAGGGTTCTTGGCCCGTATTTGGACTCATTTGTGATAGTTTTTATAGACGACATCTTGGTATACTCGCGTAGTAGAGATGAGCATGAGCAGCACTTGAGGGTTATACCCCAGACTTTGAGAGATCATCGGCTTTATGCCAAGTTCTCAAAGTGCGAGTTTTGGCTTGAGTCAGTTGCATTCCTAGGGCACGTGGTGTCTAAGGATGGGATTAGGGTTGATCCGGGAAAGATTTCAGCGGTTTGTGAGTGGCCTAGACCTACTACTGTTACTGAGGTTCGCAGCTTTATTGGGTTAGCAGGTTACTACAAGACGGTTCGTTGAGGGATTTTCTTCCATAGCAGCACCCTTGACTATGCTGACTAGGAAGGATGTCCCATTTCAGTGGTCGGATCAGTGTGAGGATAGCTTCCAGAGGCTTAAGGCCTTATTGACTTCAGCTCCAGTTTTGACTTTGCCGGTTGAGGGTCAGAGCTTCTCCGTGTACAGTGATGCTTCTGGGGTTAGTCTTGGTTGTGTGTTGATGCAGCAGGGTCGTGTAATAGCATATGCATCGAGGCAGCTGAAGGTTCACGAGCGCAACTACCCCACTCATGACTTAGAGTTGGCATCGGTAGTTTTCGCGCTCAAGATTTGGAGGCATTACCTATATGGAGTTCACTGTGACATCTTCACCGATCACCGTAGTCTTCAGTATATCACGAGTCAGCGAGAGTTGAACTCGAGACAAAGGAGATGGGTCGAGTTACTGAAGGACTATGACTTCACTATTCTGTATCATCCGGGCAAGGCAAACGTGGTAGCTGATGCCTTGAGCCGGAAGGCAGTGAGTATGGGTAGCCTAGCTTCTCTTTCAGTTTTAGAGCGACCATTGGCCTTGGACATCCAGTCCTTGGCTAACCGTCTGGTTAGGCTTGACTTGTCGAATCCTAGCAGAGTTCTCGCCAGTATTGAGGTTCGTTCTACTTTGATTGATCAGATTCAGAGCCGTCAGTTTGAGGATCAGCAGTTGTGTGACCTTCGTGATCGGGTTGTTCAGGGGGAGACCTGTCGGGCTACTCTAGATTCAGATGAGGTTCTGAGGTTTGATAGTCGTCTTTGTGTTCCGAGGATTAGTGATTTGATTCAGTTGATACTTCATGAGGCACATTGTACTAGATACTCCATTCACCCTGGCACAACAAAGATGTATAGAGACTTGAGACAGCTTTATTGGTGGAGTGGTATGAAGCGGGATATAGCAGA
>QJPP01002210.1:0-171651 GCA_003996215.1 Jaltomata sinuosa | reverse complement strand
CTTAGTACCGCTTTCCACCCTCAGACAGATGGCCAGTCCGAGAGGACCATTCAGATTCTGGAGGACATGCTTCGGGCCTGTGTTCTTGACTTTGGAGGTTCATGGGATCAGTTTGTTCCCTTGGCAGAGTTTGCTTATAATAACATCTTCCATTCGAGTATCGGCATGTCACCTTTTGAGGCTTTATATGGAAGGCGTTGCAGATCACTGGTAGGTTGGTTTGATGGTTTTAGTGTTGGGCCACAGAGCACAGATTTGCTTCGTGATTCCTTAGACCGAGTTCGAGTGATTCAAGACAGACTTCGGGCAGCTCAGAGCAGGCAGAAGAGTTATGTTGATCATAGGCTTCGTGCCTTGGAATTTAGTGTCGGTGACTTGGTGTTTCTCCGTGTATCGCCCATGAAGGGCGTGATGAGATTTGGTAGGCGGGGCAAGCTTAGACCCAAGTACATTGGGCCGTTGTGTGGTCTGGCTTACTTGGAAGGTGTGACTTAATTCTATGATGTCTATTACTTGTGTAGTGGGACATGACTTATATGATTGTTGAGTCGGGATTATTGACTTGAAGTCTTGTTGGTGGTTATAGTTTGACTTGACTTGATATTCTTGTTAACTCATATTGACTGAACTTCATGTTGTACTTGTTACAAGGTTAAGTGTTACAGACTTGGAGTAGAGTCGCATGATAGGGTGTCATGGTTGTCTTGTTGTACTACATTATGGTTATGTGTTCATATTTCTTAATTTGGGTTAGTTGATGACCCTACCAGTACTCCGTTTTTTCTTCTATACTGATATTGCACATGCTCTTTTTTTGTTTAATACAAGACATTTTTCGGTGACTGCTTCAAGAAATTAGCTGTGATTTAGACAGTATTTGAACACAAAGGTGAGCTGTATATTCTGAGCTACCATGAGTTTTTCACTTGTTTTCAGGTCCATTGTTTCGAACTAAGATGTTATTTATGTTTTACGGTTGCATTCCCTACTTTCAGGTAGTTATTAGATTTTGGTACGATGACTTTCAGATTCTAGGGGTAGTTTATTTCTGCATATTTGTTCTTATCAGTATTAATCATTGGTTTATTTAATGAAATTGATTTAGTTCCTGCTTTTGGCTATGTGTTAGATTGTTTATGTGGTTCGTTAGTTCTCCCATCGGGGGGTTTAGTGTGGGTGCCACTAATGGTGGGTTTAGTTCATGAAAAAGTTGGTATATTAGCCCTAGGTTCGTTGATCTTGTCGTACCAAAATGGTTCTAGTACTCTTGCAGAACGGTACATATATATCTGTACTTTTCTTTGAGAGGTTATAGGACTTTAGGAAACTATCTTTTCTTTCTTTCTTCGTGCCATATCTTGATTCCAATTGGTCTCTGGTGATCCAAATTGATATCTGACCCCTTCATTCTTTTGTCTATAGATGTTAAACACCAGAGATAATGGAGCAAGAGCAACATCAGCAGCTCCAGCTGTGGAATCGGCTATTCAAAGATGAGGTAGGGGTAGGGGAAGGGGAAGAGGGAGAGAAACACCCACTAAGGGTGGAGCTCAGGCAACAGCTGACCAGGCTCGTCAGAGGCCAGCATCACTTCCCCCACCCCAGGATCTTTTGGATGAGGCCAAGGCAGTGGAAGAGGATGGAGTGGAACCGAAGGTGGAAGCATCGGCTGGAGATGCAGTCCTTCCTTTGATATCTTCTGAGGTTATTCAATAGGTTTTGGATTTTTTGAGAAGGTTTGTTGGTACTAAATCCATCATCACTGTGCTGACTTTTTGGGTTTTGGGTGCTCATATGACTGCCACTTTGGCTCTCAGGATGTTTGAGGCTTTGGGCACTAATGTGTTTCCCTGTCTTGTGCTAGGCCCTATCATGATCGAGATCGAACATGAGTTACTGAACAAGTTTCTTAAAATGAAACCTCCTTAATTTCATGGTACTGAGGCTGAGGATGCATTTGAGTTCATCCTTGATTTCTAAGAGAGGGTACACAAATTGGGGATTGTGCAACAACATGGTGTTGAGTTCATGACTTTTCAACTACAAAGGGATGACAAGCATCGGTGGAGAGTCCATGTGGAGTGTCAGTCACAAGCTTTTCCTCCGTTGACTTGGGCTCAGTTTCATGCCTATTTTTGAAAAAGTATGTACCCCGTACTCTTTGGAACTGCAAGAAGGATGAATTTTTGGCCCCTGAACATGGCAGTATGTCCATTGCAGCCTATGAGGCTATGTTCCATGCTCTGTCTTAATATGCTACCCAATTGTTGGGCACTGAGGAAAAGAGGATCTGGTTATATGTTAAAGGCTTGAACACTGATCTTCAGGTTTTGTCTGTTCACATAACTTCTTCAGGAAATATTTTCAATGATGTTGATGATTATATGAAAATACTTGAGGAAGTTAAGCAAGTTGGTCAGGCAGAGGTATTAACCAAGAAGTCCCGAAATGCGGGTAACTACAATAGATCTTACTTTAGGGGTCATAGCAAGTAGGTTCTCTTGTCTCGCCCAATTTAGTCAGCTTTGCTAGCCTACACAGGTGGTCATTCAGGGGATATCAAGAGTCTTTGGTTAGTAGAGACCAAGGGGCTTCCTACTCTTTGTCCAACATGACTTCTCTTGAGCGAGGTTGTTATTCTTGTGGTGCTGTAGGACTCTTCAAGAGAGAGAATGTCCATTGAGGTAGACAGGTAATCAGGCATAGCAATAAGCCAGAGTTGTGGTTCAAGAAGGTAGAGGTAGAGGTGGTAATAGTAAGGGCCATCCATAGGGTGGATGGGGTAATAATCAAGGATGTCGTGGAATGGTAATGTAGGGAAATGTGGAGCGCAACCTACTAGGGAGGTTGCCCAGCATAATGATAGAGCTCACTGTTATGCATTCTAGGCAAGAACGAGGCCAAGGCATCTGATGCTGTTATCACAGGTACTATTGGTCTGGACTTGCTCTGCGATGTACTCAATTCTCCTGTGTATGTTTCTACTCTGATTGGAGATTTTATGGTAGTGACCTATGTATATCGTACATGTTCTATCCTGTTTATTGGTCTTCAGACTTGGGTAGACTTGATCATATTGGACATGCTTGATTTTGACATTATTCTGGATATGACTTGGTTGTCTCCATATCATGCGGTTTTGAACAGTAATACTAAGATAGTGACTCTAGAAATGTCAAGTATAAGTAAACTAGAGTGAAATGGTATGTATAAGTCTAAGCCGATGAAAATCATATCTTTTGTTTGGGCTACAAATCTAGTGGGGAAGGGGTGTTCATCTTTCCTGGCTCATCTTCAGGATGTTAATGCGGAGTCTCCTTCTATTGAGTCGGTTCCTGTAGTTTCCAAGTTTTAAGAGGTATTTCCAATGAATTTTCCTGGTATATCTCCAGACAGGGATATTGACTTTTGTATTAATTTGGAGCTGAGCACTCACCATATTTATATTCCTCCTTATTGAATAGCTCTGCTAGAGTTGAGGGAACTCAAAACCTAATTATAGGAACTGCTTGTTAAGGGATTTATACATCTCACTACTTTACCTTGGGGCGCTCTAATTTTTTTTGTTAAGAAGAAATATGGTAGCATGAGGATGTGCGTTGATTACAGATAGTTGAACAAGGTTACCATCAAGAATAAGTATCCCTTGCCCCATATAGAGGATCTATTTGACCATTTGTAGGGGGCTTCAGTATTATCTATGATTGAATTGAGGTCGGGTTACCATCAACTGAAAATTAAGCTTGAGGATATACCTAAGACAACTTTCAGAACTCAGTATGGGCATTGCGAGTTCCTAGTGATGTCTTTTGGGTTATCCAATGTACGGGCAGCCTTCATGAGCTTGATGAACAGTATTATCAAGTTCTTTTTGGATTATTTTTTTATAGTTTCTATTAATGACATTTTAGTTTACTCCAAGATAGAGGAACATATAGGTCATCTTCGCATTATCTTGGGAATTTTGAAAGAGAAGCAGTTGTATGCAAAGTTCTCAAAATGCGAGTTCTGGTTATCTTCAGTTGCCTTCTTATTGATGGTAGATCCCCAGAAGGTTAAGGCAGTTAAGAGTTGGGTTCAGCCTAGCTCTGTGACTAATATTAGAAGCTTCGTGGGTCTTGCTAGTTATTATCACAGGTTTGTCAAGAATTTTAATTCTATTGCTACCTACTTGACAAGGTTGACTCAGAAGGAGGTGCCATTTGTTTAGTTGGATAAGTGTGAGTAGAGCTTCCAAAAGCTCAAGACCCTTTTGACTATAGCTCATATTCTTTCATTGCCGGTTGAAGATAAGGATTTTGTTGTATTTTGTGATTCTTCACATTTGGGGTTGGGTGTTGCGTTGATGCAGGATAGGAATGTCATTGCTTATGCTTCGAGAAAATTGAATCCTCATTAAAAGAATTACTCAACTCATGACTTGGAGCTGGCAGCGGTGGTATTTGCACTTATGATTTGGAGACACTATCTTTATAGTGTCAAGTGTGAGGTATTCATAGACCATCGTAGCCTGCAACATGTGTTCAGGCATAGGGATTTAAACTTGAGGCTAAGGATATGGATGGAGTTATTGAAAGACTATGATGTGACCATATAGTATTATCTGGGTAAGGCCAATATGGTGGTAAACACATTGAGCCGGGAAATGGTAAGTATGGGAAGTTTGGCCTATTTGAGATTGTCAAAGTGACCCTTGGCTAGAGAGTTTCAAACTCTAGCATCTAAGTTCATGCAGTTTTGTGTTTCAGAAATGGGTGGAGTGTTGGCTAGTATAAAGGTGAAGTCAACATTCCTCAATGAAATCAAGGCCAAACAGTTTGAAGATGTGAAATTGAATAAACTCTGGCACAAAGTAGTGTCTGGTGAGGCTTCAGATGCTACAGTTGATACGTGTGGAGTATTTTAGTTTAGAGAGCGAGTATGTGTTCCTCGGATTGGTGATTTGATTCAAAATATGCTAGCTGAAGCTTATAGTTCACGATATTCTATTCATCTAGGTGTAACCAAAATGTACCGTGGCTTGAGGCAACTTTATTTGTTGTCTGGGATAAAGAAAGACATAGTGGAGTTTGTATCCGAATGTTACAACTGTCAGTAGGTAAAGTACAAGCATCAAACACCTGCGGGTTTGCTTTAAAGTATACCTATTCCCGAGTGGAAGTGTGAGAGGATCGCTATAGATTTTGTGGTAGGTCTTCCTAAGACCTTAGGGTAGCATGACTCGATCTGGGTTATAGTGGATAGGCTGACTAAATCATCCCATTTTATTCTGGTTAGATTGGCCTACACCTCTAAATAGTTGGCCAAGATCTATGTCAAGGAGATAGTGAGGATACATAGGGTGCCACTTTACATCATTTCAGATAGAGGGACGCAGTTCACTTCTAAACTTTGGGGCAGGTTGCATGAAGAGTTAGGCACCCAACTCACTTTTAGCACAACATTTCATCCTCAGATTGATGGATAGTAGAAGAGGATAATTCAGGTGCTTGAGGACATGTTGAGGGCATGTGTGATTGACTTAGATGGCTATTGGGACCAATTCTTGTTGTTGTGTGAGTTCTCATACAACAACAATTATCACTCTAGCATTGATATGGCTCCACTCGAGGCACTCTATGGGAGAGGGTATAGATCACCAATAGGATAGTTTGAGGCTAGTGATGTGAAGCCTTTGGGTACTGATTTGGTGAAGGAAGATCAAGAAAAGGTGAGATTTATCCAAACCAAGTTATTGGTAGCCCAGAGAAGGAAAAAAGAGTATCCAAACCGTAAGGTGAGGGATATGTCATTCAGGGTTAGTGAATAAGTTTTTTTAAAAGTGTCACCTATAAAGGGAGTCATGCGGTTTGGCAAAAAGGGCAAGCATAGCCCTCGATATATTAGTCCATTAATGGTTCTTGGAAATATAGTTTGATAGCATACAGGTTGGCATTGTCGCCAAGCTTGTAGGGGGTCCATATGGTGTTCCATGTATCCAAGGTCAAAAGATACCATTGGAATGGGGATTACATTATCAAGTAGGATTCAATTTTGTTAGCTAAGGATCTTACTTATGAGGAGGAGCCAGTTGCCATTCTTGATTGGGATATCCGTAAGTTGAGGGCAAAGGAGATTAGATTGGTAAAGGTTAAGTGGAAGCATCATTTGATTAAAGAAGCCACTTAGGAAATTGAGAAGGACATGCGGGACAAGTACCATCACTTGTTTAAGGATTCAGGTACTCTTTCATTTCTTGACTTGGCTCATTTTTCTTGTTTGATCATTCGGGGATGAATGATGGGTAAATTAGTATCTGTTGTAACAACCCTTTACGTCATTATAGGGGAGTAAATCATGCAAAAATTTGGGTTGGAATTTTTTCAAATTTAGAAGTTAAAAATTTAGGCTAGTTTTGGATGAAATCCGAGCAGGGTATGGTCTAGGGTAATTCAACAATGAATTGGGTAAAGGAATAAATTTTAGTTTGATTTTGTGTTAGCTAAGACGATAAGGAATCCGCAGGACTTTAAGAAGTGAATTCGGGTAGGTAGAACTCTTGATATCGAACTTGAGGTTAAGGGGTTAGTCTGGGATGTCATGGTTTGAGGTTGCATTGTGAAAAAGGCAAAACTAGGAGAAATCTCGGGTTTTTTTAACCTCACAACATCTGCTATAGCGGGTGGCAGGCCGCTACGGGGTTTTGGATAGCGGAGATATTTCTCCTATAGAAGGAGTCAAAGGCGTCACTCCCGCTATAGCAGGCGGATTTTGCTATAGCGATACCGCCATAGCGGGATCAGGTTGCTGTAGCAGGGTAAACGACTGTTATTGCAGAAACTTCTCCAAAAATATTAATTATTTCTAAAACATGTTTTGGGGAGGGGTTAGGAGATTTGGGGAGATTTTCACCTGTTTTCCACTGGATTTCTTTGTAAAGGTAAGTTATTTATCCCCATTAACTGGTTTTTTGATTCCTTGACCTTAAAATTGCTAGTTTATGGGTATTGGGGAGGTTTTAACTTGACCTAGCCGTAAATTCTTGTGCAAGGGAGTAAACTAGGTGTAAAACCTTTGGATTATAGTTAAAGGTTGATTAATTACTCTTGCATGATCATAATTAATTAATGTAACCATCAAATTGATAGTTTTAAGGTGAATTTATGATGGGAAAGCCCTAAAATGGGTGGGATGATCATGAAATTGGCCTTGGAGTTCGGGATTAAGTTATAATTCTCAATATTATAGGTCAGTTAGTTGATTATGTGTTTATATTTTTAGACCACAATCAAGCCAAGGTTGCAAGAAATGAGAAAGCTCAGGTTCAGTAGAGCATTTTAAGCTTGGATTGAGGTAGGTGATGGTTTAAATGCAGTTAAAATCAAATTTGTATTATGTTTACATGATAATTATACCTTTAGTATTGCTTGTACTTAATGTATGTCCAAGGAAAATGAATGACTATTTGATATCCTAAGAGTTAATCACATGCAATGATTGTTTAATTAAAAGCTTGTTGGGTTTCACAAGTGTTGTTTATGTTATTATTGGGGTTATGATTGTTTTGATATTTGTCATTATTGTAGAACGTACCGGTATTTGAACATCTCCACGGGATTGGTAGATATATGATTGGTAGATAATTGATGTCTGAGATTTGGTACATGGACAAGAGCTCATCCCCTGCAGGTCATGGCTAGTGGACGACCATGAGACCCTTAGCATATGTGTATAGGTATTTGGTGAGTTTGACGATTCCTTGAGTGAATCGGCGATTATGTTTTTCTTAATTATGTTGATTTCTTGAGTGAACCGGGATTAACTGTTTACTTGATATCTATGTTGGTCTCTTGAGTGAATCAAACCTAACTGTTTAATTGATATCCATGTTGGTTCCTTGAGTAAACCGGGTTTAACTGTTTACTTTATATACATGTTGGTTCCGTGAGTGAATCGGGCTTAACTGTTTACTTGATATATATGTTGGTTCCCTCAGTCAAACCAGGCATAACTGTTTACTTGATATACATGTTGATTTCTTGAGCTGACCGGGTTGATGTGCTTAATTGCTAAGGTTCTTACATTATGTAAACCGGGAAGCATGATATTGCCATAGTTGTTGTCCTAGGGATCCTTGGGTGGTCCGGGTTACCTGCAAGGTGTGATATAATTATGTGTTGTCTATTACTTGTGTAGTTGGGACATGACTTATATGAGTGTTTAGTTAGGACTGTTGACTTGAAGTCTTGGTGGTCATAGTTTGACCTGACTTGTTATTCTTGTTGACTCATATTAATTGAACTTCATGTTGTACTTTTTACAAGTTTAAGTGTTACGGACTTGGAGTAGAGTTGCATGATAGGGTATCATGGTTGTCTTATTGTACAAAGTTATGGTTAATAGTTCTTATTTTGTGTTGATCGATGACCTTACCAGTACACCATTATTTCTTGTATACTGATACTGCACGTGCTCTTCTTTTGTTGAGTACGGGGCATTTTCTGGCAACTACTTCAAGAACTCAGCTATGATTCAGACGGTATTCGAACTCAAGGGTGAGCTTCATCTTTTGGGCTACCATGAGTTCTTCACTTGTTTTCTGGTTAATTGTTTCAGACTCAGATGTTATTTACATTTTGGGTTTGCATCTCCTTCTTTCAGATAATTATTAGAGTTTTGGTATGATGACTTTCAGATTCTAGGGGTGGTTTATTTCCGCATACTTATTCTTATCAGATATTAATCAGTCATGATCCGATTTCTTAGTCATGATGGTACCTACAACCCCCAAGTAGGTGAACCAATCCCCATAGACCAAAACAGTTAGTAATGGGTTACCTTCTAACAGTTTAAATTGAAGAGCAGGTAAAATAGCGGAAGGAAGGGAACAAGATAAAGAAATTAGATAACAAGGATAACATATATGAAAAGCGGAAACTAAACCAACCCAAAACCTAGTGTCATAGCGTATAGAAGCCTGAATTACATAAGGAGTACAAGAGTCCAAAAGAAATATACATATACACAAGCTGTCTCCGAGTAGTGACAGAGTACAAAATATACAAAACATAAACTAAGTAAAGCTATGAACGCCAAGATCTCACCCTCAGCCTGGATGGTCCAAAAACAACACCCCGCATGAGTCTCCGGCGCTCTATCGGTGATGGCCCACACTAGGATCTGCACCAGAAGATGCTAAGGGTAGGGTGAGCACCAAATGTGAAACATAAGGTACCCAGTAGGTATCATAGGCCGACTGGGCATATATAAAGTAAAAGAGCAATAGCAGACAGGGTAGAAACAAATAGTCACAGAATTCAATGAAAACGTACACAGGAACTAGCCTAGAAGGAAGGAAACATACCAGGCTGGCAAAGAGAATATATACACACAACAGGCACAGGTGAAAGTAAGAAACCTGGGATCCTCGCAAAATTGTATATATGTAAATAAGTTCTAACAATGGGTGGTATACGGTAACCTCAAGTATAAGGAAATGGGAGAGAAGAATAAAGGTAGACATGCTCGACATACATGAGTTAATACCCAATCTAGTTATACAAACTCATTCCAGGAACTCACAAACTTACATTAATCATACTCATACTCGACCTTAACAGGGAACTATATCAGAATAAAGTAACAAGAGTCTACCTATAGTCCCTCGGCCGCCCATACAATTGAGGAACGCAATCAAGTGAAAACAAACCCTATAGAATCCCATACTACCAGAGCGTACAATCAACACACAGCAATCAAGGGTGGTATCTCAAACAATGAATGATATGATGCATGAAAACATCAGGGTGAAATAGAACCTCTGTATGTACATCCTCCGGTGCCGATCGGGCCCAGCAGGCAGGTTTCATGGAAGGACAAAACCCATATACCTCTACTCCACCATATACCCTTCCCCCCGGAACACGCAGCCCAGAGCGGCAGGGTCCATGGAGGTCCCAAACCCTATACTAAAACTCAAAATCAAAATGTGTCCTCCAGAATCGAGTCTGGGTTCAAGCCAGTGGCTAAGTCTCAAATATGCATTCTTAGACCATGTCTAGGACTAAAAAAGTGAAAAATATGACTTAAAAACCCTTCCAAGGGTGCCCGGGCACAACCGGGTCTAAAACAGTAGTAAAAACATCTCAAATGCTCGACCCAACCAAGCGTGATATCATTTCAAATCAATAAGGAAACTGAGCTAGCACTCTGACCCGGTCGAGTCTAGCAATACTAGTAAATCATGATAAAACCATATCTTTAACATTCTTTTACCCCAAGAAGATCCACATATCAAGTCAAATCATTTCCAGATCCAATTTCATCAAAAATGGGTCCCCGAGGCCATACAAGGTTTAGAAAATCAGTTTTCGTAGGCCCGAAGCCAAAAACTGTGATAAAACGTGGAAAAACCTCTTTATATGCATGAAATGATATGATCAACCCAAATAGCTGCCCGACAGCTCATAATCAACTTAACGGTTGTGCACAGGCTCCGAAGCTACTCAGCAAGCATAACCAGCCTAGAAGGATATTTCTATGTCCAGGACTCGCGGGCATTCCCAATAATCCCACCTTCTATGTTCTCGAGTTGACAAGACCTCACGGGGTCACAAGGTTTATAAATATATCAACTAATAGGAATGCTACACACAATGGAGGAAAGAAATAAGACGAATCATGAAAAAGTGGTCAAGGTCTGTGGTACCAACCTAATAACCCAACCCAAGGATGCCGACTAGTATAATTTTACCTGATATATAAGAAGTCCAGGGATTTAAGTCGTAACCTACCTGTCATCCGATAACAAGCTGCGGGGATGACGATATCCGAGGCCGAGCTGCTCTGAGAAGCTCCGAATAAGAATCAAACTATCAAATTCATGAATAAAATATTAAGATGAGTCTAATGATACCCATATTGCTACAATTGTAGCCAGGTCGATATCCGGGTCAAAAGTGGGCCCGCAAGTGATGTGTCGGTATTCTACGGCACATTTGACGCCTTTAACTAAAAATACTCACAAGTTTTTAAGCAACCTTTATGGATTTTGATGTTTTTATGTTGTATTTGCAGGAAATGGAGACAAGGATAGAAAGGGAGTGAAAAATACTCAAGCCAAATAACACTGGTTAAGCATGACGGAGGGCTTGACGGCTCGTCACACAGATGACTGACCGTCAGGGGAGCCACCAAACCTGGAAGCAACTAGAGGAGGAACTGAATATGGGTGACGGTTGGTGTGACGGGCCATCACACCTATGACTGACCATCATCCAAGCCGTCAGGATGCGACAGCCAGGCACTGAATCACTGGATAGTGGCGACGGTTTAAGTGACGGTCCGTCAACAGGCTGATGAACCGTCAGGGAAGCAGTCAAGTTAGAGCTAATGGATATCATGCACTGGATAGTGGCGACGGCTGGAGTGACGGCCAGTCACATGGGTGACGGTACGTCTGGCCACCCGTCAACGCGAAGCGGGACTCCGAAAATTCTATTTTTGAACTTTATTTCCTGGATTGCTATAAATACCCAGTGTTAGGGTTATTTTAATTATTCATTAACTAATATTTTGTGCGAGTTTTGGACGAGTTTTGGAGGAGAAAACACGACACAAAAACACGTTTTCTTCTTCTTCTTCCATGGTTCTTGGGATTTTCACCATTGGTGCTTGGATTCTACGAGTTTCAAAGTAAAGTAATAATTTTATATTGTAAGAATTCTTTCTTCTCATATGAATACTATGATTTCTTTACTTCGTTTTGCTAGCATGAGTGGCTAAACTCCCCACAACTAGGGTTGTAGGATCCATGGCAAAAGTAACAATATAGATTCTGGGTAGCGTAGGGTTCAATTTATATGTTGTCACGTGGTTAATCATTCGTTATTTATGTTTTCTAATGGTTGAAAATATTAGAACGTACCTAGGTTTGATTTGCTTGAACAAAGAGATTAAAAACGGGAAATTTGATTAACTATGAGGATTCGAGACTACCAACTCTCGTCTTATGATTAATGTTGTAACTAGATTAATCTACTTGATGTTTAGGATTGAAATAAAAAATTTCACCTTTTCAAGTTCGAGAGAATTGAAAAGGAAATTCGTCTATTTGGTTGAGAAACGTTTAGATGACACCATTAATTCGATGACACCATTAATTCAATCACATCGTGATATACATATAGAAAAAACTCGGTTAAGGTTTGAGTTGAAATGGTTACGACGCTATGGTGAACACTTCCCTAGTTCATCCTCACATTGATTATAAACTCTTAAAAATTTGCTGCTTGTTAGTTAACTTGTGAGAATTTGACATTCAACCCCCCCCCCCAAATTACCGGAAACTATCGATTACTAGTCAACTAAATTACTAACAACTTAATTTACACTTTATTCCCTGTGGGATCGACCCCAACCTTGGTTGGGTTCTATATTTCACGATGACCGCTTACACTTCTTAATTGGAGTTGTAATTTGGGCGTATCAAATTTTGGCGCCGTTGCCGGGGAATACGGTTGTTTATTAAGTCCGGTGTGTTTCGTTGACTCTTAGTCATACTTTCCTGACATACTTTTGTTTGTTGTTTTTGTTATATTTTTACAGGGTACATAGTTGTGCATGCCAAGTACCCGACGCTCGGGTGAACCAACATTACCGTACGATCCCGAGCTTGCTAGAACGTTAAGGCAAACCATGAATGCACAACAATAAGAGACAGCAAGACTCGCTGCAGCTCAGCAAGCCCAACAACATTTGAATGCTGATGGTATTGAGGACTATGTTGAGTTGGATGATAAGACTTTAGTGGGTGAGGGAAGACCGACGGATATTATTAACAATAATTCTCCAGCCGAATCAGAGACCACAATAGCGAGGTAGAGGTCGACAGCAGCCAAGGAAGTATGCTTTGGATGATGATGAAGATATCGACTTGGATAGAGTTGGTGCTACGGGTGCCATTGTTCTCCCTCCGCTATCGCCTGGAGATAAGTTCAACATTACTAGCACGATGATTCAGCTGTTGAACTTAAAAGGACTATTCTGTGGTGTTGCTGGTGATGATCCAAACTGTCACCTGATGAATTTTTTGGGTATCTGCAAGTCGTTCAAATTGCCTGGAGTAAGTCAGACAGCGATCAGGCTCCGGTTGTTTCCATTGTCTCTGTCTGATGAGGCAGTATTATGGTTGACAGATCTAACCCCTGACTCTATCACAACCTGGGGAGAGTTGAAAGGAGCTTTCCTAGAAAGGTTTTTTCCTCCCTCTAGGATGATACAGTTGAGGGATGAAATTATCAACTTCAGACAACAACCTCATGAGGCTTTACATGAGACTTGGTTGCGATTCAAGAAGAAGCTGACACAATGCCCAAACCATCAGTTGACCGAAAATTTCCTAATGCAAACATTCTACAGGGCACTGAATTTGGAGCGTTTATGGGTCTTACCTTTATCGATGCCACAACAATTTTGGACCGGCTCACTAAAACCAACAGGGCCTGGCATACACGGGATACAGAGGTGGTTGCTAGAACTTATGCAGTCGGTATGTCAGCGGAACAGCGCAGGAAAGAGGAACAGCGGGATCAAGATATGGCCCATCTGAAAACGCAAATAGACCTACTAACAAAACATTTGTTGTCAGGAGATATGGAGAAAGTGAAAGTTGTGGGTTCCCAAGGTAGAGCAGCAGAGTTCTAATCTGATGAGGAGGCTAATTATTTGGGGGATTTCCAGTCCAATGGCCAGGGAAACCAAGGTCGAAACTATCAAAAGGACAACTACTATGAAAAAGATGGCTACAGAGATCATGATCAGGGGAACTGGAAAAATAAAATGGATAGAGGTGGGTTGTACGTACCACCTGGTAACCGAGAAAGAGCTAGCAATGAGACAGGGACGTCCAAATTAGAGAATATGATGGCGAAGATGTTGTTGAAGTTGGAATCTACTGACTCCGGAGTCAAGGAAATGAAATCTGAATTATCATCAATGAGTCAGTTAGTGAATTCTCATTCCACCTCAATCAAGCAGCTAGAGCAACAAATGAGTCAAGTCTCGGCGTCTCTAAATCAAAGGAAAGCTAGTACATTACCGAGTGACACCATTAAAAACCCGAGAAACGACGGGAATTGTATGGCGATCACCACCAGAAGCGGTAAGACACTACCGAAAGCACATCCGATAATTCAAAAGCATAAAGATGATGTTATTGACCAAAACGTAAATAACGAATGATTAACCACGTGACATCATATAAATTGAATCCTACGCTACCCGAAATATATATGGTTACTCTTGCCATGGATCCCACAACCCTAGTTGTGTGGAGTTTAGCCACTCATGCTAGCAAAACGAAGTAAAGAAATCATAGTATTCATATGAGAAGAAAGAATTCTTACAATAGAAAATTATTACTTTACTTTGAACTTCGTAGAATCCAAGCACCAATGGTGAAAATCCCAAGAACAATGGAAGAAGAAGAAGAAAACGTGTTTTTGTGTCGTGTTTTCTCGTCCAAAACTCGCACAAAATATTAGTTAATGAATAATTAAAATAATCCTAACACTGGGTATTTATAGCAATTCAGGAAATAAAGTCCAAAAATAGAATTTTTGGAGTCCCTCTTCGAGTTGACGGGTCGCCTGACGGACCGTCACCCATGTGACGGGCCATCACTCCAGCCGTCGCCACTATTCAGTGCATGATCTCCATTAGCTCTAACTTGACGGCTTCCCTGACGGTTCGCCAGCCTGTTGACGGACCGCCACTTAAACCGTCGCCACTATCCAGTGATTCAGTGCCTGGCTGTCTCATCCTGACGGCTTGGCTGACGGTCAGTCACAGGTGTGACGCCGTCACCCATATCCAGTGCCTCCTCTAGCTGCTGCCACGTTTGGTGGCTCCCCTGACGGTCAGTCATCTGTGTGACGAGTCATCAGGCCCTCCGTCATGCCTAACCAGTGTTATTTGGCTTGAGTATTTTTCACTCCCTTTCTATCCTTGTCTCCATTTCCTGCAAATACAACATAAAAACATCAAAATCCACAAAGGTTGCTTAAAAACTTGCGAGTATTCTTATTTAAAGGGGTCAAATGTGCCGTAGAATACTGGCACATCAGCAGGGCCCACAACCCAAAACTAAAAATAAAAATAACCACGATGACCCCAACGATGCCAAGATGGAATGCTCCAAATTTGAGCACAATTGGGCAAGGGAAGGGCACCAAAATAGCCCGCCCAAGTTGGGGATTTAAGAATGGAAATTTCGAAAATAAAAATGGAAATTGGGGAAGAATTACTTACGACAAAGATGGAATTTCATGCCGAGACGGACAATCCTTTACTTTCACGAAGTATGCACGAGATAGGGGCATCCACTACATAAGAATTTCCAATATTTGGTAGGAGAAACAATGGAGAAAATTAAGAAAATTCAAGGGAAGCTAAAAGGACAAGTGGGGAAGATGACTTACCAAGAATCGAAAAAATACGAAAAATCTACAAGAAATTGATTCCCCAAGGATTAGAAATAATCAAGAGATATTTTGGTAGAGAGAAAAATGAGTTTAGAGTGAGAAACGTGAGGAGAAGTGGCTGGAAAAAATGAATTTCAAGCTATTTATAGCTGCTGGCAGCAACTGATTTTCTGCAATTTTCTGCAATTTTTAAAAACTCGATGGAGCATTCCGAGAACAATCAAAAATTGATATTCGAAAGTCTATAATGCTAATAGAGTGGAAACGACGTTCTGGACTCAACAAAATCGATGAAACTTCCGTACGAGGTCATTTCGGAGAAATGTTGACCCAAGTCAACACTAATGAAAAGGAACTCAAAGGCTCGAAATGAGTACGACTCACCCGAAATCGGAACCAACCATCTTCCTAGTCCAAACTCAACATTCTGGAGCTGATGGAATCATCGGATTTCGAATTTAA
This sequence comes from Jaltomata sinuosa, assembly GCA_003996215.1. Classification (NCBI taxonomy): domain Eukaryota; kingdom Viridiplantae; phylum Streptophyta; class Magnoliopsida; order Solanales; family Solanaceae; genus Jaltomata; species Jaltomata sinuosa. The sequence continues at coordinate 155,728 of QJPP01002210.1, read as the reverse complement.
CACTCAGATCATCAAAAGTGACCCAAAGTTACACTATCAGCTTCAAATGGCCTGAAAACTAAGGAGACAACAATAACCCCACTCCGGACGTTCTCAGGCCTCAACTAAAGGTCCAACTGAGAAGACCCAATGCTCGAATGAAAGCTATTATTATACGCAAACTCAGTCAATGGCACAATCTGATCCCATGAACCGCCAAATTCAAGAACACAAGCCTGAAGCATGTCCTTCAGGATCTGAATAGTCCTCTCGGGCTGGCCATCTGTCTAAGGGTGGAAAGCAGTACTAAGCTGAACCTCTGTACACAAATCCCTATGTATAGCTCTCCAGAACTAAGATGTGAAATGAGTGTCGCGCTATCAAATGATCAAAGCTGGGACCCTGTGAAACCGTAAAATCTCACGAATGTAGATATGAGTTAACCTCTCTGCCCCGGAAGAAGTATGAACCAACAAGAAATGTGTTGATTTAGTCAGCCTATAAATGATCACCCAAATAGAGTCAAACCCCTGAGTAGTACGTGGAAAACCAACAACAAAGTCCATAGTAATACCTTCCCACTTCCACTCAGGAATGGGAAGTTGTTGTATCAAACCACCCGGTCTCATGTGCTCGAACTTCACCTTTTGATAGTTCAAGCACCGAGATACAAACTCTGCCACGTCCCGCTTCATACCACCCCACTAGTAAAGCTGCCTTAGATCTCTATATATCTTTGCTGCGCAAGGATGAATGGAGTATCATGAACAATGTGCCTCACGGAGTATCAACTGTATTAAATCACCAACTCTCGGAACACAAAGTCGACCCTCAAACCTCAGAATCCCATCAGAACCCAAGGTAGCCCGGCTGGCCTTACCCCGAACCACCTGATCACGAAGGTCACACAAACTCCGATCCTCAAACTGTCAGCTCTAAATCTTATCAACTAGATTAGAGCGAACCTCAACATTGTCAAGAACTCTGATGGGATCAGATAAGTCAAGCCTAGCCAAATGGTTTGCCAAGGATTGTATATCCAAGGCCAATGGTCGCTCAGAAACTGAAAGTGAAGCTAGGCTGCCCATACTCACCGCCTTTCGACTCAAGAAATCCGCTACCATATTTGCTTTGCCCGGATAGTATAAAATAGTGAAATCCTAGTCCTTCAGCAACTCAATCTATCTCCTCTGCCTCGAGTTCAACTCGCGCTGACTCATAATGTACTAAAAACTATGATGGTCGGTGAATATCTCGAAATGAACTCCATAAAGATAGTGCCTCTAGATTTTGAGCGCGAAGACTACCGCTGCCAACTCCAAGTCATGAGTGAGGTAGTTGCACTCATGAACCTTCAGCTGTCTCGATACATATGCTATCACTCGACCCTGCTGTATTAACACACAACCAAGACCGACCCTTGAAGCATCACAATACACTGAGATACTCTGACCCTTAACCGGCAAAGTCAAAATTAGAGTTGAAGTCAATAAGTCCTTAAGCCTCTGGATGCTATCCTCGCACTGATCAGACCATTGAAATGGAACATCCTTCCTAGTCAGCATAGTCCAAGGTGCTGCTATGGATGAAAATCCCTCGACGAACCATCTGTAATACCCGTCTAACCCAAAAAACTTGCGAACCTCGGTAGGAGTAGTAGGTTGAGGCCAATCACGAATCGCAGAAATCTTACTCGGATCAACCCCAATCCCATCCTTAGACACCACGTGTTCTAGGAATGCAACTGACTCTAGCCAAAACTCACACTTTGAGAACTTGGCATAAATCTGATGATCTCTCAATGTCTGAAGTACAATCCTCAAGTGATGCTCATGCTCATCTCTACTCCAGGAGTATACCAAAATGTCATCAATAAAGACTATCACGAACAGATCCAGGTACGGGCTAAGTTGTCATGCCCTGAGACCAGGCCCTGGATGTAAAGGGAAACCCAGACCAATGAAGGCCCGAGAAGACCCCTTAGCATAACTTCTTAAGCATATTCAGTAAAGCATTTGCAGAAGAAAGACCCATTTGAGAGTATCATTTAAAACATAGTTAAAGATTAACCGAGTGTTGGGAATAAAATATTTAAATAACATCTACATAGGTCCACGAAGCCTCTAACAAAAGAATGAAAATCTATGCCAGGACATGACCCCGACAATACCATAAAACTAAAAATCAGAGTCAAAATAAAGATGTAAATCATCTTCTGAAAGATGGAGGCTCACCACTTGGTGGCGTTGTCCCGAACAATCCTAATGTTGCACAGTACCATGAGAAAGTGGATTGGAACCTACATCATTTCATGTAGCGTCCAAGGATGGTCAGTATGATGAGTACTGGCATGCAACCCAAGGGAAGGGACATAACAGCTTATAAAGCAAGTCATACAATATAAAATAGATCATGAACATAGAACCTGGGACAATTTCAAATAAAAAAAATAACATTTACATGGATATATTACTTCTGGACTAGATGGTATCACCGACATTTGGTTCCCACAGGCTATGTGGGTCTGACCATCGCTCGATCGGCTGAGCCTCCAATCCAAGTTTCCCGCAAGGATTGGAGTATCATATCATAATCACCTCATGACTGTATAAAGCTTAACAAATCAAGTGTGCAGTAGGGAGCCCTATTTGACTCAGAAGGAAGAGCCCCGTTCGACTCATACCCGTGTCAGCAAAACATGGTTTCACTAGCCAACAGAAACAGGAACAGGAACAGACGATGGCTCACTAGCCAACCCCAAACAAGGTAGAAAGTAGGAAGATATATATGAACAAGTGGATCCAGGATCAAACAAAGCATAAGCTAGTTGATGGAACACAGAAATTGTACTTGTGATTACAGCATCAGAGGCCTCTGTCTGCGGTCTCCGAAGGACTGTATAGAACTGACGACGACCTCCACCAGCCCGACCGTCATCCATACCACCTGCCCTGCCATGTGGGGCACCACTTTTAGCCTGACCACCACCCTCTCTAGCCAGAGGCTGAACTTCTCATAGCGGCTCGGCTGGCTGAACTGTACCTTGCTAGGGGCAATCTCTAGAAAAGTGACCAACCACACCACAAGTATAGCAAGCACTTGATGACCTACTCATTTGAGATAAACTAGCAGAACCCGAATGGACACCACGGCCTGATGCCCCAAAATCTGTACCTCTCGATGGCTGACCACTTGACCTTACTGACTACCCTGACCCTGCTCAAACTGACAACCAAAAGCCTAAAGTGATGCCTGTACTGGTCCGCTAGACTGACACTGATGCGTCTGTAGCTAATAACCTCGGCCCCACTCTCCTGAACCTCTACCACTATGCCTAAAACCACTGTAACCACCCTAATGTCGAGGCCTCTTATCTCTAGCCCCGGTGTCATGACGACACAAATCCTTAACTATGTGGGCACAGTCCGCAATGGCCTGGAATGATCGACCGCTAGCAACTAGTATCTCCGTAGGTTCTCTGAACTCTCTCTGTAGCCCCCAAACAAATCTACGAACTTTGTCGGCCTCAGTAGGCATAATCATGGCTCCAAACAGAGCAAGTTGATGGAACCGAGCCTCATGCTCTGAGACAGTCATGGTATCCTGAGAAAGTCTAGTGAACTCCTCTCTCCGACGCTCTTGGTCGCTCTGTGGAAAGAACTTGGCTATAAAGGCCTCATAAAACTCAGACCAGGTCAAAGGAGGCAATGTAGAAGGCCTGCAAGCAACCTGTTCCCTCCACCATAACTTTTCTGGACCCTCCAGTTGATATGAAGTGTAGCCAACCCCGTGAGTCTCGAATAAGCCCAAATGGTGCAATATCTCCTCGTAGGTAGTGATAAAGTCATATGGGTCCTTACCCGATGTACTAGCGAATCTCGACGGTGCCAATCTCAGAAACCTACCCAAGGCCTTCTGCTCCATTTCAGTCATAGTAGGGCGAAAAGCAAGAGGCTGGGGCAACAGATGGAACTGGAACAACCTCAGCACGGGGAGCCGTAGTAGCAGGCTGTGATCCTGAACTCTGAACACCCAGGGCTGCCCCCTGAGCGGATGTCTGGGATATCTCAGAAGGAAGCTCCCCAATCATACCCAATAGTTGAATGTACAAACCCTGAATATCTGAAGACTGAGTTGGGGCTGAAGCTGGCACAGAAACTGATGCTGGAACTGGTACTGGAGCTGGTGGTGCCTGGGCTGTCCCCGAGCCCATATGTTGCTGCTCTAGAACTAACTCTAGCTTGTAGTCATACTCAGGCTTTATATCCACTCTAGCAGCTCTAGCAGGTGTCGCTGCTATGGGGAGCCCTCGACCCCTACCACTACCCCGGTGACCACCTCGGTGACCACCCCGGCCCCTGACTTGAGTCGGAGGTGCAGGGGCAGGAGGCTATCCTCTGCCAGAAGCTGAAGATCTCATATGAACCATCTGCGTAAGAGTAAACCAAAATAAGTATGATTTCTAGAAACTTTCAAGGATACTACCGCATGAAAGAGGAACAAGAACAGTCCATTTTCCTAAGATATCACTATAGCCTCCTAAAGATGGAGTACAGACGTCTCCACCCCGATCCGCAAGACTCTACTAGACATTGGCTCTTATACCGATGACACCGATGAACCTAGGGCTCTGATACCAAGCTGTCACGACCTGATTTCTTGGTCATGATTGCACCTACAACCCTCCAGTAGGCGAACCAATCCCCGTAGCCCATAACGGTTAGTAATGGGCTACCTTCTAACAGTTTAAATGGAAGAGCATGTAAAATAGCAGAAGCAAGGGAACAAGATAAAGAAATTAGATAACAAGGATAACATATATGAAAAGCGGAAACTAAACCAACCCAAAACCTGGTGTCATAGCATATAGAAGCCCAAACTACATAAGGAGTACAAGGATCCAAAAGAAATATACAGATACACAAGCTGTCTCCAAGTAGTGATAGAGTACAGAATATACAAAAGATAAACTAAGTGAAGCTCTGAACTCCAAGAGCTCACCCTAAGCCTAGATGGTCCAAAAATAGCACCCCGCACGAGTCTCCAGTGCTCTATCAGGAATGTCCCACACTAGGATTTGCACCAGAAGATGCAGAGGGTAGGGTGAGCACCAAATGTGAAGCATAAGGTATCCAGTAGGTATCATAAACCAAGTGGGCACATAAAAAGTAAAAGAGAAATAGCAGATAGGGTAGAAACAAACAGTCAAAGAATTCAACGAAAACGTACACAGGAACTAGCCTAGAGGGAAGGCAACAGTAGGCAACATACAAGGCTAGAAAATAGAATATATACATATAACAGGCACAGGTGAAAGTAAGGAACCTGGGATCCTCTCAAAATAGTATATATGTAGATAAGTTCTAACAATGGGCGGTATACCGGTAACCTCAAGTATAAGGAAATAGGAGAGAACAATAAAGGTAGACATGCTTGACATATAGGAGTTAATACCCAATCTAGTCATACAAACTCAATCCAGGAACTCACAACGTTATAGTAATCATACTCATACTCGACCGTAATAGGGAACGATATCGGAATAAAGTAATAAGAGTCGACCTACAGTCCCTCGGCCACCCATATAACCGAATAATGCAATCAAGTGAAAACAAACCCTCCGGCGTCCTATACTACTAGAGCGTACAATTAACACAAAGAAAGCAAGGGTGGTATCCCAAACAATGAATGATATGATGCATGAAAACCTTAGGGTGAAATAGAACCTTTGTATGTACCTCCTCCGGTGCCGATCGGGCCTAGCAGGCAGGTTCCATGGAAGGACACAGCCTGTATACCTCTACTCCACCATTTACCCTTCCCCCCGACATACGCAGCCTAAATCCTCAGGCCCATAGCGGCAAGGTCCATGGAGGTCCCGGGCCCCATACTAAAACTCAGGATCAAAATGTGTCCTCCGGAATTGAGTGCGGGTTCAAGCCAGTGGATAAGTCTCAAATATGCATATCTAGACCCTGTCTAGGACTAAAACAGTGAAAAAGATGACTCAAAAACCCTTCCAAGGGTTCCCGGGCACAACCGGGTAACATCTCAGATGCTTGACCTGGCCAAGCCTGATATCATTTCAAATCAGTAAGGAAACTCATCTAGCACTCCGACCCGGTCGAGTCTAGCAATAGTAGTAAATCATGATAAAACCATATCTTTAACCTTCTTTTACCCCAAGAAGATCCACGTATCAAGTCAAATCATTTACAAATCCAATTTCATCAAAAATGGGCCTCCGGGGCCATGCAAGGTCTAGAATATCAATTTTCGTCGGCCCGAAGCCAAAATCCATAATAAAACATGGAAAAACCTCTTTATATGCATGAAAATGATATGATCAAGCCAAATAGATGCCCGGCATCTCACAATCAACCTAATGGCCCTGCTCAGGCTCTGAAGCTACTCAGCATGTATAACCAGCCTAGAATGATATTTCTATATCCGGGACTCATGGACATTCCCAATAATCCCACCTTCTATGTTCCAGAGTCAACAAGACCTCACAGGGTCACAAGGGTAATAAATTTATCAACTAATAGGAATACTACACACAACAGAGGAAAGAAATAGGATGAATCATGGAAAAGCGGTCAAGGTCAGTGGTACCAACCTAATAACCCAACACAAGGATGCCAACTAGTAAAATTTTAACCGATATATGCGAAGTGTAGGGAGTTAAGATGTAACCTACCTTTCGTTCGATGACAAACTGCGGGAACGATGATATCCAAGGCCGAGCTATTCCGAGAAGCTCCGACCGAGAATCAAACTATCAAATTCATCAATAAAATGTTAAGACGAGTCTAACAATACTCATATTGCTACAATTGTAGGCGGGTCGATATCCAGGTCAAAAGCAGGCTCGTGAGGCCCGCAACCCAAAACCAAAAATGAAAAGAATCACGATTACCCCAACGATTCCAAGAAAGCATGCTCCAAATTTGAGCACAATTGGACAAGGTAAGGGCACCAAAACAGCCCGCCCAAGTTGGGGATTAAAGAATGGAAATTTCGAAAATAAAAATGGAAATTGGGCAAGAATTACTTACCACAAAGATGGAATTTCAAGCCGAAATGGACAATCCTTTACTTTCACGAAGCATGCATGAGCTAGGGGCAGCCACTACATAAGAATTTCCAAGCTTTGGTAGGAGCAACAATGGAGGAAATTAAGAAAATTCAAGAGAAGCTAAAAGGACAAGTGGGGAAGATGACTTACCAAGAATCGGACAAATACGGAAAATCCACAAGCAATTGATTCCCCAAGGATTAGAAATGATCAAGAGCAATTTTGGCAAAGAGAAAAATGAGTTTAGAGTGAGAAAGTGAGGAGAAGTGGCTGGAAAAAAATGAATTTCCAGCTATTTATAACTGCTGGCCGCAGCTGATTTTCTGCAATTTTTTACAATTTTAAAAAACTCGACGGGGCATTCCGGACACAATCGGAAACCGATATTCAAAAATCAATAATGCTAATAGAGTGAAAACAACGTTACGGACTTAAAAAAATTGATGAAACTTTCATACAAGGTCATTTCAGAGAAATGTTGACCCAAGTCAACACTAACGAAAAGGAACTCAAAGGCTCGAAATTAGTCCGACTCACCCGAAACTTGAACCAACCATCTTCCTAGTCCAAACTCAACATTTCGGAGATGATGGAATTGTCAAATTTTGAATTTGACACTTCGATCATCGAAAGTCACCCGAAGTTACACTTTTAGCTCGAAATAGCCTGAAAACTGAGAAAATAACACAAACCTCACGCCGAACATTCTCAGGCCTCAACTAAAGGTCCAACTAGACCAAACTCATCGCTCCAGAGCTAACGGAACTGTCAGAATTCATTTCCGAGCATGTTAGTTAAGAATGTTGACTAAAATCAACGATTTATAAGTTTAAAGCTCTAAAACAGGCGAACGGCTAAAACGACCAAACGAACGACCAGGGCACCAAACTACCGGTCCCAGCAAGCCATAAATGACTAGGAGCCGCTACAGGAAGGCTCTAACAGTGCAATAAATGTGAAAACACATAGATGACCAGAAGGGTCATCACATAATCATTGGTTTACTTAATGAAATTGATTTAGTTGCCTGATTTTGGCTAAGTGTTGGATGATTTATGAGGTTAGTTGGTTCTCCCATCGGGGGTTTTAGTGTGGGTACCACTCACATCGGTTTACGTTGTGACATATATAATATATATATATATATCAATTTGGCTAATTCGATATGTTTAAGCTTCCGCTCAGTATTTATTTAATGTTTAGTATTATGCCAGTGCCAAGCGATAACTTGGGATCACTTGTGGTTCCAAGTACCATTTTACGTCCAAGGTATAGACTCGGATTATGACAATGCCATTTTACCTAATTTATACAAGGAGTGTTAGGATCTTATTTGATGCTAAACTATTAGCACTTTCTTTTTACAAGACAAAAAAACATTAAAAGCTCTATCAAATTAAGTAGTATCTAAATTCATTAATCTTTATCTATTTAATGCTAAGGGCAAAGTTTGAAAAAAGTAGATGATTGTCATCCTTCGTAAAAATAGATGATTTATAATAATTGTCATTTTAAAAACTAAGACATAATTAGTTGGTTGTTTCAACCTTTACCCTTAGTCATAAGTATGTAGAGTTATTAATGTAGGGCAAAATAAAAGAATTATTAAATAAATAAGGATAATTTAGTCAAATTATCCTCTACTTAGTAGTTTTCTTAAGAGATGTGTAAACAAAAAATTGTGACAAGTAAACTGGTGTGGAGGGAGTACTTCTCAATTTAAAAAATTATGAGAGAGTTAATTATTTTTTCAACTTTAATCTTAGCCTTAAATATTCTACTATAATTAAGATACATATACATATAAATATACAAGAATTAAAAATTTAATAAGGGAAATATTAGTTAAACTACACACCTAATTAATTTTTTCTTATTGATTGTGCAAAATCTTATCATGACAACTAAAAACCAATGGATATAGTAATTAATTATCGGGAAAGTAGACACTCAAGTATCGATTCAAAATGAGTGTTGGTTTGCATAGAAACTCATAGACACTCAAGTAACTCTACAGTACAACAACTTCCCATACCATCTTTTACCTGTAGAGCAACGTCATTTCACATTACCACGATCTGACCAGTTATTTCTTATTACAAGTTCTTTAGTGGGGTAAATCAATTTCATAAATTTATTTTTCTCGATTTCTCAGAACTCATAATTGACACACCCATAAATATATACAACATCTTCAGAGTTCTCAAGATTTAAATAAAACTGATATTTTAGACTTGGAATGAAAAAAATTAGATAAGAGCTGAGAGAAAACCACAATGTCGGTGTTTTGTTCATATAGATAAAGATGGATGAGGCATGAAAAAGTCGGAGGCAAAATATCGTCTCAATCAAAATAAATTATGATTTTCTCATCCAGCATCCAATTTTTTTCAGTCCATCACTAAAAATCTCCTCTTATTCCAAACAAAAAACTTATCTTGAGGTGTTATCTCATCTCAAATCCAATACACTATTCAATGTAGGTAAAAAGAAATTTAAAAATTGGATATGTATTTACTTTAATGAGTCACTTGATTAAGTCATATGGTAAGAGCTGCGAACCACATTTTTTTCTAATAGTAATCTAAACTTATATTTATACTACCTTAAAAGCATGAACTCAAAAGATTGAAAGTGAAAGTACAAAAATACCCATCCTAATTAATTAAAAAGGAAAATGAAAATCCTAAACATACACGCTGTAACTTGAACAGACGCGAGACGCCTATCACATCACCTCTAAACAGACGTTTGTAACATCCATCACCTCTGAACAGACGCCTATTACCTTTTACTTTTGAACAATTGCACGTTTATGGCACTTTCTCCATCTTCCATCTCCTCCAACAGCCTAACAGGTGTGGCCTCTTCCTTCTCCTTCATCAATGAACAATCTTTCTATCTTTTTACATTAGGCCATCTCCAACCACACTCTAAATTACTCTCTATTCTCTATAAATAGAGAGTAAAAATAGAGAGTGGCTTCTCCAACCACTCTCTATTTTACTCTCTACTCTCCATAAATAGAGAGGATGAATAGTAGCTCTCTAAATATAGAGAGCTACTATTCATCCTCTTTATTTCACTATTTATTATTTTATTCTTATTTTTAGTACTCAATATTTTTATTGTATATGTTTTAAATTATATAAGACCATTAATTAAGTCCTAATATTCGTAATTATTTTTTAATATAATTTTAAATTTATATTAATTTATGCTATTTTTAATTTAATTTTCATAAATAATAATTTATTTAAGATATAAGTTAGTTTTATTATAATATATAGTTGTAAAAAATATCATCACATTAAAAAATATACGTATAAAATAAGTAATTAATTTATAATTTAATCTAAAACTGATGCAATTGTTAAATTAGAATAGGGGAACATGAAATTGTTAGAAATACAATACATAACATAACATTTTAAGCCGAAAAATTACAAAAATAATTTAGTAATCTGGTAAGTGAGCCCCAGATCCACCAATATCAGGAAAAAAATTAGTGCACGGGACAGAGAATTGTTGTGGCTGTGACTACGATGGTTGAACTACTTGATTTTTTTTGTTTACTATTCGGATTTGTTCTTGTTTCACATATTCACGAACAGTTTGAGTAGTAATAGAATCTAAATCTGTCAGTAAAATTTAATTTTCCTCTTCATATTCTTTTAGTTTCAAGAATGCATCTTTCCTTTCAGTGTCACGATGCCTGGATATAGCTGACTGTGTTAACGTCTCAACAATCCGATTATTTTCTGATTCGAAAGCGTTCACAGCTGATGAAATACCTTCATCTTTCTGATATAAGATATAAGTGTAATCACCTGTAAAATCTTCATTTAAATTTAGTGAAAATGATGATAAGTTTGGGATGACACTATATTTGCTTAAAATTTATTTTATTTAAATTTTTTAGATAAAAAATAATTTTATATTACATGAAGATTTTAAAAAAAATATGAATAATATGTGGTGATTATGTAAATATAGAAGAAATAATTTATTTTAAAATATGAAAATATAATTGAAATAGAAATAATAATATAATATTAAAGAAAGAGAAAATAGAGGGTAAAATTATAATGACCCTTACGGTCATTTATGCGTGTTCGCCTTTCTTGTACTGTTAGATCTTTCCTGTAGCGGCCCCAAGTCATTTATGGCTTGCTGAGACCGGTAGTTCCGTACCCGGGACATTTGTTTGGTCTTTTGTCCATTCGTAGTTTTAGAGCTTTTAACTTTGAAAATCATTGACTTCAGTCAACATTCTTGGTGAACGTGCTCGAAATTGAATTTTGACAGTTCTGTTAGCTCTGGAGCGTGGACTTTAGTCTAGAGGAACCTTTAGTCGGGATCAGGGAGCTTTTCAGCTTGGAATTCTCTCTTATTCTGTGTTTTCAGGCAGTTGGGCTTATTTGGTTGACTTTGGTCAACATTCGGAGAAGACGACCTCGGATTAAAATTTTGTCAACGTCATTAGATCTGAAATGTTGACTTTGTGTTAGTTAGTTGGTTGGTTCAGGTTCTGGATGAGCCGGGCTCATTTCAGGTTTTTGGTTGGCATTAGCTAGTGTTGACTTGGGTCAACATTCTTCCGAAATGACCTCGTATATAAGTTTCATCGATTACATTGAGCCCGAAAGATCGTTTCAACTCTAATAGCCCTATTGGTTTTTGAGTATCCGGTTTCGATTATCCCTGGAATGCCCCGTAGAAGTTTTTGGCTATTGCTGGTTTTTCTGCTTCTGGTGGCCTACAACGCTATTATGCTCCCTTAGCGCGATAGCGCTGGCCTCTGATTTCCCCTTCAGCGCAATCGCACTCCTTTAGCGCGATAGCACTGACCAGCGACCAGCAGCTATATATTTTTTGTCCTTTCATTTTTGCAGCACTTTCTCTCCAACTTTCTCACTCTAAAACATAAAATATCCGCCCAAAATTGCTCCATATCGATTCTAAACCTTGGGGAATCATTTGTTCATGTATTTTTTGTGTTTCTTCATCTCTTGGTAAGCCTTTTTCCTCCTTGAAATTCTCTTGTTCCTTCCTTTAAATTCCACCATTGTTGCTCATTCCAAGCTTGTTAATTCTTGTGTAGTGGCTGCTCCTAGCTCATACATGCTTCGTGAGGGTGAAGGATTGTCCGCCTTGGCTTAAATTCCATCTTTGTGGTAAGTAATTCATGCCCAATTTCTGATTTTATTCTTTAAATTCTATCTTTAAGCATCATCTTGAGCGGGATGTTTTGCGACCCAATATTTGTCCGTTTCTGCTCAATTTTTGAGCATGTGCTCCCGGGATGGTAAGGAACACATGAGTGTTTTTCATTTCAAATTTTAGGTTACGGGGGCCCACGGGCCCATTTGTGACCCGAATTTCAACCCAGCTATTATTATAGCAATATGGGTATCGTTAGTCTTGCTTTGATGCCTAGATTATTGTGTTGATAGCGGTTTCACGATTTGGAGCTTCCCAGAGTAGTTCGAGCCTGGACGAAGCCATCCCCGCAACTATTCATCAGAAGATAGGTAGGTTATGGCTTTCCCTACCTAGACTCTGCGTATATAGGCTATAACTGCATTAATTAGCATCCTTGGGAGGGTTGTTATAGATTGGTACCCCAGACCTTGTCCGCCTTTTTTTGTCCATTTATTTCATACATTGGTTGTAGTATTCGCGTTGTATTGTATATTATCTTGTGGTTCTGTGTGTCCTTGTATTGACTCTGGAACATAGATGGTGGATTATTTGGGAATGTCCGCGATGTCCCGGACATAGAGATATCCTTTTAGGATGGTTATGTCTATTGAGTAACTGTTGGGCCTGTGCATGGCTGATAGGAAATGTTGTGAGCCGTTGGGCTAATTTAAATTTGTGTGCGAGCATATCATCCATGAAAAAGGTTTTCCCTGCATGTTTTACTTTAGTTTTGGCTACGAGCCACTATAGATGGGTTTTCCTAAACTTGCATAGCCCCGGGGGCCCGTATTTGGTATAACCTAATGATGACATGGGATTTTGGATGATTTCACACTTGATTTTCTATTGATACTAGGCTCTGCCGGGCAGAGTACTACACTTGATTTTCTACTGATACTAGGCTCTGCCGGGTAGAGTACTACACTTTATTTTCTACTGATACTAGGCTCTGCCGGGCGGAGTACTACACTTGATTTTCTATTGATACTAGGCTCTACCGGGCGGAGTACTGCATCTGATTTTCTTACGAATATAGACCCGGATACATTCTGGGCACCCTTTAAAAGGGTTATTGAGACTTTTATCACTGATTTAGACCCGAGTATACTTAGGGCACCCTTGGAGAGGGTCTTTTGAGATTACTACTACTGTTTTAGACCCGATTAGAACTCGGGCATGCATATTCGAGATTTAGCCGCTGGCTTGAACCCGGACTTGTTTTCGGATGACATGTTAGAGATTTTACGTCCTTTACTGTATGTGGTTAGTGACCTCCATAGGCCCTCTATTTTGGCGCCTGGGTAGGAGCCGGGTGCATTGGGAGAGGGGTATACGGTGTAGGATGAGGTATTGTGGGAACGTCCTACCATGGGTCCTCCTACCGAGTGCCGGGAAGAGGTGCATACAGGGTTACTATTACCGGTTCCATCATATCATCATCATGCATATTTCACTCAGATTCCACCCTTGTTTGTTTTGTTTTCAGTGTACGCTCTGGTTGTATGGGCGACCGTAGAGTTTGTTTTCACTCTATTGCGTCCTTGGTTGTATGGGCAGCCGTTAGGACTGTAGGTAGATTATATTTACTCCTATCTTTATTTAGAGCTTCTCATGAATTAAGGTTCTGGTGGCTTAGTGGTTATTAGCATGTTGAGCCTCCGATTGTGGAATTTGATTATTGAGGGGGCTAGGGAGTCCTATCTTATTGAGGCACTTTTTGTGGCCTTCTGAGCCGAGTGTGAGTTCTGGTTCCATCCTTATAAGGATTTGAGTAGTGTCTCTCGGTTATTGTGGTTTAGTGGTTCTATCCTAGGTTGATATTTGCGAGGTTGATCTCTCTTTATATTATCTTTGAAGTTGGATTCGTTGTATGTTTTTCTTTAGTATATTGATCCCTTCCTGAGTATGTGAGGTTTCTTCCTTCCTTCCTTTTACTTGAGGTTAGTGGTATACCGCCATGTCTTTCAAAACTCTCTTCTTTTATATATACTATTATTTCAAGGATTCCAGGTGCGTTCTTCTTCCTTACACCTGTGTTTCTGTGTTATGTATATGTTTGTGCTAGCATGTATTCTTGTAACTCTTGGTTTATTGTTCCTTGTGCTAGTTCCTCGTCCTTCTTTCTTGCTTCTGTGACTGCTTTCTTGTGCTCTGCTTATTACTATTTTTATATCTTATATGCGCTCAGTCGGCTGATGATGCCTACTAAGTACCCATTATCTTGGTGCTCATACTACACTTCTGCACTTTTTGGTGCAGATATTAGTTGAGCTTTCATCGTTGATCGCATTAGAGACTCGTGTAGATTTTGAAAATTAGAGACTAGGGTGAGAGCCTGCCAGTCGGAGCTTGTCTATATCTCATATTTTGTACTGATACTCCTTGTACCTTTGAAGACAGAGTTATATTGTATTTTGTTACTTTTAGCACTTGTATTCTATTAGAAGCTTCTGTACTGTAGATACCAAGTCTTGGGGTTGGTGTAGTATCATTTGTATATATATATTTTGGGTTGTTGCTTTCGCGTGTCTTGTATTTATATTCAGATTTCGCTTATTTCTACTTGTTGTGCGTAATTGGTTAGGTAGTAGCCCATTACAAACCATTCCGGGCTACGGGGGATTGGTTCGTTCGCCTACTGGGGGTTGTAGGTGCCATCATGACCTGATAAATCAGGTCATGACAACTTGGTATCAGAGCTCTAGGTTCACCGGTGTCATGGTACAGAAGAAAGTGTCTAAGTAGTGTCTCGCAGATCGATACGATGACGTCCGTATCCTATCTACGAGAGGCTACAGGGCATTGTTAGGAAAAGTTTCATATTCTTGGCTCCTTATCGTGCATTCCTGGATCTATGGGCTTCTAAACTTTGGTTATTTCATTCTTTCTCAGATGCCTAAGGTGAGTTTGATAATTGTTGGTGTCGAGGATTCTGTGCCTATTGCTTCAGTGCTTTCGTCAGTGCCAAAACTTCAGAGTGAGAGTTTATTGCATCAGATAGGGGGTGTGGGGCCAGCCCAGCCTCTAATTTGTTTGTAGCGACCCCAGTTCTTCAAGACACCGTGGCTAGGACTCTGAGTCCTTCGGTGAGTGTTTCAGTACCTGGTTCTATCAGTGGTGCTTCAGTTAGGGTTGAGCATCCAGTTATTCAGTAGGGTTGTCTATCGGTATTGGAGTATGAGGCAAGATTTCATGACATGTTTAGGCATACTACTAGCGCTGTACCTTTCGAGTTTTATAGGGTTCAGAGTTTTATTGGAGGTTTGATTTCACCACTTCGTTTGGCGACCGAGAATTTGATTATAGTTGGGACGACCTTCCTCTGGTAGTGGATCATGCTTTGGTTATTGAGGGTTTATACCATGAGGCTTATGGAGGTAGTGCTAAAAAACGTCATTTCCAGGACAGTTCTCAAGGTTCTCAGACTCTAGGTAGGGGTTTCTCCACCAGAGATAGGTTCCATTACTTCTTATCTTCTCGGCAAGTTGCAGTTGCTCCACAGGTTCTAAAGAGTGGTTGTGTAGGGCATGATGAGCAAAGTAGGCAGGGTATGAATCATATTACTCGAGATTTGCCTTCAGAGTATGCAGGCCATGGTGGCCGGTCAGGTCCAATAGGATCATCCCGTCAGACTCCACTTGGTAAGGTTTGTTATTGGTGCAGGGAGCGTGGGCACTTGGTTAGGGATTATCCTGCGATTCTGCCTTCCAGCCAATAGGGTCAGCAGGTGTTATCTCCCATGGCTTCAGTTCCACCGGCCAAAGGTGGAGTGCAGGGTAGTAGTGGTAGTACCCAGGCAGTGAGAAATAGTATGCGGGGTTGTGGGGGTGGTCCCCAGATGGTTAGAGGTGGCTTCTAGGCCAGTATTTCAGGTATCCATCCAGAGTCGACATGCACCATGCATCAGAGTAGAGCTTCTTTGGGTTGCCATAGTTCTGGGGTGATGGGACATTGTGCCAGAGATTGTCCCTGGTAAGGGAAGGTTGAGACTTTAGCTTCGACCTCTCAGTCCAGAGTTAGATCCCATCAGTCTGATGCCCTTCCTGGTGGGCCTGAGGTAGAGGTTCTTGATATTGTTTCTCTAGGTAAGGCTTCTGTTACCTTTGACTTGTGATGGTCCTGCTCGCATTGTAATTCTATCCCTTCTGATGTCTAATTTCTTATATGCCTACCTGCTACTTGTTTAGTTGTTTGATTTCCTGATTATAGTATCTATGCGTTGTTTTCTTGATAGTTAATTCTTTAGTAGTGTATGTGGGTGAGTTAGCCTTGTGAGGTATTTTACCCAGAGTTGTAGCTCGTGGGTAGGGCTTATAGTATTTTTGGTTGGGTTTGTTCCTGTTTCACTGTGGCTGTAGACTTGTGCTGAGTCTTCCCTTTTGAGCGGTCCTAGATGGTTGATTGTCTAGGTTGTTATCTAGCATGGCTAGAGGTTCTTGTTTAGGTTTGGTGTTATCGGTAGTTGTGCCAAAGTTGAGATTTTGTATTCAGATGAGATATGTTGGTTATGCTAGTGAGCATGGTTTGGTTGTGTTTTCGGGTGATTAAAATCAACCCTCTTTATTTGGTTGGTTTAAGAGGTTGGCAGGAATGTGGGTTGTTCCCATAGTCTCCCTCAGTTTCTTGTCCGGTGGGGTTGTCTTATCATTTTCCCCGGTTCCAGTTGCAATGAATTTTGATCGTAGTCCTTTTGTTGAGCCTTTGCTTGTGGCATTGTGATTGAGTTTGGTTTTAGCATTTTTGACTAAGTGTTGATCGTAGCCTCGTAGTTTAGATGTATTCGTAGCATTCTGGGTGAATCGGGCATCCGACCTATTTTCTCTTGCCTTGTTGAGTTATGACAATGTAAGTTTTGGAGTTAAGGGAATGGCTCCAGGTTCTTATTTTTAGCAAGGAGTTTATAAGGTTCAGTATATGCTACGGAAATGTTTTGTTGGGTTGAAAAAAAAAGATGACTTCTTGTTTGTGCGTATGTGTTTTAGTAGTTGGCTGAGGTGACGACGAAGGTTTGCTTTGGGATTGTGTGTTGGTGATTTGATTCGGCCATCTCCAAATTGTAGTGGTTTCCTTCGATTGGTTTGAGATTTCAGTAGCAGCTGCGGTTTTGGAAACTTTTTATTCAAGCCTAGTTGACTTTGGTTCTTATGGGTTCATTGGCAACATATGAGTCTACTTGCGGGTTCGACAGAAGCATTGGTTGGTAAATTGGGATTTGGTTTCAGAATCATGGCTTGGTAGGTTACATTGGATGGTTCGTGGAAGTTTCTATTTGGTTGCGGCATCCTAGTACCGGGAGGCAGTGGGTGCGGGCAACTTAGATTCTTTACTTCAGCTCGGATGCGGTTGTTTGCCTTAGGCACCTAGTCCTTAGCTAACCTCTATTTTAGGCTGGGTATTCCTGATTTCTGCAGTGCTCTTCATGTTAAGAAGTTTCTTCCTTCTTGGTTGGACAGATGCAGTGGCGTAAGTTCCAGAACCAATGTTGATGTATTATATGTGGTCAGGTTGTACAGGTTAAGACTATCCAGCCTATTCTTGGGTTCTAACAATACTTTGAGGTTTATGGTCGTCTTCATTTGCCGAGAGTTTGGAAACTTATTTATTTAATTCTCCAAGGGTTGTCTTTCACGTGGGGTTCAAATATTTTATATAATTGGCCAGTATGGACTAGACGTTTGGCATGGTATATGCGTTGAAATAGTTGTTGGTGGGCAGAACTGGTAGAGTGGTTGATTTGATCCAAAGGGGCGAGTTGATATTATATGAAAACTTCTATGGCTAGATGGCAACTTTGAACCCCAGGCACCTCTTCCTTTGCTTACGGGGTGTCCTAACTTGATATTCGTGGTATGGTAGGCTCCTTCCCGAGTTGAGATTTGTAAATCAAGTTCAAGTCCGAATGGTGTTCAAGTATTCAGAGAAGCAGCAGGTACTTCTTGGGGTTTTGTTCTTAGCGATGGTTACGGGCTTCATGGAAGACTCACCACACCCCTTGCAGAGGCTTAGTTTTGGTTTTGGCCTATTGGGCAGGTTGCCCTGGTTTATTCACTTCCGATTGACTCAGAATCGGCATGGTGCAGCGGTTGGGTTCGTTCTATGGTTTGGAAGCTTTTTTGTCACCACAAGGTATTCATATATGCCTTTCCTAACTTTGGTGTGCAGACTTCAGTCGGATTCAGATGGGTTGATCAATTGGGTTCAGTTAGCGAGTTTGGTGTTGGCAAAGGTGTTCTTCCATTGCTTGATGGCCAGTTGGGTCAGGTAACTCCAGTTTTCGAGGACCTACTACGGGTTGTTATCTTGGATGCCAAAAGTTAGTAGACAACAACTTGACCTTGATAGAACTTGAGTATAAAGGGTTTTTGTGGAATCAACTGGCTCTTGAGTTAGTCTTTTGGTTGTTGGATTTTCTGGAAAATTTGGTTGTGGTTTCGAAGGTTTGATTTCTGTGTGTTGATCGCCTTGCTTCTCTAGGTTCGGTGTTGTGTTGGTGCGTATCAGTTGAGATTCCCGACGTTCAATTTGGGTTGGCAGATCTTTGCAGTTTTGGAGTTTGAGTTTGGAATCTAGCCTGGCTAGTAAGAAGTTTAGGCTTGGTTGCCTACTTTGGTTCTTCTCTGTTGGGTGCCGTCCAGTCGAGGAGGCTACCCGGGTTGTTCGAGGGAGTAGTGCGGGTTTTGTACCAGCTGTTCTTTTCATCTCTAATCTTTCCTTCTTTCCTAACTTTCGGGGATAAAAGTCTTTTTAGTAGTGGATGATGTAATGACCCTTCCGGTCATTTATGCATGTTCTCCTTTCTTGTACCGTTAGAGTTTGGCTGTAGCAGCCCCAAGTCATTTATGGCTTGCTGGGACCGGTAGTTCGGTTCCCAGGCCATTTGTTTGGTCTTTTGTCCATTCCTGGTTTTAGAGCTTTTAACTTTGGAAATCGTTGACTTAAGTCAACATTCTTGGTGAACATGCTCGGAATCAAATTTTGACTGTTCCGTTAGCTCTGGAGCATGCACTTTGATCTAGAGGGACCTTTGGTCGGGATCCGAGAGCTTTTAAGCTTGGAATTCTTTCTCATTGTGTGTTTTCAGGACAATTGGGCTTGTTTTGTTGACTTTAGTCAACATTAGGAGAAGACGGCCTCGGATGGAAATTCTGTCAGCGCCGTTAGCTCCGGAATGTCGACTTTGTGTTAGTTAGTTGGTTTGTTCTGGTTTTGAATGAGCCAAGCTCATTTCGAGTGTTTGGTCGGCATTAGCTAGTGTTGACTTGGGTCAAAATTCTTTCGAAACGACCTAGTATGGAAGTTTCATCGATTCCATTGAGTCTGGAACGTCGTTGCCACTCTAATAACACTATTGATTTTTGAGTATCGGGTTTCGATTATGCCCGGAATGCCCCGTAGAAGTTTTTGGATGTTGCTGGTTTTTCTGCTTCTGGTGGCCTTCAGAGCGATCGCGCTCCCTTAGCGCGATAGCGCTGGCCTGTGATTTCCCCTTCAGCGCGATCGCGCTCCTTTAGCGTGATGATGCTGACTAGCGACCAGCAATAATATATTTTTGGTCCTTTCATTTTTTCAGCACTTTCTCTCCAACTTTCTCACTCTAAAATAGAAAATACTCTCCCAAAATTGCTCCAAATCGATTCTAAACATTGGGGAATCATTTATTCGTGTATTTTCCGTGTTTCTTCATCTGTTAGTAAGCCTTCTTCCTCCTTGAAATTCTCTTGCTACTTCCTTAAAATTCCACCATTGATGCTCATTCCAAGCTTGAAAATTCTTGTGTAGTGGCTGCTCCTAGCTCGTGCATGCTTCGTGGGGGTGAAGGATTGTCCGCCTTGGTTTAAATTCCATCTTTATGGTAAGGAATTCTTGCCCAATTTTCAATTTTATTCTTGAAATTCTATCTTTAAGCCTCATCTTGAGCAGGTTGTTTTGAGCCCCAATTGTTGTCCATTTCCGCTCAATTTTTGAGCATGTGGTCCCGGGATTGTAAGGAACAGATGAGTGTTTTTCATTTCCTGTTTCAGGTTGCTGGGGCCCACGGGCCCATTTGTGACTCAGATTTTAACCCGGCTATTATTATAGCAATATGGGTATCGTTAGTCTTGCTTTAACACCTAGATTATTGTGTTGATAGTGGTTTCACAATTTGGAGCTTCCCGGAGCAGTTCAAGCCTAGACGACGTCGTCCCCGCAGCTATTCGTCGGATGACAAGTAGGTTATAGCTTTCCCTACCTAGACTCTGCATATATAGGCTATAACTGCATTAATAAGCATCCTTGGGCGGGTTGTTATAGATTAGTACCCCAGACCTTGTCCGTCTTTTTCTGACTGTTTATTTCATACGTTGGTTTTAGTATTCATGTAGTATTGTATATTACCTTGTGGTGCTGTGTGGCCTTGTATTGAATCTGGAACATAGATGGTGGGTTTATTTAGAATGTTCACGATGTCCCAGACATAGAGATATCTTTTTAGGCTGGTTATGTCTGCTGAGTAGCTGCTGGGCATGTGCATGGCTGATAGGAAATGTTGTGAGCCGTTGGGCTAATTTATATTTATGTGCGAGCATATCATCCATGAAAAAGGTTTTCCCTGCATGTTTTACTTCGGTTTTGGCTGCGAGCCACTATAGATGGGTTTTCCTAAACATGCATGGCCCCATGGCCCATTTTTGGTATAACCTAATGATGACATGGGATTTTGGGTGATTTGACACTTGATTTTCTATTGATACTAGGCTCTGTCGGGCAGAGTACTACACTTGATTTTCTACTGATACTAGGCTCTGTCGGGCAGAGTACTACACTTGATTTTCTACTAATACTAGGCTCTGCCGGGCATAGTACTACACTTGATTTTCTATTGATACTAGGCTCTTCCGGGCAGAGTACTACGTCTAATTTTCTTATGGATTTAGACTCGAATACGCTATGGGCACCCTTTGAGAGAGTAATTGAGACTTTTATTACTGATTTAGACCCGAGTATACTTCGGGCACCCTTGGAGAGGGTCTTTTGAGATTACTACTATTGTTTTAGACCCAGTTCAATCCCGGGCATGCATATTCGAGATTTAGCCACTGTCTTGAACCCAAACTTATTTCTGGATGACATGTTAGAGATTTCACGTCCGTTACTATATGTGGTCAGGGACCTCCATGGGCCCTCCATTCCTGGGCCTGGCTAGGAGCCGGGTGCACTGGAGGAGGGGTATACGGTGTAGGATGAGGTATAGCGGGCACGTCCCACTATGGGTCCTCCTACCAAAGTGCCGGGAAGAGGTGCATACAGGGTTACTATTACCGGTTCCATCATATCATCATCATGCATATTTCACTCGGATTCCACCCTTGTTTGTTGTGTGTTTGGTGTAGGCTCTAGTTGTATGGGCAGCTGGAGGGTTTGTTTTCACTTGATTGCGTTCCTCGATTGTATGGGCGGCCGTTGGGACTGTAGGTAAATTATATTTACTCTTATCTTTATTTATAGCTTGTCATGGCTTACTGTTCTGGTGGCTTAGCGGTTATTAGCCTGTTGAGGCTCCGGTTGTGGGATTTGATTATTGAGGGGGCTAGGGAGTCCTATCTTATTGAGGCACTTTTGTGTGGCCTTCTGAGCAGAGTGTGAGTTCTAGTTCCATCCTTATGAGGATTTGAGTAGTGTCTCTCGGTTATTGTGGTTTAGTGGTTCCATCCTAGGTTGATACTTGCGAGGTTGATCTCTGTTTATATTAGTTGGATTCGTTGTATGTTTTCCTTTAGTATATTGATCCCTTCCAGAGTATGTGAGGTTGCTTCCTTCCTTCCTTTTACTTGAGATTACCGGTATACCGCCATGTCTTTCTAAACTCTCTCCTTTTATATATACTATTGTTGCAAGGATTCCAGGTGCATTCTTCTTCCTTACACCTGTGTTTCTGTGTTATGTATATGTTTGTGCTAGTATGTATTCTTGTAACTCGTGGTTGATTATTCCTTGTTCTAGTTCCTCATCCTTCATCCTTGCTTCTGTAACTGCTTTCTTGTGTTCTGCTTATTACTATTTTTATATCTTATATGCGCTCAGTCGGCCGATGATGCCTACTGAGTACCCGTTGTCTTAGTGCTCATACTACAGTTCTGCACTTTTTGGTGCAGATATTAGTTGAGCTTTCGCCGTTGATCGCATTGGAGACTCGTGCAGCTTTTGGACATTCGAGACTAGAGTGAGCGCCTGTCGGTCGGGGTTTCTCTACATCTCATCTTTTGTACTGATACTCCTTGTATCTTCGGAGACAGAGTTATATTGTATTTTGTTATTTCTAGCACTTGTATTCTATTAGAAGCTTGTGTACTGTCAATACCAAGTCTTGGGGTTGGTTTAGTATCATTTGTATATATATATTTTGGGTTGTTGTTTCTGCGTGTCTTGTCTTTATATTCAGCTTCCCCTTATTTCTGCTTGTTGTGCGTAATTAGTTAGGTAGTAGCTCATTACTAACCATTCCGGACTACGGGGGATTGGTTCGCCTACTGGGGGTTGTAGGTACCATCATGATCTTAGAAATCGGGTCGTGACAAAAATAGAGAGTGATTGGTGTTGTTCCCTTTACTCTCTATATTTAGAGAGTAAAATAGAGTGTGGTTATAGATTCCCTTAGTCATCTTCTTTAAAAAGTTTATTCACTGTAATTTATGATCAAATTTTCACGGTAGTTATTATTCCTCATGTGAAGTTAATTACACTTGAGCAAATAATCATAATTGCACAGTACGCAATATAGTTATAAATTTTGGGGGACAATCACATATATATTACATTGAGATTTGAGATAAACAGATTCACTGTAATTTGATGAACGAAAAATTGCCTAAAGAAAATGTTTTCTTCATGTAGAGCTTGAATCAAAGACCTAAGAAGGAGACAATTAAAGCATTCTATAGGCATAAAATTAAGGATTAACTATGTTCCTCTTTATGCTACAATCTTACAAAGTATCTCAATATTCTTACTTATTTTTCATTTGCTAGATGGATTTCTTTCTACCTTGTAGCATACTTCAATATGTACAAAGACAGTCTACAAGGATGCGGAGGTTATTGCTGGATTAAATGTTAAGAATCGGTAATGAATTAAGAGGTAATTAATTACTACTGAACTAAACAACAAAGATCGTGAGTATACATTGCACTTTAATACTTTAATGTTTAATATTAAAATTTTCAACCATACTCAAATATTTAAGAATATGTATACTTTTTACATAATAATTGCTTTTGCTACAAGTAACAAGTTATATACCAAACACCTTCTAAATGTAAAATTTTCTGCTTTCTCTGTTGTTGTGAACAATGTGTAGTACCCATTTCATTAGTAAACAACTAACCAAACATGATGTGGGCCAACAAGTATCACTCTTTCAATTATAACTCATATATATGCATAGAAACCTCTCCTGGATAAAACAGGAAGAGGACTCAAAACTAAAGAGAACTAAAAATGCAAACTATGAAGAGCTATTCACTTGAACAGTGAATGGATCAATTCAACTCCATAATTTCTATATCATATATAATATAGGTGTGATACCGTATGTGAAAACAAAAATTGCCCTAATACAAAGCAAGGCAATGAAAAATGCAAAGAAAGTGTAGTTAGCAGCTATAATGGAGGGCTTACTTGCATATGTGGCGGTAACTTTCTACATACATACATTCTTCATAATGTACATGTTTGATTGATGTGTATAGTACAATCTAATGAATTGGTTAATATTTAGTTGTAGGAATCATATTTTAGGTTCAATGCAAAGATTACTGATATTATAAAACAAAGATGAGCCATGCTATGCTTGTTGCACAAAATGCTACAAATGAGTGAACATTATAAAAATAGTGCAATATGTGGCTATTGTAACATAGAGAATGTTGATTAAGAAAGGAGATGATCAGTTGCACATGCCTACCAACTAGAATGAGGACAGTCAGAATAACCCCAAAAAAGAACTCTCACTCGAGAAAGATGCCCCCTTTCTGCCTTTCTTGTTTGATTCGTCTTTCATCTCAGTCTTATCCGAATTGAATGTATACTATCCCCCTATCAGACTAAGGGTTTTGATCAAATATTCCTCTCTCTACCTGAATTCAATCAGTAAGAAAAGAAATATGGAATAAAGAGTGAAATTCCATAAAACATGTTTCACAGGGCACCTGTTCAATAAATCACGACAAAGCGATTGATCCAGTTTGAGAGCGTAGCGTAGGAGATAGGTAAGATGACCGTCAACGGACAAAAGCCTCTCATTATTATTATTTTACTTTTATGCTTCAATCAGGCCTATATTCTCATTTGAATGATACCAATCGAGATGACTTTTTCAGGGACTGGCCTTTTCCCTAAGGCAATCCCTGGGATTCAAAAGAGAGAGAAGGAACTTTCTGTGTCCTATGCCATCATCACTAACCATTCCCCATATCTTTGCATTTCTTGATCGGTCGCTCAAGAGACTGACTCTCTCTTCCTCTGTATTTAAACACAATTTCTTGATTTTCAGTAGCGGAGTGAGTCTTTCTGCTCGTAGTTCCTCTCTTGTTAGTGTACTCGTGGTACGGGTTTGTTGTAGTACTC
Source organism: Jaltomata sinuosa (assembly GCA_003996215.1). Classification (NCBI taxonomy): domain Eukaryota; kingdom Viridiplantae; phylum Streptophyta; class Magnoliopsida; order Solanales; family Solanaceae; genus Jaltomata; species Jaltomata sinuosa. Next base: position 130,863 of record QJPP01002210.1, on the reverse strand, counting down.
GTGCATCAGCGCTGACGACAGCTTTTAACTATTGTGGGAGAGATTGATTGCAAAGATCACTAGAATGAAAGGTTGAGGCAGAGAGTGAGGGAAAGCTCGGACAAGTTATCCCGTGATCCGATCGAGTCGAAGCGGATCGATAAGCAGAACCGAAGACCTACCAAGGTTGAAAACAGGAATGTGGTCAACCATACCGAGATAAATAGAATGGGAATGATCCTCAGGATTCCTGATGAAGTCAATCAGAGAGGGAGTTCTCTCATGGACTGAGTGAAGACTATACTCTTTATATACTCTCTTTGTCTGCTCCTCCCGGGCCCCGTCGCGGCCTTAGATTCATTTTTGATTCCGCGGCACATCTACGGTATAGATGCCTTGCCAGCAGAAGGAAATCCAGAGTCCCTATCGCCCGCCCAATGCAACCTCTCGAGATTGGTTCTTCCAAAGTTTCCGAATTCGCTTTAGAGATTGAGCAAGTGTCATTAGTCTAGGACGCGGCGTTCGGATGATATCTACCATAATAACAACCCGTAGCCTAGTTGAGGTCAAATCCTCTTTGACAAGATTACAGACTCGAACACTCACGACTCGCTTTTCTGCTCTCTCTATTCAAATCTCAGAGTGTCCACTCCTTGCAAGCAACATCGACAGAAAAGACAGCGACGGATGCCAATATTGCTTAAGGGTTAAAGTTTGTGCTGAAGAACGATGCATTCGTGTTGTACTTTCTGAAGCTGAACAATATTTGTTGGGTGGTTAGAATATCATTTATGCATAGTTTTAATACAATAATTTGATCGGTAAAAGAAAAAACAAAGAGGATATTTTGATATAATTATCTAAAAAAATTTAATTTTTGGTCTATTAATTTAATTGTAATTGCACGTAGAGCCTGTTATCATATAAACCAGATCCTTAGAGAAATAGAATGGATTGTATAAAACTCTACTTCATCATTATTGCCCATTTTCAACGTCCTAAAATTACCTGGAGTATAAGAAGAAAATAATTCCTTCTTGAGCGTGACATGAGAAGTAGCACTAGAATCCACAAACCAGCTAGACTCATCACGAACAAGATTAATGGCGTTTTCACCACAAGCAACAAGAAAATCATTATTAGCAACAAGAACCATTATTCCCAAAGAAAAATATATATTTTTTCTTTTAATATGTTAAGACGTAGAAAAATATTTTCTTTTCTTTTAATATATTAAGATGTAGAAAAATAACTAAACTTTGGGTAAACTAACACAAAAATCACATGTCCAAATTGAGACTTGATGTATATATTTAAGATGACATACTTAAGGCTAATATGTATACTTAAGGAGATTATTACATATAAAATGTGATGAATGCAATACCAATGCATGAAAATATATTAGGACACAGTGATTATTGATATATGTCTCTCCTCGTTTGTGCAGTTTCTTTTTGTGTTCTGAAAATCTTATTGCTGATATGTGACATCTCCTTAAGTATGAGACAAAGGCATATTAAAGAGAAGTGGAGTATGGCTAGTTTGCAGCCTCTATTACGAAAAGAAAAAATTAAAATTGAAGGTCAGTTCGTAAGATTTTTTAAAAATATATTAGAAAAATAGACATTTGGTTCTTACCGTTAAAATTTGGACAGTTCACAGTATTTGTTGTGAACAACCCTTTTTGGTATGAAAAGATTTTGATAGCCTATTTTGGTTTTTTGGCTTCAAAAAAGTGCCCTTTAGGCTAGAGACTCAAATCTTAAGGATGAAATTGATATGGTATTTAGATGTTCTCTTCTTGCTTAATAAAATTTATTGCATTAGGAATATTCTATTGATGCGTTGAGGGTAATTTTGGTATCTTAAGAATCTACAACTTTTTTGAAGCTGAAATAGATTTTTACATTAGTGACTATTTGACTTGGTCTTTCTTATTTTTATTTTTTAATCTTAAAAGTTGTTATTAATATTATTTGTGAAAAAATATAATGTTTAAATGGAGGATAAAGCAGTTGTGGAAAAGTGATATCTAATCCAATTGATTACTGTGTTCCACGTGGCAGAAGTCTATTGACTGTATTAAATTTCTTGAGGGGGGGGGGGGGGGGGGGGGGCAGTGATGGGGAAGTAACTATCAAAACTTGTGTGGTGTGTGTAAGAAAAAGAATTGGGAAACGATGGAAGGGATTAGTTGCTATTCTCTCTCTTCTCGAAGGTAGAGTAGTACTATACGTTTGTTTCTCTTCATTTCTAAGCTTGAGATGGATAAATGTCATTTTTGTTTATTTTCTTTCAGCATCTTGGGATCATCTTTGTTGGTTGTCAAAGGGAAACGACGGAGAGGTTTTCAAATAAAAGCACAAGTTGAATTCGTGAATGCTGAGGAGGCCAAGAAACTTGTAGCTATTGAGGGATATGCAGTACTAGACGTGCGTGACAAAACTCAATTCGAGAGAGCTCATATCAAAAACTGCTATCATGTACCACTCTTTATTGAGAACACAGATAATGACTTAGGTAAATAAATCATTAATTACTGCATCCAGAACGTTTTTGAGATTGACGGGTTGCTGCATTGGTATTATTTTCTGCAGGGACGATAGTAAAGAGGCAGCTGCACAACAATTTTGCTGGTTTATTTTTTGGACTGCCATTTACTAAGCCCAATCCTGAGTTTGTGCAATCTGTTAAAACCCAATTTTCTCCTGAAAGCAAGCTGCTACTTGTCTGTCAAGAGGGTCTACGGTAAGTTCATTTTCTGGTTACAATTAATTTATCTTCATTTTGATTGAACGGAATTATGAAAATGAAATGCCATTTTTGTGCTCTCTCAAGTCTCAAATGTCATTTAAATAGAATGTTTGATAACTCTGCCAAGACGAGTGTATTAATATTTCTTCACATGTTGCTTGACAAAAGTACATGTTTAAATGGAAGCAGTTTTATTTTGGGGGTGATTAAGTGAACAGATCTCTCTCTATGCTTTCTGTAAGAGTCAGTTGTGCTGATACAGTTGATTCTTGATGTCCTAAGAGGCAATAAAGGTGCGTTAAGCTTCCTTCTATTTATGTGGTCCGGGAAAAGGTCAGACCATTTTTGTACGCAACTTTACCTTTTTGCAGGGCTTAAACCTGTCACCTCCTGGTCACAGCCAACTACCCCTTTTCATTAATCTGCTCGTAATTAAGCAATGCATCATACATTTGTCTGTATGGTTAGTTGGGCTCAAATTAAATTCTCTTGTTGGAGCATTATATAATCTATCTTGTCTCATCAAATTCGGTAGAGTTTTCCTATATCGAGATCCTTACTGAATAGTAAAGAGGGAATTTGATCATTATTTTTCTTGCAAGATCTTGGAAATTCAGATTGGTTCTTTTATATGCCATCAGGGTTCTAAAATGTAGCCTGTTTTGTGATCTTTTAACTCTTTTATATATATGTTTAATGTACATGTAAGCATCTTCTCAATATATTGATGGATGATAACTTACCTTTTCCTGATCTCTTTAACTTGTTCTGATCGTCGTTTTTCCTTTAAGGTCCGCAGCTGCTGCCCAGAGATTAGAGGGAGCAGGTTATGACAACATAGCATGCATAACATCTGGGCTTCAGACTGTAAAACCTGGTAAAACACTAAAACCTGACGTTAACACTTAAATTTAAAAATTACTTATATTTATGGACTAGCTGAAAACTGAATATAATTGTCCGTTTTAGGAACATTTGATTCTGTCGGTTTGAAGGAACTGCAAGATGCTGGCAAAGCTGGTCTGGTTACCATACAGGGCAAGATTTCAGCAGTTCTTGGAACTGTACTTATCTGTAAGTTCTATAAGGATACATCTTCAATGCTTTCTCTTAAGAGTTTATGTTTTTTGCATTAAGAAATTTTTTACACCCTCAAATTAGTTAACATATTGTAGGTGGCAACTCTTCTAGTAAGATCAATATGGTAACATGAAAAATAAAGAAATAAATTGTTGTAGCCAGTTAAATTGCATTGCAAGTGTAAAATTTCTTTTAAGTGTATGTAGCTTACAATAATCCTTAGTCTTTCGGAAACAAGCTCTCTACCTCCACGAGATAGGGGTAAGGCTTGCGTATACTCTACCCTTTCCAGACCCCACCTGTGAGATTACACTGTGTATTTGTTGTTGTATAACTCAAATCCCTATCCTAAAAATTACTTCATGCATAATGAATTGACGTTCTATTTGTTGTTGTTGTTTAACTCAAATCCTTATCCTAAATATTACTTCATGCATAATGAATTGACGTTCTATTTTTCTCTTTGTTCATTTGATAAAGGATTAACTGATCTTTCAGGTGCACTTCTATTTGTAACTTTCTTCCCTGATCAAGCAGAACAGCTTCTTCAAATGGCTCCTTCAAGCTAACACTTACTTTTGTTTGGTGTCTCCAGCATGTTGAGGGAATTTGTGCAGAGAGAGAACTGTTTCATATTAGCATCATCCAGCTTTTGTATGTCTCACTTTACTATTATATGATTGGTAAAACACAAATTGCTTAATAAAATACCGAAGGCTATTTCTTTTTGTTTTTTCCTCTAAAATTTTACATCAATTTCTATGGCCGGAGAATAAAGATAGAGTTGACAGAAGGAGAAAAAAGGGTTTTGTGCTGGTCGAATATTAACAAACAAGGGCCAGAGATATAAAGTTCAGATGAGAAGGAGGTCAACGATGCTTTTATTGAATCTGATAGCAAGCTTTAAATACATGAAATTACAGTCAACTGAAATTAAAGTGTAGGCAATTATCTGCTAAAGAAACTACTACTTAATAGGAACTAATAACTACTCCTAGATATGCTCCAAAATATCAGTGACTTATTCAAACTAGTAACAAGAGATAAGCAAGATAACATCCTATGACTTAGTCAAAAATAACCATAACATAAAGATAGTTAATAAACCCTCAAGTTACGCATGGTGCAACAATGACTAACTTGGATCTACACCTAGTAAAAGCTGGTTTAGGCAGTGGCTTAGTGAACGTATCAACAAGTTGATCACAAGCATGAGTATGCATAACATAAACTTGAACCAAGTCAAGTACATATCAAAATCTACAGCAACATGTTTTATACGAGTATGAAACATTGGGTGTAAGATAAATAAGTAACTCCAACATTATCACAATAGATTGTTGGCATCTTCAAAATGGTGACATGCAACTGAAGGAGTAAGTTTCTGTAACACCCCGAAAGTTCTAAGCTAAGAATCAGCCCAGAAAAATCCTAAGTATGAAATGTTTTAGCCTCAGACTGATCCACGAGCCGTGGATGGGACCACGAGCCATGAATTGGCCTCGTGAACTCAGCCCTGCAGACTTCCCTCTGGGTCTGAAACCACGACAGGGTTTCATGGGTCGTGGGTCAGACCACGGTTCGTGGTTTTCCCTCGTGGAATCATACCTGAGGGTCATCAAATTCCTCAGGAACCACGGGAGGGTTCCACGAGTCGTGAAAGGTTCCACGGGCCGTGAACCTCACCCATGGAAATCATACCCGCAACTGGTCAATCAGCCATGTAACCACGACGACCAACCAAGAGCCGTGGTTCTTTCCACAGGCCGTGGTTTGTGCTCGTGAAAGCCTGGGCCGAGATTTTTAACAGTTTTTCAGACTCTTTTCTCAAGGGTAATTTTATAATTTTCTACTTCTTAAACTTCTATGTTAAGTCATTTTAGGCCAAAATAAAGGGGTTTTATTCCCACTCAGTCAAGTTCTCCTTCATTCTCTCAATCTAGTTCTAAAAGAAGAAAAGAAATTCAATTCTCTCAAGCTTCAAGACCTAGGGTTCCTTCTCAAATCCTCCATCCTCAAGCTCTAAGTTAAGGAAAGCTTCAAGTTCAGGTATATATGTAGGTATTCAATAAGGGTTTCCTTTCACCCTTATGCTCAAAACCCCAAGTTTTATTTTGAATCTATGATTTTTTTTAAGTTAGGATGCTTACCCAATTATATGATTCTTCTACAAATTCATTCTTCTCATAATACTATATGATTTCTAATCTTAATTATATGATTTCTAATCTTAATTATATGATTTCTAATCTTAATCTTAGTTATATGATTTCTAATCTTAATCTTAATTATATGATTTCTAATCTTAATTATATGATTTTGCATGGATTTTTACAAGTATTTCTTAATCTCATGATTTGAAGGACAACTCTAGCCTAATTTTACATGTATGGCTTATTTTAAGAAAATTTTCATGTTTAGATAACATGACCTCATGTATTTCAAGAATTTGCATGCCTAGTTCTTCAAGTTATAAATTTTAATAAGATTATGCATTTGAACTAGTGCCATGCAAATCGTTAAGATATGATCTTCAATGAATGATATAACATCATGACATGCCATCAATGCTCATGGACCGTTCTTCAAAAGCAAGGCTTGTGAGTAGTATGACATTCAGGTTTACCATTATGACTATGAATAAGTTTTGACATCTAGATATGTCACATGATATGTGAGCACTATAATATATTTTAGGAGTAGTATTTAGCACCGAGATGACGAGGGTTCTAGATAACTCAAGTCCAGAACTACGTTGTCATCATAGGTTTGCCTTTTAGGCGCACTTTAGGATTCTTATGTTTATGGTTCTAACTTTGGCCGGTTACGATAATATTTTTCAGTATGGGTGTATGACACTGGACTCCATGATGCTCAACATGGTTTATGTCGGTTATAAGAAACTCCCGCAAGAATGATTTTAAGTTACTAAGTTATATGATATTTAGGTTTAAAGCTTGACTCATTGTTTTATGACTTATGCTCAAACTATGATATTTATTTATGATTTCTACTTTGAGTCTTTGCATTATGATTTCTTCTACTAATGCATAAATTTATTTTTAAGTATGTTTTTCAAGAATGTTCTTACCATGATATTGCATAAGCTCGCATACTCAGTACATCCTATAGTAATGACATCTGCTCATTGTGTTGCACCCTATCATGATGCAGATTCAAGTGCTCGTTCCCAAACTTATGGCTAGAGACCATAGGAATTCTAGTCGTAGTTGGTGAGTACTCATCCTTCGAGGACTAGTTATGAGTTTAGCTATATTTATGACTTTCTTTCAGTACTTAGAGTTAGTTGGGGTCTTGTCCCAACAACTCAATCTATAAGTTTTTAGAGGCTTTCAGACACAGTTAGACATTCGGTGTTTTATGTTGAGATTGTCGATCCTAGACTTATATTACTATCTTTTAGGAAGTTTCCCCTTTCTTCTTAAAGCTTCCATTATGTTTATATGTTCTTGGGTAATGTTTAAGTCATGCTAAGGTTAATGGTTAGCTTGGGATCACTTGTGGTCTCAAGTTCCATGTTGCATCTCGGGGGTAGGCTCAGAGCGTGACAAACTTGGTATCAGAGCATCAAGTTTAAGAGTACAAGAAATGTTTAAAAGTTGTGTTAATTAGAGTCTCTTTCATGGGTGTGAAGGGCGCCACACTTATGATGGGGAGGCTATGAGATGTTTTAGGAAAAAACTCCATTTCTTTCATGTTCAAATATCGTGCAATAGAGTTTAACTCTATTTATCTTTCTATTGCGTGCTTTATGCATTTCAGTTAGTGCCTCCACGAAGGAACAATGCTCGCAATGCAAATGCCAACCCTCCAGCCCCGGACCATGAGGTTATGAAAGCTGAGTTTCATAATGCGAGCTAATAGTGTGGCCAACTACTTATCTAAACTTGCTTCTACTAGTTGAAATGAAACCTTCTACCTCTCCTATCAACAATTACCAAAATAGTTTAAAGGTTTAATTCAACTACATAAGGGCAATACCATCCTTGAGGAGAAGATATGAAAAGTGTAATTTTTTTGTTAGTTGATGCATTTCTTTCTTTGTATGAAAGGTTTTTGTAAAGGCTTATCCTTTCATTTATTTTTTGGTGTTACTAAACTTTTAACAGATTAGAGGTGTGGTCCATGTACCCCTCTCCTCAATTGTAACTTTATTGTTATTAATAGTCATAGTAGGGGTCAAGCCTAACCCCCCACACCAAGGCTCACAACCTTTGGTGATGGCTTATTATTAAAAAAAATGCAATTCAGATATTGGCTCAAGTTGTAGCCAACCAGGCAAATCAACAAGCCCATGTCTTTGTGAGCCCTAATGGTGGATCAGCTGCAACCTGGGTTAGAGATTTTATTCGTATGTACCCGCCAGAGTTTTTGGGGTTGAAGGTTGGAGAGGACCCGTAGAACATTATTGATGAGATCAAGAAGATTCTTGCGGTGATACAAGTGACTGGTACTGACAATGTTGAGCTAACTTTCTACTATCTCAAGGATGTGTCTCACATTTGGTATACTTAGTGGAAAGATGGTAGGGGCAGGAATGCAACTCCTATGACTTGGGAGTGCTTCATTGAGGCTTTTCTGGATAAGTTCTTCCCAAGAGAGTTGAAAGAGGATAAGGCTAAAGAGTTCATGAATTTGAGGCAAGGATCAATGTCAGTCCAGGAGTATGGGCTGAAGTTCACCCAGCTTTTTAGGTATGCTCCAGCTATGGTGGCCGAGCCGAGTTCCCGAATGAGTAAGTTTGTTTCTGGTGTATCTGACTTGGTGAAGAAAGAATGCAGGATGGCTTTGTTGTTGGAGGATATGGACATTTCCAAGCTCATGACACATGCTCAGCAGATTGAAAAAGATAAGCTAAATGAGAGGGCAAAGGAAAACAAAAAGGACAGAATAGAGGATTCGGGTTTTAGTCATCAGAAGTTTGGATGTTGAAACCATTCCTCATTTTAGAAAAGGTCATCAGGGCAAGTTCCATCATCAGCTAGTGCTCCTACTCAGGCACCTAGACCTAGGCATGATCAAGTAGGTAGGGCATCAGGCTCTCATTCGCAGGAAAGTGTTGCAAAAGGGACTCCTTACCTTATTTGTAACAAGTATGGTAAGAGTCACCCTGGAGAGTGCCTTTATGGCACAGGTGGATGCTTTGGGTGCGGACAGATTGGTCATAGGATCAAGGATTTCCCCTCAGCCAAGATAAACAATGGAGGTGGCAGGACATAATCTACTACAACAGCTCCAACAGGTAGTTCAGTTTAGCAGGGTACCACTTCTAGTGCAGGCGGTGTTCAGCGCCAGAACCGCCTCTATGCTATGTAATCCTCTAGGATAAGGAGAGTTTCCCAGATATAGTCACGGGTATGTTGCATGTTTTCTCTTTTGATGTTTCTGCTTTTCTAGACCCTAGAGCTTCTTTGTCATTTATGACCCCTTATGTTGCTTGTAAGTTTGGAGTTAGTCCTGAACAACTCCTAGAACCCTTTCATGTCTCCACTCCTGTTGGTGAGTCAGTCCTAACTAGAGAGTATATGTAAATTATCCAGTCACAGTTCTTCATAGAGTCACCTCAGTCAATCTAGTTGAGCTAGAGATGACCGACTTTGATATTATTCTTGGTATGGACTGGTTACATGCATGTTATGCGTCAGTCGATTGCTAAACTAGAGTTGTCAAGTTTCAATTTCCGAAGTCGCCTGTCTTAGAGTGGTAAGGGAGTCCTCCTATGTTATGATGATGCTCAAAAGAACTCTCCCAAAGGAGGTGGTTGCAATCATCAGAGCAAAACAATATGTAACCCAATGGATGGTCGGGGTCGAATCCACAGAGAACAATGTAAAGATATTGAGATAATAAAGAATTTGAGCATCTTAATGAAGTTCAAGGAGCAAAAAGAAATAAAAAGGATTGGGGGTAAAAATGCGAACGATATTGCAAGTGCAAAGTTGACCAATCTTTCCAACGCAAGGATCGCAAGGGAGATTTGGAAATGGGTATTACTTCAAATCTATACGATCCATTACAAGTTTATCAATTACTTACTAGACTAATCATGGATCAAATGAAACAAACCTTGGACCTGGCAAATATTTCTCAACCAATTCTCTCGAGCCTAGCCAAGTGTTAACAAGCTATTCCAATTATGGCAACACTAGAATCACTATTTCTAGCCAATTCCTTAAATGAGGGTTAAAGCCTCAAGTTAGTGCCAAATAACCTTTTCCCACCTCAATTCACTCTTTCAAGCCAAACAAAGGTAAGAGGGGCAAGTCCAAGGGTTGATCACTCCCCTTAGAATCAATTCAAGCACAAAATTAATTAGAGAATCAAAGACCCAATTCATAAACTAGAAAATATTTAATAAATTGTATGTAACACCCCGTACACGTATCCATCTATCTAAGTTAAAAATCTCAAAAAATTTCAAGTTTCCAGAGACGATGGCTCAAATGAAGATCCGTCATTTGGAAGCACGTGCCCGTCCTGTACACCCATCGTCCCATTTCCATAAGACCCCTCAAAGTGTCCCAAAGGAGATGGGTCGAAGCATGGTCCATCTTTTTGGATGACGGACCGTCGTTCCCACCCATAGTCCGAGTTCCAGAGGACTCCTAAGTTAATCCCAGAAATGATGAGTCCAAGAATGGTCCGTCTTTCTGGACGACGGACCATCTTCTCAGCTTTCCTGGTACTCGTCGTCCTAAGTTCAGAAACCTATCTTCCAAGTGCCAGAAACGACGAGTCGAAGGACGGCCCATCCTTCTGGACAATGGGTCGTCAGTCCAACCGTAATCCCTGGGGTCCAGTATCCCCCAAACTCTTTCAGTCAAACCACGGTTCCCTTAGATGGTCCTTCCTTCTAGACGATGGACCGTCGTCCAACCCGTGGCCACTGACTTCGTCAATTTTTCCAGCTTTTCTTAAATTAAGTCCAGGGGCATTTTAGTCATTTCCCACCCTTTTTAACTATTAAGTGGTGTCGTTTTGACTACTTCTAGTAGGATTTTCACCCATATTATCCTAAGTGCCTCCTTAGTTCTCCATTCTTCTCCCAAAAAGGAAGAATTCTCTCAAGGATCCTCTCAAGCTCAAGTCTCCAAACTTCAAGTTCAAGCCTCCTAGTTCTTTTCCATTGAAGTGGGTAATCTTCATCCAAGGTATGTGGATTTTTAACAATGGGTTCCTTCCACCCTTGTGCTAAAATTCCCCAACTCTTATCTTGAAGTATGAAGTTATGAAATTAGGGTTTTGATCTAAAATTGGGAAAGTTTATGAAATCAGTTTCTATGTTTAAATTCATGATTTTCTCTTGACTACTCATGATTTGATTATGATTCTCTCATTGGTTTTAAAAGCCCAAGCATGAATATTGATTTCTAGCATGAAACTATGAATTTACATGTTTTCAAGAGAAAGTTGGAATGATTAGATATCATGGCCTCTATGTATTTATGAAATTGCATGACTAATTCTTTAAGTATGAATTTAGCAAGAAAAGTATATTTTGAATTATGGTCTTGCAAAGCTCTAAGATTCATGACTTGTGAATTGCATGACATCAAATATGTCCTTATGCTTTTCCAACAATTTTAGACATCAGATATGTCCCTATGTTTTATGAAAGATTTGGACATCAGATATGTTTCTATATTTTAAGAAAGGTTTGGCATCTAGATATGTCCACCTAAGCTAAGTGAATTGCATGGTATCAGATATACCCTTATGCTTTTCAGACAGATTTTGCATCAGATATGCCCAGTATGATATGAGCTATATGTATGTTTTGGGAGTAGTATTAGCACCGAGTTGGATAGGGTGAGAGTACCCAAAAGGTCCCAGAACTACGTGCCCCCGTAGGTCTTAAGTCCCCTCTGTTGGGCATCCATTTTAGTGATCACGCCAAAGTAATGCCTTTATACCCTGGAAAGGTATATTGGGTCCTTTCGATGGGGCGGATTCATCGGATTCCATATAGCTCACATGGTCTATGTCGGTTAGAGAACCTCCCACAAAAACAGTTTATGCTTTAAAAATGTATTGACTCTTTGCTTTTAGATTTCAGACTTGCTACTTATGATTATGTTTTTAGCTTATGATATTGCATTGAGTCATTACATTACAGATTTTACTATTACCGCATGATTTCAGCTTCAAGGATAATTTAAGCATGTTTTACCACAAGTTATGCATGATCTCTATTTTAAACAGGCTTCCAAGTATATTTTTATCACGACCTATGCATATCCCACATACTTAGTACATTCCATACTACTAACTCATATTGCACTGCATCCTTTGATGATGCAGATTCAGGTGTCCCTTCACAGCTTCATGACTAGAGTTCCCGGCCACTCATGCCCAGCTTTGGTGAGTCCTCATAGTGCGAGGACTAGTTATGCTTTTCCTTATGTTAGCTTTACTCCTATACTCCGAGTTAGCAAGGGTCTTGTCCTAGCAACTCTTATGTTATGACTAGAGGCTTTCAGACATAGTTTGTATTCGATTTCCCCTTTTTGATATTGTATGTTATGTGGCCCTTAGACCCTTATTGATGTTTTCTTATTGGGTTTCCGTATTATGCTTCCGCTTATCTTTTGTTATGCTTGAGAATGTTATGACCAAGGGTTATCTTGGGGTACTTTTGGTCCCAAGTCTCGTGTTACGTCTAGGGGGTAACCTCGGGGCGTGATATTGTAAAAGCACAAGATAAGAAATCACACCCAAATATTGTTTATATCTAACACAATATCCAAATCTCAAATCAACCAATACACCTATGAATTTGGCAATACAAAGTAAGAGTTTAAGAAAGGAACTAAAGATTTTACAATAAAAACTTCCAATCTTCACTCCAATGGTGTTGGATGATGAACTTGCTCCCCAAGCTAGTTAAAAATTGTTCACTCTAAGGCTAAGGATGAATTGGTTGAAGAACAATAGTGAATAATCCAAAATAATCTCTCCAAAATAGTTGGGATGTGTTTTGTGTGGATTGGGGTTTCCAAAAGTGTGATTTTACAAATCTACTTAGTAGCTGCTGATTTTCTTTATCATGGTATCGTGAGTATATTTCGCAATCATGATAGTCTGTTAATTCCTTCAGCACAGTCGCGTGACATTACCTCGCAATCGCGAGGCTTTGACTTCTGGTTAACCGCGATCACATGGAATTTTCCTTGCAGTCACGAGGCTATGACTTTCGGTTAGCTGCAATCTCGTGCACTGTAGCTCGCGGTCGCGATGAACATTTGAACATTTCACTTCCAGTGATCAGCAACCCTAATTAGCTCTATTTTGACTTGTTTTCACTTGAATCCTTCCCGAACACTTCTAAAACACAGAAACCTATAAAAATAGAAGTAATTCATATCAATTGCACTATTTTTCTGATTTATACTAGCAAAATCATAAGATTAAGAGTTAAATAAGTAGGTAGAATACCAACTTATCATATTACAAGGTCGTTTCATATCTTATCTTAAAGTTAGAAAAATGATTTCTAAACGGTGCATCTACCATATATTTCGGGTCAAGAATTCTACGTCCGAGACCCCATCCCTCAAGTCAGTTTTTGTAGAAAATGAGTTCCCAGAGGTGTTTCCTGAGGATCTGCCTGGAGTTCACCCTACTCCTCAAGTACACCAGAATGTAATCGATGAACACAATAATGAAGGAATTCAAGTAGGTTCTAAACACATGGTTCATCAACTCCATAATAGTTGTTGGGGCATTGGTCAACCCAAAAGACATGACTAGGAATTGATAATGGCCACACAAGTCCTAAATGCAGTTTTTGGGATATCCATAGCCCTATCCTCATCTAATGATATCTTGACCTCAAATGAATCTTAGAGAACACCGCTGCACCCTATAAATGGTCAAAAAGATCATCAATACATGGGATTGGATACCTATTCTTAATGGGCACCTTATTCAGTCGTCTGTAGTCAATACACATCCATAAGGAACCATCCTTATTCTTTACAAATAGAATAGGAGCACCCTACAGAGACACACTAGGCATGATAAACCCCTTACTCAAAAGATATTGGAGCTGCCCCTTAAGCTCCCTCAACTTGGCTGAGTGCCCAGCTCGGTATCAATACCAAAGTTGATATCATGATCAGGAGGAAGACCTAGTAGATCAGTAGGAAACACATCTGAATAATCATAAACCATAGGAAATGACTTAATAGAAGGTGTGGTGGCACTAGTATCACGATTGAAGGCAAGATAAGCCAAGCACCCATTCCCAACCAACTGCTGAGCTCTTAGGAAAGATATAACTCCCCTCGGCATATAGCTATCAGAACCCTTCAATACAATAGGAGGGATACCATGCATTTATAGAGTAACAATCATGGTGAAGAAATCTAATACTGCATGATAATTAGATAGCCAATCCATGCCTATGATAACATAAAAATTAACCATGTCGAGAACAACCAAGTCTACCCAAGTTTTGTACCCTAGAATAGTCACCACAAAAGCCTAATATACGTGATCCACTACTAAAGAATCTCCTACTAGGATAGCTACATGCATAGGCACATGAATTAACTCACAAGTAGACCCCAAAATGAGTAGAAAAATAAGTAGATACATAAGAGAATGTAGACCCCGGATAAAAAATACAGAAGCTGACTGATGACAGACTGAGATCGTACCTATGATGACATCGTCTGAAGCCTCAGCCTCTGGCCGACCAGGAAATGCATACATGTGGCTCCGACTGCCACGACCACCTTGATCACCCTGGGGACCACCCATACTACCCTGTGCAATACCTCTGGCTAGTGGCACTGGAGCCCTCGAGGCCTGAACCTTCTAACTTGGCTGACTCTGCTAACAACCATGCCTGAAAGTAGGGAAGTCCCTGTCAAAGTGCCCCAACTCACCATACTCAAAGCACCCTCTACTTGCTGATGCCAAAAGTGAAGAACTCGCTGAACCAGACTGACCACCTTGGACTGAATACCCAGAATGAGCACCCTATGAAGCCTGAACCAAGATCTGGCTACCCTGACAACTCTAAGCCTCAGTAATCTGAAGTGTACCTAAATAGGTTGGCTAGGCTAGAAACGTTGTGGGTGACCCCTACTGGAGAACCCTTTGCCTCTGTGCAGTGAACCACTAAATCCGTCCTGATGACGGGTCCTCTTGTCTCTTCCTCTGTAGGCCTGGTGATGAATATCCTCAATGATACAAGCATGTTCAACAACAGTAAGAAAGCTCACCCTGGTGCCACTAGGTGCTCTGAAGCTAACAAAATTTTTAGACTCAACCCTCTAATAAAGCAATGCACCCTCTCATGCTCGATAGGCAGAATCATTGTGGCATGCCTAGACAACTCGTAGAAGTGGTCCTCGTACTCTAAAATAGTCATAGAGCACTGCTCTAACCTGGTGAACTCGTCCCTCAACTTCTCCCTTATACTGCATGGTACATACTTCTCCCAGAAGGCCTCAGAGAGCTGAGCCTAAGTCAATGGAGGTGACCCAGATGGTCTACAGGCAATATAAGATCTCCACTACTATCTGGCTGCACCATCTAGCTAAAAAGTAGTATAATCTGCCCGTGTGACTCAACCAAGTCAAGGTTATGTAACCTCTTCTAGCGACTGACTAGAAACTCATAAGTGTCCTCTCACAAAGCACCTGAAAACCTCAGAGGACGCAATCAAATAAACCTACCCAGTATCTTCTGCTCTTCAGAAGACATAGTAGGCCTAGCTAGAATAGATGGAGAAACCGGTGGAATAGGAAACACCTATAATCGGGGAGCTGCAGTAGCAGACTGTGCTTATGAACCTTATGTCGCAGCCTGGTCCATAGTCTGAGCCTCATCTCTAACCTGTGAGACAATTAGAGTACCTGGTGAAGCCTCCAGATGTGACATTCCCTCTAAAACTCAAGAAGATAAACTAGCCTGTCTTGAAGAACCATTGTATCCATAAAACCTGTCGGATGCTGTGCTGGCCCTATGCCCTCCGTCTCATATTGAACCTCCTCCACCTCAATCTTTGAATCTGGTGATGGTAGCCTAGTATGGGACTGAGCTGGCACCACAACCCTTCCCTAGATGGGGCTATAACTGCAGGCATGGGGGTCTCGTCCTCACCTATCACTGATCTCGTTTGAACCATCTGAGAAAGAGTGAAACAAAAGATATTCAGAAGTTGATAAAGTCAAGGACGCACAATAAGGAATCAATCAAGATGGAAATTTTCCTAAGATGCCCAATAGCCTCCCACAGATAGGATACATACGTCATCATATTGATTCGCCAGACTCTACTAGACATTTGCTCTTGTACTGGTAAGATTGGTAAACCTAAAGCTTTGATACCACTCTGTCATGACCTAAAATCGAGCCATGATGATTCCTACTAAACCCCACTAGTAGGCAAGACAACCCAAGAACATGATACTATAAATAAGCATTTAAATGAGTAAAGTGAAAGAGAAATCATAACAAGATATGAGCCAACAATATAGATATATACCCAACAGTACAAAATATACAAAAAGGCCCTAAAGAGACAAGGAAAGATGAAATATATAAAAGAACCAAACTTCGGACCTGGTGTCACCGATACAAGAGCATCTATGTACAAAAAAAGCGCTATACAAGATGCTACTATCTACAAAAATACAAAATACAAATAGTATGAATAGATGGAAAGCTGTAAGGATCTCTAAATGCCGGGAGCTCACCATGATCTGAGCAATAGCTGACCATGAATGAGTAGATGATAAACGCGGGTGGCTCATACTAGGTGCTGCATTAGAAAGGATGTAAAAATATAGTGTGAGTACCAAAACACAGGATACTCAGTAGGCATCATAGCCCGACCAAGCTTAGAAAGATAATATATAATATAAGAAACATAAAAGTAAATTAGCTATTGGGATCCACCTAAATCTAGTTATCACAGGAAACTGAAAGCAAGAAAGTAACACGACTAACTGTGATGATAACAATGATAAGAAAAACAAAATAGATACTCTAAGCAGAAATAAGCAGGAATGAAATGCGATACGACATGAAATGGGTGCAATATAGTATGAGGCCTATGCAATATGAGTCTAGAATTCCAGTCAGACATAACACTAAATAAACATGAGTTCGAAATCCCAGTCGAACATAACATTAAGTAAACTTGATTCTGGAATCCCAGTCGGACATAACAGTAAGTAAATGTGAGTCCGGTGTCCCAGTTGTACATAACAATAAATAAATATGAGCTCCTGAAACTCAAATAAGAAAAAGATGGGGCATTTTAGTTCAAAAAATTTAAAATCAGTAGTAAGGTAACACAAATCCTTTTTAAAAACATGAAATGTGTAGTAACGTAACAAAATCTCTTTTTAAGTCGAAAACCCAAAATTTTCTCTTTTAAACCACGTCATGAGCCATATACATAAATGCAGAAATATATAAGTTCCACCATAGATAGTATATGCACATACACACATAACAAACAAGGCAAAGGAATCCTCAAAACAAGGCGACTAACTTGGAAATATGTCCAAATTTGAGCTATGGCCCAAGACCCACAGTTACAAAGTAAACAGAAGAAGAAATATGGAAAGATAGGATGATAAAGTAAAAACAATAGATAAAGCCTACTCTACCTCTAAAACCTCCTTAAAACTCATACTAAGGAGTCTAGGCTAACATAACGAGACTACAACGCCCTAAACTAAGGATAAACATGATAATTCTATTCTATGATCTCGAAAATGTCCAAATACACAGAAACAAGATTTAAGCCTAATACTAACCTAAACCTACCCTAATATTTAAGTAACTTATATCATATAAAGTCTAACTAAGCCAGGTCTAAAGAAAGTTAACTGTAACCTACCTTAGGGCCAAACTGTAAGCACAAATCATCAATCATGTGCCTTTCCCTTTTGTAAAGCCTTAGAATGCTGCTATGCTATCACAAATTTAATCTAGGTGTCAAGACAAGAAAAATAATACTCATATTGCCATACCAAAATTTAGACCAGGAATTGGGTCAAAAAATGACCCTTGGGATCCGCTTAAAGAAATAAAAAAATAAATTTCATAAATATGCTCCCAATGGAATGCGGGATGCATGCCCTAACTTTGAGCAAAATGGGGAGTAAATTTGGACCCTAAGTAGTCCAAAACCCATCACTTTAAGCTAAGAAGAATCATGCAATAAGGGGGCCAATTTGAAAATAGAATACGGAATTAACAACCATACGCACAATAGAAAGATAGAGGGAAGAGAATTACCTCAAATGATCCATAATTTGGCAAGAATTTGTGAAATTCCCTCTTCAGCTGATCTCAACTATGGAGGAGAATATTTTGGAAACTTGGAAAAATTAAGAGATATAACCCCTTTTAAAATGTCAACGATCGCTGCAGCTGTGGAAAAAGGGGCACATAAATGGTATCGCCATGGCGGCCAAGGCACTATAGGAGCGGAGGTCAACAGAAACATCCAACTCTACAGACGTGACTCTAGATCCACAGGAGCGGCATTGCCAGATCAGCCAAGCTTCGTAGGGGCGAGGATGCTGATGTCAGCCTCCTCTATAGCTACGGCTAGTCTCCCACAACTTTGGCTTTACTGGTATGAGCCAATCTTCGTAGGAGTAGCTGCAATAGCACGAGCTGCATCAACAAAACAATAACACCAACGATCACCCAAATGGACCCTCGAGGTTCATTCAGACCCTGTGAATATAAACTAAATATGATATCCAACTGAAAACAACATTCCAATCTGAACTCAACAAAATCATCAAAATGACAAACAAAGGTTGTCTTGATGAAATGTTGATCAAAGTCAACACTTTGCCAATTTTAATTAAAAGTTACCCAAGTTCCCAAAATGAGTCCTAAAGGCTCAAGACCCAAATTAAAGGTCCCACTAGCCCAAAGTTAATATTCCAGAGGTAACAACATTGGCAGAATTTCCATATGAGCTCGTCTTCTCCAAAAGTTGACCAAAGTCAACTCCTTCTGCTTTAAAAGTTTCAAGACAGGGAAAGTGGGCTTAAAACACAAATGAACTACTCAAAAACCAAACCGTTAGTCTTGGAAAGTCATAAATGAGATGTAGCCACTGTGGGAAAGCTTGAAATACAGAAAAAGCATGAAAATAGAGGAAATGACATAGAGGGTCATTACACATCCCATGTTGCATCTTTGTTTGTGATTTATGTGCTCAAATTGCATAGAGTACCTCGCACAATTGTGAGTCATAGGGACTCCAAGTTTCTTAGTCCTTTTCGAAAGAGTCTATGCGGTACACTTGGTACCAAACCCATGTTTTCTACTTTTTTTTATCCTCAAATGGATGTTAAAATTAAAGTAGTCAATAGGATTCTTGGAAGCATGCTTCATTGTATGATTATAGCATCCCCAACTTCTTGCATCCATTTGCCTTTGATTGAATTTACTGACAATCGACCTCTGTGCACCTCAATTTGTATAACTCTATTTGAAGTGTGTTATGGGTTCAACCCATTGATTTCTTTATTGTTAACCCCTTTGTCTAGTGATATTGTTGTGAGTTTAGATGCGAAGTGAAGGACAAAGGAGATGGTAAAGATTCACACCAAGGTGTGGGAGGCCATGTAAATAAATAATACTAAGGTGGAACTCCATGAAAGAAAGAAAGTGATCTTTCAACCCGAGGATTGGGTTTGGGTTCACTTCCGAAAGGTGAGATTCCAAGGGGTGATGGACCATCCAAAGTGCTTGAAAGGATCAATGACAATGCCTACAAGATTGACTTACCATGTGAGTATAATGTTCATAATGTTTTCAATGTAAGTGGTCTATCTACTTGTATTGTAGGTGACTCTATGGATTCAAGGACGAATCCTTTTCAAAAAGGGAAGGATGATATGATATTACCCGATGCAACCCCTACAAGGCCATTCACTCGGATTCAAGCTAAAGTAATCCAAGCCCTACAAGGTCTACTCTTGAAGAAAGATGCTTTGGAGACCATTGAGGAGTGCTAATAAGGGATTTATAATTTGTGGATGATTGTGTGGAATGAATGAGAAGAAGACAACATGAAGGTGGATGCTTCAAGTGAAACCTGTGTTGCACTTGCTTTAGCAAATGGGCATCCACGATCGACAAGTGAAACACAGATGCCCAACTAGTGAGTTGCAATGCTACTTGTGTTACAACTACGCTTAACAAGTGGACACTTGCGTTCAACAGGTGTAACGCAGATGGACACCAGTGGTCCGAATGAACTATATTTCTAGGTCACTTTTGGGCCGTTAGTTGTACAAGGCAAATACTATAAATAGATGCCTTAGTCATTTTCATTCTTAAATTATGTTGAATATTGAATATTGCTTCTTAAAGCTTATAGTTTCTATTCTAGCTTGTAGTCCTTAGTCTTGGGTGAATTTCCTAATCTAGTTCTTCTATTAGGTGGATTCCGAGTAGAATTAGTTGAGTGATTAGGAGTGGATTCTCTTGATTGCTTGTTAACTTCTTTTCTTGATTAATCATATGAGTCATCCATTTATGGATTCATTTGGTTATGATGTGTTTGATTGAGTTGGATTAATTTCTTAGTTATTGTAATCAATTAAGAGGTATGGGTATCTATCACTCCCCAATCGAGGGGAGGCGCGACTGATACTCGATACCTTAGTCAACTGAGTTAGCCATTGAAACATACTAGCTGACTAAACTACGGGCCTAGAAAATTGGGTAGCACAACATCTTTGATACTAAGCCTGGACCGTTAAGGTCACAACCTGAACAATAACCAGTCATATAGACGAAGGTAGACAAGCCAAAAATAATAAAGTACTGGATGGCCGATGAGGCTGCAACTGAAGACATATGTACATACATTTATAAACATGCCAAACCTATGGGGCTGGAGACTAGAAGCTGCAAAAAGAACTGCAAAATATTGTGTCCACAATAGCCTCTAAGAGTGTCATAAACACTAGTCAGGAAAAGGCCCCGACTATACCTAAACTGTACAATAAAAGTAAACATCCTCTGATTGCCCCAGAAAAAGGTGGAGCTTACCAACTCACAACTGAACCCTGAATCCTAGCGGAGGGGTCGATCAGAATCCCTATCTCGACTTGCATGCACGAAACAATAATGCAGCATCCCCAGGAAATGGGACATCAGTACGAATAAAAATGTACTGGTATGTATGGTGGAAGGTAGGATCATAAATAACTGCTGTAAAAAATGAAATAGAGATACCACTTGAAACTGAAACTCTGATAGCCTCAATGACCGACAACTGACCTAATAGAAATCAAATATGCATGGTATGCTTATGTAATCATATGTGGTGAATACATATACATATACTAATGCAAATGCATATCATACCCAACCAAATGCTAGCAATGGGTGCTTTCCAGTAGCTAACCGACATCACATTTGCCAACTTGTGGCCATCTGTGTCTCATACGCATAAATATAGGTAATAGGCCTCATACTTCACGATTATAGCTTAGGAGTAGAAAGCATAGCATTTCATGTCATGGATTCATAATGAATATATGTTACCATAATCATGTTCCAATCTTGGCCCGTTAGTACTCTTGTTCTCATAATCTCATAATCACTTTCGTATAACATGTAAATTCCTCGTAGAACCTCATATATATTTTTTTGAATAATGTTGACCACTTAACTCAACTTTAGAAAGGTAACTTAAACTTAATGATGTTCATAAAGAGCTTAAGGTGCTTCACTTAGTTTCTATATATGTTTACTGAAAATATTGTAAAAGAAAGTATTTCAAAAATCATGTCCTTTGGTAGTTTAAAAATACGAGCTACATTTAAGAGTTTTGGAAATCGACGTATTATTTTAAAGTTTTCAAAAATGCATTTTAGCATGGAAGGAGGACTGGTAGCAAATTCTTAATGTACCTCTATAACCTTTTTAAGTCACAACACCCAAAGAAGAATAAAAATTGATACTTATGGGCATATAGTCAAGGAAGTCGACAAAATGACATATAGCTGTCGAATACCCAATATAACCGAATGAGTGGGATATCAATATAATAGAATTACAAAAATACTTCAGCTGCGATCCCAATGCCTTTCACAGAAAGTCTTTCTAGCAATAGAATAGTATAATATCACATTTGATGATTTAGGAATTTTTTAAAATTCGTACTCAATGGAAGGACAACGCTTAGCCTTAACATACCTTTCCAATGAACGTCCAAATGCCCGTAGTTCCTTCACAAAAGTTGTTTATTAAGTCCTAAGATTCAAAAACACTATATATATGCAGCGTATATGCACCTATAAATAGTTCATAATTAATCTTAAATAGGCAGATTTTCCATAGGATCATAACTTGACAAAACGTCCGTAGAACTTCATAAAAATGATCATAAAAGAGCCCTGGGATGGTTACCTTAGCAAAACAAGTGTAGAGATTGAAGAACCACCAAGAACTACCAAGTTATCTTCTAAAACTATCTCCAAACGCGGCTTATCAAAGCGGAAAATGGCTGACATGCGTAGAGATCGCATTTCTAGGCACGGGGGAAAAATTTAGTGATAGAAATCACCAAAAGTGCACCTTGATCACTCAAGAACTCTCTTGAAACCCTCTTTTATGTTTGATCTCTATTTCAGAACTATTTTATAATGTAAAAACATCAATTTGCAGATTTAAATTAATTTTGACCCGACCCGGTTTGAAACCCAATTTCAGCCGAGATAGTCCGCGATAAAACAATCATAACTCTTTATCTGATATCAGTTTGATGTGAGGTTTTGTGTATTGGAAACTAGACTCATAGACCTTTGAGTTGATGGTTTGGGGTGCCTCTAACACTTTATATATTGGGAGAATCTCCTAGACATTTGACCCAAAGTTTAGAAAATTTATTAAACAAACTTACGATAACTTTTGCTGACTTTTATTTCGCAACTTGCTTGACTTAAAAACTTAACACATTACCATTTTGTGATTATAATACCTCATAACACATATTTCTTAGCATATTATACACTATTAGTCTTACCTCGAAGGTACGGGTCAATTTAAACCTTCTGAACGGGCGAGGTGTTACACGAGACATTTCTTTAACTCGAACTTTTGTTTAAGAGCTTCCTTTGACCTAAAACCTTAGTTTAATTATTTGATATTACCACCCATTTACAAACTTATTGTCCTGACATGATACACCAAGTTATATACACATCATACACTCATGCCACACTACATATAATATGCAAAATAAAACACGAGGTCTCACATTCTCCCCTCTTAAGAACATTCATCTGCAACTGGATCAAAATAATTTCTTGGTTGCATTCCATTGCTGCTAATATGTTATTTGCTAGGATATATTTGTGATGATCGCAAACCTTAAATCCAATTCTAAAAAGTCAATAACAAGGCTTCGTATAGCTATCTCGCGACAATATATATAAATTGCACTTTCAACTTATTTAAAATCCAATTAAGTTGCTGTAAAGGAATAATTCTCAATTATTGAAAAGTGACTCATCTTATATCGTAAATATCTGGGGTTACTTCTTCTTCATTTCCTCCTTATCTTCCAAAGTCATTTCCTCGACTTTGTTATTCGACCATAACACTTTCACGAAAGCCACTTCTTTAGTCCAAAGATTTCTTTCTTGCCGGACTAAAATATCCACTTGTACCTCAGTATAAGACAAGTCTTCAGTGACGTAAATATCCTCAATAGGCATAATACATGAAGGATCTCCAATGAACTTTTGTAACATAGATACATGAAACACTGGACGGACCGCTTCCAATTCAGAAGGCAAATAAAGCTTATAAGACACCCTGCGAATCCTCTGAATAATCTTATACGACCCGACATACCTGGGACTAAGCTTTTCTTTCTTCCCTTTCTCTAATAAGCTTTACCTTCTCTATCTCTCGCTGGACTAGATCAGGACCTAGCAACTCTGCTTCCCCGACCTCGAACCAACTAATCAACGACCTGCACTTTTGCCCATATAGTGATTCATAAAGAGCCATCTGGATACTAGCTTGGAAGTTGTTATTATAAGCAAACTCAATAAGGGTTGATGATCATCCTTGTTCCTTTTAAAATCCAGGACGTAGGCACGTAGCATATCCTCGATGATTTGAATAGTACACTCAGCCTGTCTATCAGTCTGTGGATGAAAGATGGTGCTAAGATTTACCTGAGTTTCTAGACCCTTTTGAAATAATCTCCAGAAATGTGCTATAAACTTAGCCCTCGATTAGAGATAATGGATAATGGGATTCTATGAAGGTGCACAATCTCCCAAATGTAAAGCCTATCATAATCCTCAACTTAATATGTCATCCTGACTGGCAGGAAATGAGCTGATTTTGTCAGCCTATCAACAATTAACCAAATAGAATCATACCTCCGTGGTGTGCGAGGTAATCCGGTGATGAAATCCATATTTATCATGTCCCATTTCCATAATGGAATCTCAATATACTGAGTTAGGCCTCTGATGTTCCATTTTAACTTGCTGGAAGTTGGGACATCAGGTGACCATCTTAGCGATATCTTTTTTTATGCCATTCCACCAATAGTCTGTCAAAGGTCCCTGTATATTTTTCATCGCTCCAGAGTGAGTTGTATATCTAGAATAATAGGCCTCTGAAAGAATCCTCACAAAGAGCTCTCCCATTGTCAGTACACATAAGTGTCCCTAGTATCTACGGACTCTATCTCTAGTATGCTCGAATGAAGGCTATTGCTACTGTGGAATCCCTTCCCTCAGTTTTATTAACTCAGGATCCTCGTGTTGTCTCTCTTTCAGTTCAGTGACAAAGGAAGATTATGCCGTATTTTGAATAATAACACCACCACTCTCTGCATCTAATAACTGCACCTGTAAACTAGATAGCTAGCATAGATCTTTTTTCATTTCAACCTTATCATCTTCAACGTGGCTTTGACTGATCATGGACTTCTGATTAAGCGCATCAACAATAAAATTAGCATTGTCGGGATGATATAAAATGTTAACATCATAGTCCTTTAGCAATTCTATCCATCTCTTCTATCATAGCTTTAACTCCCCCTGCTTAAATAAATACTGAAGGCTCTAGTGGTCGGTGAAAACATTAACATGAACCTCGTATAGATAATGCCACCAAATCTTCAGGGCAAAGACAACTGCAACTAACTCAAGATTGTGTGTAGGATAGTTCTGCTCATGTTTCTGCATCTGTGTGGAAGCGTATGTGATAACCTTGTCATTCTGCATAATAACACAACCTAGGACAATTCTCTAGGCATCACAATATACAACATAACCCTCAGTGCCATCCGAATGAGTCAAGACAGGCACTGTGGTAAGCCTTTTCTTTAGCTCTTGGAAACTCTGCTCAGATTCCTCAGTCCACTGAAACTTAGCTGCCTTATGTGTCAGCTTTATCAGTAGTTTGGAATAGAGGAAAATCCCTCCATAAATCTGTGGTAATATTCTACCAAGACTTAGATGCTACGGACCTATGTCAGATTCAAGGGCCTCGACCAGTTCATCATTCCTTCAATCTTTTGGCCATCAATCCTAATACAATTGCCGGTGATAACATGACCAAGAAAAGCTACAAAAGTTAGAAAAAATTTACATTTATAGAATTTAGCATATAACTTGTAGTCTTGGAGAGTCTGCAATATAGCTCGCAAATGGTCCGCATGCTCGGCTTCCGATTATGAATATATCAAGATATCATCAATAAACACAATCACAAATACGTCAAAGAACAGTTTGAAAACTCGATTCATAAGATCTATAAAGGATGCTGGGGTATTTCTAAGCTTGAAAGACATGACAAGGAATTCAAAATACCTCGTCCTGAAAGCCGTCTTTGAGATATCAACATCCCTAACTTGCAGTTGATGGTAACCAAATTACAAGTCAATCTTGGAAAAGCATTTTGCACCCTTAACTGGTCTAACTAGTCATCAATCCATAGAAAAGGATATTTATTCTTGATTTTAACTTTATTTAGCTGCCTGTAGTCAATACACGTCCGTGAGAAGCCATCTTTTTTTGAATATATAGCACCGGAGCACTCCACGGGGATGTACTTGGCCTAATAAAGCCTTTATCAAGAAATTCCTTTAGTTATTCCTTCAATTCCTTAGCTCCACAGGAGCTATTTTGTAGGGAGGAATGAATATAGGCTGCATTTCAGGAAACAAGTCTATAACAAAGTTAATTTCCCTTTTTAGGGGAATTCCTTGAAACTCGTCAAGGAATACTGTCATAAATTCATTCATAATAGGAATCGACTAAACTGTCACTGGCTTCTTATTTATATCCCTAACATGAATTACACGGTATATGCAACCTTTATCAATCAACTTCTGAGTCCTAAGGTATGGAATAAACTTACCCCTGAGCGTGGCTACAGTACCTATCCATTCAAAGACTGGCTCACCTGGAAAATGAAATCTGACCAACTTCGCATGACAATCAATATTAGCATAAGAAGCTGCCAACCAATCCATACCGATAGTGACATCAAACTCTAACATAGTCAATTCAACTAAATTAGCAGAGGTGGGATGGTCATTAATTAAAACCATAAAGCCTCGATAGACACAACTAGTTATAATAGAGTCGCCAATCGACATAGACACCTTAACAAACTGCAACAACAACTCATATCTCATGTCAAGCTTACCAATAATAAATGGAGTAATATATGAAAATATAGAGCCAAGATCTATCAATGCATAAACAACTTGAGAAAGTATCATTAATATACCTGTGACAACATCTGGGGATGCCTCTGAATCTTGTCGGCCTATGAGTGCATAAAAGCAGTTCTGATCACTGCTGGAACTTGAGGTATCTCCTCAAACCCTTCCCCTATTACAACCCTGAGTAAACTATGGTCTTGGTCAAGGAGGGCGGACTGAGGGTAAAAAGGCTGCTACAGATCCTGAAGGCTGAGTTGGATCACCTCTTCCCAACCTCGAGAACTGGCTCATAAAATGTCTTTTCTGCCCATAGTGATAACATGTATTGCAACCTAGTCTACACTGCTCGACGTGTATCTTACCGCACTGTGCACATAGAGGAGCAAGTTGTCTTATCTTCCGGGAATGCTCCTGCTGATGGCCCTAAGACTGGCATGAGCTCTGCCCTAAACCTGACTGACTATAATAATAAAATTACTAGCCCTGTATCTGTGGTGGAACACTACTACCTGTCCCTACGAGTGTCCCATATCCAGCGAGAATTGTCCTCTGTAGTCTGAGCGAAAGCCTGTATGTGAGAAATATCTACATCATCCTGTAGGGATGCTACTGTAAAGTCTCTGATCAGATGATCCCCCAAACCAGCCACATAATAATGAACTCTGGCCCTCATGGTGCTTATGATATCTGGTGCGTACCTCGCCAAGGAATTAAAACTATGGATATAATCCCTCATGCTCATATTAAACCTGCCTCAAACTGATAAATTGGTCAAGATGGGCCTCCCAAACATCCCTCATCTGTTGCTCCCTAGTCTCTGGCGGGGGAACAATAGGTGCTGGAGGTCCTATATCCTTACCAGCCTCAGGTACCAATGGAACTGGTGAGGCCAAGGGAACTGCATCTCCTCGAGATTCAACAGGTGCTGAGAAAGTTGAAACTAGGGGTGCTGGAGACTAACTGTGTTCCTCCAAGGAAACTCTATCCTTCTGACCCAGCGGGAATGACTAGTACCTTCCCCCAAATCCATGCCTCTCTCTCGCTGTTCCATCTCCTGAGTGTAAGTACTCTGTCAGATAAGAAACACAAAGCATAATTTAGATTTCATATGTCCTTATAACTCTTCTCTACAACACGATCTATCAATTAAATGAAATCTAATCATTCCTAAATGCCATGTAGATTTATGATTATACGTGTGGTGCACAACACACCAATATGAAAGACTCTACTAGACATGGCTTGTGGACTCCTTGGGATATTACCCGCTCTGATACCATGTTTGTCATGCCCCAAGCTAGGGGAGGCGCAATTGGCACTCGATACCTTATTTATTCGAGTTATCCATTGAAACATACTAGCTGACTAAACTGCAGGCCTAAAAAATTGGGCAGCACAACATCTGAAATACTATGCCTGGACCGTTAAGGTCATAACTTGAACAACAACCAGTCATATAGACAAAGGTAGAGAAGCCAAACCTAATGCAACGAGGCCACAACTGATAACATACATACAAATATATATATATAAACATTCCAAGAATATGGGGCTGGAGACTGAAAGCTGCAAAAAGAAACCCTAAATACTGTGTCTATAATAGCCTCTAAGAGTGTCATAAGCACTGGTCGGGACAAGACCCCAACTACTCCCAAACTGTACAACAAAAGTAAACATCCTCTGATAGCCCTAGAAAGAGGTAGAGCTTACCAACTCATAACTGAACCACGAATCCAAGCGAAGGGGTCGATCAAAATCCCTACATGGACCTACACGCACGAAATAAAAATGCAGCATCCCCAGGCAATAGGATAGCATCGCAAGTAAAAATGTACTGATATGTAAGGCGGAAGGTAGAATCATAAATAGTTGTTGTAAAAAAGGTAATAGAGATACCACCTGAAATTGAAACTCTGATAGCCTCCATGGCCGACATCTGACCTTATAGAAATCAAATATGCATGATATGCTCGTGTAATTATATGTTGTGAATATGTATACATATACCAATGCAAATGCATGTCATACCCAACCAAATGCTAGAAATGATAGTGCCTTTCAGTAGCTAACCGACATCATATTTGCCAACTTATGGCCATCTATGTCTCATACGTATAAATATAGGCAATAGGCCACATACCTCCCGATTATAGCTCGGGAGTAGAATGGAAAGCATTTCATGTCATGGATCCATAATGCATATATGTTACCATAATCATGTTGCCAATATTGTCCCATTGGTACTCTTGTTCTCATAATCTTGTAATCACTTTCGTATAACATGTAAATGCCTCGTAGGACCTCATTTTTTTGAACAATCTTCACCACTTAAATTGACTTTAGAAAGGTAACTTAAACTTGAGGATGTTCATAATGAGTTTAAGGTGCTTCACTTAGTTTCTATATATTTTTACTTAAATGTTTATAAAAGAAAGTATTTCAAAAACCATGTCCTTTGGTAGTTTAAATATACGAGTTACATTTGAGAGTTTTGAAAATTGACATATTATTTTAAAGTTTTCCAAAAAGCATTTTAGCAAGGAACGAAGACTTGTTGAATTTCTTTAGTGTCCCTCCATAGTATTTTTAAGTCACAACACCCAAAGAAGAATAAAAATTGATACATATGGACATATAGTCATGGAAGTTGACAAAATAACATATAGATGTCAAATATCCTATATAACCGAATAAGTGGGATATCAATATAATAGAATTAAGAAAATACTTCAGCTGCAATACCAATGCTTTTCATAGAAGGACTTTCTAGCAATAGAATAGTATAGTATCGTATTTGATGATTTAGGAATTTTCTAACATTCGTGCTCAAAGGAAGGACAACGCTTAGCCTTTACATACCTTTGTAATGAACGTCCGAATGCCCGTAGTTCCTTAAAGGAAGTTCTTCTTTACATCCTAAGCTTCACAAACACTGTATATATGCAACTTATATGCACCTATAAATAGTTCATAATTAAGCTTAAATCGGCAGATTTTCCATAGGATCATAACTTAATGAAACGTTCGTAGAACTTCGTAAAAATGATCATAATTGAGCCCTGAGATGGTTACCTTAGAAAACCAAGTGTAAATCTTGAAGAACCATCAAGAACTACCAAGTTATATGTGAAACTAGCTCCAAATGCGCCTAATCAAAGGGAAAAATGGATGCCATGCATAGAGATTGTGTTTCTAGGCACATGGGTAAACTTTAGCGATAAAAATCAGCAAAAACGCACCTTGATCACTCAAAAACTCTCTTGGAACTCTATCGTATGTTTGCTCTTAGTTATAGAACTGTTTTGAAATGGTAAAACGTCAATTTGCATCTTTAAATCAGTTTTGACCTGACCCATTTTGCGACCCAGCTTCAGCCTAGATAGTCCGCGGAAAAATAGTCATAACTCTTTACTCTGATATTGGTTTGATGTGAGGTTTTGTGCATTGGAAACTAGACTCGTAGACCTTCAATTTGGTAGGTTGGAGTCCCTATAAATCTTTATATATTGGGAGAAAAGCTATGAGACATTTGACCTAATGTTCAAAAATTTTATTAAAGAAACTTACGAGAACTTTTGCCGACTTTTATTTCGCAACTTTCTTGACTTCAAAACATAACATACTACCATTTTGTGATTATAACACCTCATAACACATCCTTTTTAGCATATTATGTGCTATTAGTCTTACCCCAAAGGTACATGTCAATTTAAGCCTTTCGAAAGGGCGAGGTGTTACACGAGACATTTCTTTAACTTAAACTTTTGTGGAAGGGCTTCTTTTGACTTAAAACCTTAGTTTAATTCTTTGA
The DNA here is from genome assembly GCA_003996215.1 of Jaltomata sinuosa. Lineage (NCBI taxonomy): Eukaryota > Viridiplantae > Streptophyta > Magnoliopsida > Solanales > Solanaceae > Jaltomata > Jaltomata sinuosa. The sequence goes on along the minus strand of QJPP01002210.1, from coordinate 100,508 downwards.
TATTACCACCCATTTGCAACTTTATTCTCCTAACGTACTACACCAAGTCATTTTCTCATCATACACTCATTCCATGCTACGTATATTATGCAAAATTAAGCGCGGGGTGTCACAATATCAAGTCCCATGTTTTCTATAATTGTAATTTAATAGTGTTCATCAACATATGTTTTGATTATTTCAATTTCACATTGAATTCCAATTGGTCTTCCTAATTGGAATCTTATTAAAAAACTACACTCTCAAAGGAACTCTTTAATTCTCAATTCATCAAAATCTCATATGGAAAATGACTAAGACATGTATTTATAGTGTTTGCTTGGTACAACTAATGACCCAAGAATGGTCTTGAAAGATACTTCAATAAGCACAATAATGGTTGTTTGCGTTTCATTTTCTTTTCACAAAAGCCCATTTGCTGTAGCAAGTGAAAAGAAAGTTCACTGGCAGATCACTATTGAGCGTTTGCATTTCACTTTCCTTTCGCAAAAGCCAATTTTCTGGGGCAAGTGGTTAGCAAGTCTGGGGCACTTTTTTAGACAACTTCCATCTTCATGCTATCTCCTTCCTCTTCATTCCACTTGATCACTTTTGCTTAAAGATATCATTCAGATGTAGAATGCCTTCAGTAAAATCCCAACAAGAAACTCCCAAGCTATCTTTCAATGTGGAGTAGCCCTGTTTAGAGCCTAGTATGAGACTCCAAAGTCTTCCTGCACATCCTCATGGCTTGTAAAGCTCGGGTCCTGTTGGATAGACTTTGAATTATAGGTCTAGCATAGTTTTTGTCGGGTGATATCATATCATCCTCCATTCCTGAAAAGGATTCATCCTCGAATTCAAACCTTGCAAAAACATAGGAAGGAAAAACAATCAAGAAATCCTTATAGTATGAGGGTTAGCACAATGGTTAGCACAAAAAGTATCACACAAAGAGGGCATATTTTCAAGGAGCAACTAAGTATTCCCTATTGTCATGACAAACAGGTCAAAAGATGGAGCATAAGGGAATTGGTTATTCCTCACATCATAAAGATAAGACCACCCTAATTATGGTACCACCATAAGTTCACAAACCGTCAGAGATCCGGGGTCAAAAGGAATAAAGACCCATATAGCTTGGTCACAAAAACAATTGGACCACTCAAAGGAATCCTTAACTCTATAAGAAACCAATCCAATACAAACATGGACATTATCATATGCAAAGAGGTAGTATAGAAAGGTGTCAAGAACATTAATCTCATCCAAAGTGCCTCCAAATGTAGGATTACAATCATGTTCAAGAGTTCTATCAAGCATATCACTACAAGTTGGGACACATGAAGAAGACAAGATATTTTGTGGGGAAATGTCACCTTCCTTCCTCAACTAAGAATCCCCAATTTTACCCACACCACCACTAAGCTAAGGAGATTATAATTCAAGTTATCACATGAATTAACTAATCCCTCCTCATATTTATCATAAAAAGGTGGGGTATCATACAAAGGATCACAATTATCACCAATTTCATAAGGACAATCACTAGTTGGATTTCTCAAATAATCAAGCAAATCAATGTTATCTTCACCCAAAGGATCACCCTTTTTGTACATTGGGTAGTTAGTACAATCTTCACCCACATATTTCTTATCGTCTTGACCAAGCATCACCTCACATCCACCATGATCCATCAAGAAGGAAGTTTATTCATCGGGAAGGGTGTCATTATCCCATAGTGGATTACCAAACAACTTATAGCCTCCAAGAATAGCTACACTTTCAACATTTAAAGAACTACCACTATTCACACTTTTAATAGTCATGTCATCATTAAATAAGATCTTATCCTTACACATTCCATCACATGAGGTATATGAGATAAGTAAGAAATAGAATCACTAATCGAGGAATCATTATCTAGATACAAGGACTCTTCATGACTATCAACATGATCAACTATATCAACATCATCACTAAATTGAGGTTCATTTAGCACATCACAAAATTCTTCATTTACTGGAAGAGCATCATAATTATCAACACACAAGAAAGAGCCACTAAGCTCACCACATGGTAAAGGCTCATTAAGCCAACACAAAGATAAACTATCGCTCATACTCAATTGGCTACTAGCCACACAATGATCTTTCAAGTTCAATAAAGTGTAAGGATAAGCTTTGTTACCTTGTAGATCATAGGAAGAATCGCCTTTGTGTTGGTTATCAATATTGGAGCACATTTTCTCTCTTTGGAAGCTTTTAACCACCTCATGATATGTTTCACATTTTGAGGTTCCTCATTAGGTTTGCTTCTGAGAATACACACACATGTATCAAGACAACTAGAGACACAAGAAAAGTTAGATGAGTTAGTATAAGGTTGTGACGACCCTCTCATATCATTCCACACAACCTCTCTTTTTTACTCTCTAGAGTTGTCACTTATCACACCCTTACTCTCTCAATCTTTTATCTCTCAATTTTATTGGAGTTAGGACAAGTGCCATGTATCCCGTGAGAAGGATTATGAGATCCCTTTAACTCTAGTTTCTACTTTGGTGCACAAGGAGTGGATGTTTGGAATTCCATGTTAAACTCCTTACTTCCAACCTCACAAGGAGTAGCTTGCTTTGCTTCTAATGGCAACTTCATAGGGTCATCTTCACAAGGAGTAGCTTTCTTCATCATCTTTTATAACTCCTCAGGCTTAAGATTGGCAACCAATTGAGAGATCTTGTCAATTTCTTTTAGCATAGAAGCACATTATTCTTTAGTGCTTAAAGATTCAAGATTCTCAACCGAAAGTTGTTCATTTGTTTTCACTTCTCTAGGAGGTGTTGGTGGAAAGAGACGTTTCCCATTGTTGTCCATGATATAGTTGTACCAATCTTGCACATATTGGATCCAATGATTTTGGAACCAGGATTTTCCCAAATGTATGTTACAAGTATCCATTAAGCCTATACCACACCAAACCTCCTCTTGGTACTTCCCAAGTGAAATGAGCACCTTTACTTGTTGGTTAATCAAAACCCCTCTTTCATCAAGGATAGGATTTAGAATTAGATGTAAAGGTAATCTAAGATATTTTACCACTTCTCAGGATATGACATTGGCAAAACTTTGATCATCAAGTACAAGATAAAATCCCATACACCATTAACATATACTCTTATTCCAAGAATTTGCCTCTCCGGGTCATGCCTATCTTAGAACCATGGATTAAATATACTTCTATTGCTTAGTATTTCTCCCACCCTACCTCCAATATCATTACCATATGGAGAACAAGGCACATTAGAACTAGGATAAGAAGCATAACTCATCGTATTCTGTGAAATAGGGAATGTACCTCTTCTATGGCCCACATGATGTTTTTGAATTGGTCCCCACCATACATCAATACTTTCTTATTTAGGATAGGAAGTAGCATAAGACGAGGAAGAACATTCAATTTCATAAATTCGATTTCCATCAAAAGTCCCCTCAAAAGATTCACAAGACATACAAAAGGAAGTATTGTACCACACATCACCTTCATACCAACGGTGTGTAGAATTAGAATCTTCCTAACATTCTTATACACTATAATATTCTCCACAAGGTTCTTCTACCGCTTCAACATCATCACAAGATCCATAAGCTCTATTCATATCATATTTTTCTCTGGAGTAGTAGTTCTCACCATCATAATGTTCTTGATCACATGAACCTGCATATCCCTTATGAGGTCCATCATAGCCTTCATAGGCCTCACCATCATAATCGTTACCTCTCTCGCTACAAGCATAGCTTCCAATGTCATCATTATAAGAATCCAAAGTTATGGATGACATTCTTCCTTATATCTCCTTTGTATACCTGCAAAACTCAACAAACGAGTTAGTAGAAAAATTCCTCATGTCTCTTATATTTGGACTCATAACTCACCTTCCTAGACTATTGTTCCCAAAGTTGATAGAGAACTACCTTTGCCCAATCAATTCACAAGTTTACTTATTTTTTGTAGAAGAATAGATTCTTGTTATTCGAAAAATGGATGACTCAAAATCAAACGGAAGGACCCATGAATTAGCAACGAGTTTGTAAAATGAGAAAAGCTAGAAGGAATTAGCACAAATGAAATTCCGGACACAAGAACTAATCACAACAAAGTAGATCACTTACTAGTTGTTAATTAACATTAAGAAGCAAGAGAGGTGAATTAGAATCAAAAAAATGAAACTAGGAAGTTAGAACCTGAGATTCATTAAAGGAAATTGAAGTCACAAAAGTTGAGGTGCAGATGGATTCTGCCCTTTGTTTTGCTGGTGCAAATGGCGTTTTGTGAAAGGCAAGTGGGCCACAAGACTAAGGCAGAATTTACTATTTTGGTTTTCCCTTCACTTGTGTTCATCAAGTGGGCACTTGTAAAATGCAAGTCCAATCGCAAAACTGTCACGCCCCAAACCAGGGGAGGCGGGACTGGCACCCGGAGCCCCAAAAGGCCAAGGGCACCAAAATAGAGTGTATCTCTATTGAAGATGCTGGAGGTTTGAGAGCAACAAGGTCTCTAAATATAAAAATCAGAAACACAGATAGCTCAATAGTAGGTAAACAACTCAAGGTCGACGAGGCCAAACTATAAAATAGTAAATATGAGCAAGGATGATGAGGCTAATATCAGAGTAGAGAGCTAATAACAAGGACAACAAGGACATACCCAACACTAACATACATTACACATCTACAAGCCTTTACAAGTAAATAAAATATCTTATAGAAAATATAGGGACCTAGCCTACTCATTAACTGTACATATACATAGCCTGATCAAATATAAGCTAGACCTCTGACTCATCAGCTCCAGGAAGAATGGAGCTTACCCAAATGGCTGAACTCTACAACTCCTACTGAAGAGGTCTATCTAGGTTTCTGTCTAGACCTGCAGGCATGAATGCAGCTCCTCCAGGAAATGGGGACGTCAGTACAAAATAATGTACTGGTATATAAGGTAGAAACATATTAGTAAGTTGCAAGTAGTGAATCTGAACATGATATAATATGAAAGTTGTAAATTGTAATTAGTAAGACTCATTAAGCTCCTTTCTCCTTTATTCTTTTTACAACACAACACATTTTTTAACTCACGCTTCAACTCACTCTTTATAACACACGTTGAATTGCAATATCACCTTGTGCACCATATATATAACAACCTCAATATGGAAGTAATGCCTTGGTGCACACTATGTATATATTAGCCTCAATATGGCAGTAGCACCTTAGTGCATACTATGTATATAATAGCCTGAATATGGTAAGTAGCGCCTCAGTGCACACTAACACACGTAACCCACGCGTAATAAGCATATTACTAGATTGTCCTTTAAAGCTACTCTTGATAGTTATGAAGGTTCCTTTAGATAACTACTTTAGCCTTGAATTACTAGATGTTAGACTCGACTAACAAACAACATATGAATAGGGATTTGACTTGCTAATCTTCCATTTATACCTTCTAAAGCTTGATTAGGGATCACAATACAAAGAAGAAACCTAACAAAAGGATAACTTTTGTTTTGTTACAAATAGGATCATATTTTTATAAGAAGGCGACTTGACTCACCATAACATATCACTTAGTTCCTTAAAACTTGTTTAGTTACCAAATCATATGTCTTACAATACCATACTCAAATTTCTTGTTTCAGAGATTTAGAGTTTCATTTCTAGATTCATGCCGATAAGGAATAAAGAAGCCTTAACATACATTGTTCCTTCCGATGATTATACTTACCATGAATTGGACTTTCCTTTCTTAAGTTAATCAATAATACAAGGGTAAAATGAAGCTAATATTAGCTCTTAAACCTGATGCAACCTTGCCAAGTGTTTTCAAATATGTTTCCTACAAAATATAGAGCATAAAACATAAAAGAAAACCTAGGAAAGGTATATATAGATATCACAAATCCTATCCAAAACAAACTAGGATAATTGGGTTCGACACTTTCCATGGACACAATTTACGATCCGTGGATCTTTCTACGACTCATGAAGTCTTCTCGTGGAAATCAGGCTTCAGGTCATTTTGCAGATTCACTTCCACAAAGTCATTTCATGGCTCTTGGATTGTTTCATTGCTTGTGGAATGGCCTCGTGGGATCTTGGGCTTTTTGCTCATCCTCAGATAAGTTTCCACACACATGCAGCATGACTCATGAATGGATACACAACTCGTGGAGACCTCTCGTGGATCCCAGGCATTTTGTTCATCCTGTGATCAAGTTCCATGATTAGGCAGCATGACTCGTAGATAGTTCCACGAGTCATAGAAACCTCTCATAAATCTCAAGCTTCTGGGCACCTCTACGGTAGTCTTTCCATGACATACTTCCATGATAGACTTCCACGACTCGTGGATGCTTTCACGACTCATAGAGTTGAGTCATGAAAGTCAATTTCAGCCAATTTTGCATTCTTTTTCTACAATTTAGCTTCCAAACCTTGTTTTCCTGCACAATACTCAAAAACACATCAAATCTACTAGAGATTTCTAAAGAACTTGCTCAAATTCCAAGTTTTAAGCATCGGAAGTACCGCAAAACCACGGCACATCAACACCCTTAATTTAAAACCATTGCTTGTCCTTACGAAAAAAACAAAACTATCTTATACTACGCTTATGCCAAAGTAAACTAGGAACTACAACAGTCACATGGTTCAAACAGTTCAGCTCACAACAAATACCCCCCTCCTTCTAAGTATAAAACAAGTGCACATGTACCATTTATCAAGACAACACAAGAGGATCCATGGATGATATCACACTATTAATAGACAATCTCACATACACAGAATAACACTTACCCTAACAGTCAGCAATCAACTCTAGTTCTCTCACTACAAAGAAGTCCCAATAACATGGTAAATCATTTAACATCTGAGACTGAATTAGAACACTCACACATACAAAGAAGTCCAACCAATGCATGCACAATACCATAGGCTTGCCCTTATTTTCTATGCCTCAGTTTTTGAACAGTTTGACTAGGATCACTATAGGACTTTACTCGGCTTGTAACGTAGGCTTGGGGATGGGTATGGTATATTTGGGAAATAGTGACTAAGCCCTCCTTGACACTACTCTATGTTTCTTCCACTTTTTTACCAACTCTTTTTTCTCCCCTTGTTCTCTCTTTTCTCTTCTTTCCTTTTCATCAAGTGACGGGTGCGACTTTTCTTTCGGAATAACCTTTTTTTATCATATTTTATTGTTTTATCTATATTTTCTTTATTTTTATTTTCCTAGCACATACGCCACACTCGCTATTTTTTTTCTTTTTAATTACAAACCTTTTCTTTTCATACCCCATACTTCTCATTTACCTCCACAGTAGCCACCTTAAACTTAGGCGATTTTACTGAGTTGAGGTGCACAATGTCTAAGGAGGGACCAGGGCCAAACTGAAGGCTCATAGAAAACAGGAAAGGTGAATAGGCTACACAAAACGGGTTAATTTCTGCTCAAAAGAAGGGATCAAGGGATATTACATTCATTTGGATGGTTATTTAGGCTAAATGGACTATTTCAAAAATGACCTATGGTCCTTTCCTAATGAACGATCCTACAGCCTAGGAAAGACTAACCGGGCAAGTTCTAAATTGGCACACAATGCAAGAACAATATGAATGCAGCTAACACGCACATGGCACAAAGATAAACAACCAATTGCTAACTTATTAGGCTCATGCCCTAGCTTAATCAATTCATCACATAGATAATCATAATGTCATGCACAGATCCATAGCAGTCAGTCTATCAAAAATGACTAATCATGTCACACAAAATTTAGAGGGGTCTCCATTTTTCAATCAAAATAAAATTCAAAATAGACCATAGACTGCGCTAAGTTCCAAATACTACACAGAACCTATCTAAACATAATGGTTTAATAGAAATAAAGGTCCATAGGGAAAGAACACAACAAGAAAACCCCACACACTCGGATACTCATTGGTACCCTCTCTGGGTTGCCTCCTAAGTTGGACTTGATTTAATATTGTGGAACGATGCGGGTGTCTTGGCTACTCAGACTTTGCCAAGATACTTATCAAAAACACACGAACGGCTGCCCCCACCTGACCAAAAAGGAATGTAAGAACATTAAATACGTAGGGAGGCAGGAACATACTTGTAGCACATAGGCACTGATGTCTAGTAATGGAGATGGGGCCTGTGGTGTGGCACCCGAAGCAGTATCAGTGGCGGCGACTATGGCCGTTACGCTCAAAGGATCAGCAGTAGTGGAATCTGGGATCTCAAGGATAGGAGGTATGGGTCCTCCAACAACTAGAGCTGAACTGGTGGACTCACCCTGAAGTTTATGCCGCTCTGACTCCTCACAAATTCGTATGTCATCTCAGGATAGTCACATGATAGCAGCGGTGTCTCTTTTCAGGTTCTTTGGATCAAATTCAACTACCGATGACACCTCAATGTGAGACCTTTTTTCACTAGCACCCGGTATCGCAGGCTCCTCCTCAACAAATTAATTTACCACCTGACTTGGGACCACTATGAATGTTATGGGGATGAAGGGTATGACTTGGGAGAGGTGAGTGAATATTGAACCAATCTACTCATGGAGGTGTGCCATGTCCTCCTGTATACCTCCTAAATATAGGCTCTGAACATTCTGTAACTGAGTATTCACTCGATGCTCAAATCCATAAACTCACTCATTAACCTCACGAGCTACCCGAGCTATCTCTTCTCAAACTCTAGTCTCAGCTGCTGCAATAGTGGCCCATACCAAAGGTCACAGCTGATCTAACAAATCATTCACCTACTTTTTTGTATTGACCTATTGCTATACCAGAATTTGTATAAACTCAGCAATTATGGTAACCATACCAGAGAGGGCGGGGGTCAGAGACTCAGTAGGCCTAGCAGATGGTGGCCTAGAAGTCGAAGGTGCATAAACTGAAGCTGTGGCACCCTCTGTAGCTAAACTCACCCTCGTGTAAGGAATATCAGTGCCATGTTCTGTGGTCTGCTCAGTGGTGCCTATCTTAGATGAAACTCCCAATACTGAGGGTCTATCAACTCTCATTGCTCTAGCTGAAACAAATGAAAAATCTCACTTGTGTGCGACCGGGTTTGTAGCATCTTTTATCAACCCGACATCTTGTGTTCGAGTCACCTCTATGGTATGATCCACATAAGGAATCACGGGGACTGCCGAATCTATGCACATGCGATGAATCAGGCAAGGGAAGGGTATGGTGGTGCTATCTCTGAATGTATGCTCATGAATCTCTTCTCTGATATAGCAGGGGATGTTAATCTCATAACCAACCATGATTCTGGCTACCAGGACTGATCAGTCAGGTGTCAGAGTGTTATCTGCTAGTGTCGGACAAAGACAAAACTGGATAATAGCTTGCCAAAACTTATTTATGAAATTCAAGGATGCCTTTCTCATGTCACCTGCATGCACTCATTTTGCATGCTCACCGTGTTCTGCTATGTAGTCGGCAACCCATCTCAACAAATCAGTCTTCTAAGACATGTCTCTTATCTTAGTTTTATCTTTGACCATTCTCATATGGTGGTCAAACTCAGTTGTGTCAACTGGCAGCTCATATTCAGGCCTGAACAGGAAGCGCTAGATAGTGTGCTCTGTTAAATCAACCAGTGCATGTTGTACTGTGACATTATCAAGTGGAGGCAAACCCTGGTACTGCTGCCTAAGATGAAGTTGATGAAATCTCGGTGCTGTATAGGAAACGTAGAACTCTCATACAATCCCAGGACAATAGCTGCTTGAGGGATTTTCCATCCATATAAATCGATACTGAGTGAATAAGGCATGAACGATTAGGATGGAAGTCAAACCCCAGTACAAATCCACGGCTCCTTAAAGATGCTCCTTTTGGGCATACCCTTATCAGATAGAGCTGCATCATTAATATACCATCTCCACATGCCCCAAACACTCCATATCCAATTATTCTGGGCCTCAAGTGTTTAAACTCTGGCTATCTCCTCTTGTATCTGAGTCTCAGCTTTGGAGTGGCCGGACTGGTGAAAATTTTATCACCTAAGACTGACTCAGCATTGTTAGACTCTTCTTCTTCCTTAGTCCTAGTCCCTGTGTTGCTCTCCTGATTACTATCTTCTTCATCTGATGACCCCTCTCCCTCTTTAGTCTAAGGAGAAATGGTCGGTGCCTGTGGTGCAACTATGAGGGCCAGCTGTAGTGTGCCTCTTTAGTCGCATGTGTCTATTTTTCTCGCCTCGTAGTCCGAGGCACCACAATGGGGTCTGGATGGATCTCATAAACCTCTTCGAACCAACTCCATTTAGATTTGTCGGGCTCGTCTATGAGTCTAGACTTGAGTGTCCGAGCCCCTTCTTTGACTTTCTTTGCTGTGCGGGCTTTACCCATCTTCGGTGTGTTCTTTGGTGCTATGGTACCTGCGGGGAAAAATATTAGTACAACAGAAGCAAGCACACTAAGAAAGAAGTTTAAACTTTTTCTATATATGGGGATCCACGAGTGGGTTTCACAGCCAGTAGACTGAACCACGGCTTGTGAACATCACTCGTGGTTCTCAAGATACTTTAATTGCAAGCAGGTCTGAGTTCCACGAGTGGCATCTATGACTCGTGGTTTGATCCATAACTAGTGGATGCCTCTCGTGGAAATAAGACAATTCTAACTGTCTGCAAGACTGAGATTCATGAGTTCCATCCATGACTCATGGTTTGATCCATAGATCATGGACGACCCTCATAAAAATCAGTCCTGAGAGCAGTCCTCTGATCTGATTTCAACGAGTGCATTCCATAGTCCGTGGAATGAACCACGACCAGTAGAATTCTCTCGTGATCACTGTAACATCAAGCAACTAACTTTTTTCAATTTTTTTAATTCTTCAGACACTTTCAATATTTATACACACTAATTTACTAAACACAAGTATTTGCTCATGAAAAACCATCATCCTCTAGGGTTTTGACATCAATTTTAAACAAAAAGCACCCTAGGTTTGGTTCTTGCATCCAAAAATCGAAACATAATAGGAGCATGGAGCATACCTTAAGATGATTTGGGGTTTAAATGATCAAATACTTGTAATGGATTGATAACCCACTTGGCCTACGACTCTCTTTGCTTGGGAGTGTTATTTTTGAGATTTTCTTGTGAAGAACACGATGGGTATAGTTTCTGGGGGTATTGTGAGATTGTTTTTGGAAAAAACTTGATTGATTTGGAGATGGAGTTGAAGATTTAGTGTTTGGAAGGGATTAAGAGATGTGTAGGGTCGGGTATACACTTGAAAAAATGGGGGAAAATTTGAGTTTGGGGACTTTCAAATAAAAAGAGGTCGTGGGTCAGGTTAGGTCCAAATTGGGTCAGTAGAAATTTTAAAAAACCTACCTGAGTTCCACGAGCACTATTCATGGGTCATGGATTGAACCATGATTCATGGAACAGATTCATGGAACAAGTCCTGTCGATTGGTTTTTTGTTTGGCTTTGACGAACGAAAACTATGACTCGTTGTTTGAATCACTGTTTGTGGACCATTTCCTGCAGATGGTCAATTTTACCAGATATCTATGACTAGTGACCACAGATCATGGTTTGAACCACGGGTCATGAAACTAGTTTGTAGATGAGGTTTTGGAAGCGAAGCTGCAAAGTCAAACCTCAAACAAAATGGCGTACTCTCTTATGCTCGGTGGGCAGAATCATAGTGGCATGTCTGGACAACTGGTGGAAATAAACCTCATACTTTAACACTGTCATGGAGCTCTGCTCCAACCCGGAGAACTGATCCATCAACTGCTCTCTCATGCTACACAATCATACTTCTCCATAAAAGCTGCAGAGAAATGGGCCCAAGTAAGCGGAGGTGATCCGGCTGGTCTGCAAGCTACATATAACCTCCACCACTGTTTCGCTGGACCATCTACCTGAAATGCGATTTAATATGCCCCATGTGACCCAACTAACCCCAGATTATGCAACCTCTCCTGTCAGCTAGTTACAAACTCATGTGCATCATCCCTAGAAGCACCCGAAAACCTCAGAGGACCTAATCAAAGAAACCTACCAAGCATCTTCTGCTCCTCAGAAGACATAACTGGCCCAGCAGGAATAGGTAGAGCAACTGTAGGAACTGGTAATACCTCCAATATGGGAAGCACAAAAACAAGCTACACTCGTAAACCCTGTGCTGCCGCCTGAGATAAAGTCTGACCCTCATTTCTAACCTGAGAACCAATAAGCGTGGCCGACGAAGCTGCTGGTGGAGTCATACTCTTAAGGAACTCCAATAATTGACCCAAAGTGTCCTGCAGTACTAGAGTAGCCACAAAACTTGTTGTATGCTGGGTTGGCCCCATATTCTCCAGCTCATACTATACCTCATCAACTCTAACTTCAGGCTCTGGTGATGGTAGTCTAGCCCGGGCCCGAGCTGGCACCGCAGCCCATGCCCTACCTCAATATCTGGGTCGACCTCTACCCCATCCCCTAGTTGGGGCTCTAAATGTGGGTGCAGGGGACTCATCCCCACCCGCTACAGATATCATCCAAACCATTTGAGAAAGTGTGAAACAAAGATACTTAAAATTTGAATAAGACAAGAACGCACGACGAGAAATCAAACAAGATGACACAATTCCTAGGAATGTCCTATAGACTTTTGCAGATTGGATACATATGTCATTATACTGATCCACGAGACTTTACTAGACACTTTGATCTTGTACTGGTGAGACCAGTAAAGCTAGAGCTCTTATACCACTCTATCAGGACCCAAAGCCGAGCCATGATGGTGTCTACGTGACTCGCCAGTAGGCAATCCCTAACCAATAAAGTGTAAGACAATAAAATATTTAAAGTAAGGAAAAGCGGAAGACATAAATGAAAAGATAGGGCCTATAGCATATATACATACCACTGTACTAAATATACAAAAGATGGCCCTAAAGTGACCAAAGAGAAAAAACATACATGAGAACCAACACGGACCTGGTGTCACTAGTATAAGAGCGACTAAAGTAAGGAGTAGCTATACAACAGATTCTGTCAATCCAAAACACAAAATATATACAGGATATACAAGATGGAAAGCATGTAAAGTCTCCAAGTCACCAAGAGCTCACCGCGATTCAAACTGCAACAGGCCTCGAATGATGGGACGATTAGTGAGGGTGGCTCGTACTAGGTGCTGCATCAGAAAAAGATATAGAGTGTAGTATGAGTACTAAGACAATGAGTAATCAGTAGGCATCATAGTTCGACCGAGCGCAGAAAGATAATATATAAATATAAATTACAGAAAAACAGCTAAAATACAGGGATCCACCTAAATCTAGTTATAAAGCCAAAAATCAAAACAACCAAACCAATAAAGGTGAACTAATAACAAGATCAAACCCAAATCAACCGACATTCATAAAGCACTAAAGCCAATGCAATGTGATAGAACAATGATGTAATGTATGAATGCATAACAATATAAACCCGAAATACCGCATCGGGTGCCCGGATTACTGCATCAGATTATGCATATATATATATGTGTGTAGGTAAATCAAACTAATTTTCATGGATCGTCTTAGGGTAAAAGAGTTAAAAGGATGATTTTATCACCATTTTCATACTTACACTAGGCTCGGCTGGGCCGTAGTTCTAGACACGTTCTACCACTAATTTGATATGATACTAGACTCGGTCGAGTCGAGCACTAGACTTTTTTTACTACTATTTTAGACCCAGTTATGCCCGGATACCCTTATTGGGGGTTTTGAGACTGAGTTTTCCATTTTAGACCCGTATAGGTTCCGGGCATGAATTTTGAGGCTTTTGTTACTTATTTGGATCCGGATACACTCCGGATGATTTTATTGGGATTTTGAGATTTAGTATATGGTCGAGGACCTCCATGGACCTTGATAATTTGGACCAGGGGGTACATGTTGAGTGTGCCGGAGGAGGGGTATACGGTGAAGTTGAGGTATACGTGGAAATCCCTTCCATAGATCCTACCTATTGGTACCTTAGGCGCCAGAGCAGGTACATTCAGAGTTAATATTCCACCTGATTTTCACTATTGCATCATATTATTCATTTGTGTTTGAATACACCCTTGTTTTTTATTTGTTGAGTGTATGCTCCATTAGTATAGGACGCCGGTGGGTTTGTTTTCACTTGTATGCGTTCCTCGGGTGCATGGGCTCCTGTGAGACTGTAGGTAGATTAGTATTTATTTATCCATCATAGTATTGGTTTCAGTTATGCTTACTATTGGATTCTTACTCGGTTATTCATTCATGAGAAATGTATTATTAAGATGGCTTAGTTATTAGTCTTGTTTTGGAGCATGTTATTGTTAAATGCCTTTCTTCCTTTCCTTTTCATTTGAGGTTACCGGTATACCACCTATTTTTTAAACTATCTTTATATATATTGTTATTGCAAGGACCCTAACTGCATTCTTCTTTCCTTCACCTGTGCTCTGTGATGTATATATTTCTAGCAACTAGCTGAGCATGCTTATTTTTCCCTTGTATTCTTTCAGTGCTACTTTCCGTGTACTTATTTGTTTCTTCTGTGACTACTTTCTTGGCTTTCTGCTATATTACTGCTTTTATATCCTATATGCGCTCAGTCGGCCTATGATGCATTCTAGGTACCTATTGCTTTGCAATTGGTGCTCATACTACACTCTGCATCTTTCTGGTGCATATCATAGTGTGTGCCATTGTCTCTAACTTGTGGAGACTCGTGTGGGGTGCTTTTAGAATATCCAAGATTGAGAGTGATCTCCTGGAGATCAGATCTTAGCTATTATCTCATCTTTTGTATTATGTTTTCTTTTATTATTCAGACATGTATATATTCTTTTGGACCTTTTGTACTCTGTATATTTAGTATCGGCTCTTATACTATGATACCAGTCCGTGGGATGGATTAGTTTTATTATATATTTCCTCATGTTGCTTATTTTTTTACCTTGTTCCTTTGCTTCTGCTATTTATATTGTTCTTTCGCATGCTTAATTAACTAGTAGCTCATTACTAACCATTTTGTGCTATGGGCATTGGTTTGCCTATGGGAGAATGTAGGTGTAATCATGACCGAGACATTGGGTCATGACAGCTTGGTATTAGAGCCTAGGTTCACTGATGTCATCGGTATAGGAGCCAATGTTTAGTAGAGTCATGCGGATCAGGCAGAGATGTCTATACTCAATCATTTGGAGGCTATAGTGGCATATTAGGAAACATGACTCTTTTCTTGCTTCTATATTATGCATATTATCCTAGATGGTTTCTGGGAAACTCACATATTATAGTTCACTCTTCTGTAGATAGCTCGTACGAGGTCTTTAGCAGCGAGTGAGGGTGAGCCTTTGACCCCAACACACCCGACTCTAGCTAGAGGCCAAAGTATTCGTAGAGGTAGAGGTCGAGGACATGCCCGAGCAACAGCACCAGTTAGAGCTCCCAAGGCTGAGTTTATGGCTGAGATAGTTCTGAATAAGCAGCTTGTACACTGGGGGACAACCCAGATACCACCAATACTAGCATCAACTTCTGTACCAGCATCATTCCCAGCTCCATCATCAGATATTTGTGGTCTACTTCTTCAGTTGTTGGGTATGATTTAGGGTCAGCCTTCTGAGGTAGCATAGATATTTTCTCAGGGGGTAGCCCTGTGTGTTCAGAGTTTAGGAGCGCAGCCTGCTGCTGCGGCTCCATATGTTGAGGTTCTTCTGGTACCTTCTGTTGCACAGCCTCTTGCTTATCGCCCAGTCATGACAGAGACAGAGCAGAAGGCTTTGGGCAAATTTCTGAGATTGGCGCTGCCTAGATTTTCTGATACTCCTAGTCAGGATCCATATGATTTATTACTACTTGTGAGGAAATGCTACATCATTTGGGATTGTTGGAGACTCACAGAGTTGGGTATACTACTTATCAGCTGGAGGGCCTAGCTATGTTATGGTGGAGGGCCCAGGTTGATTGCAGACCGTCTATATCTCCTTTATTATATTGGTCAGAGTTTTATGAGGCCTTTATGTGCAAGTTTTTACCACAGAGCGATAGAGAGCATCACAGGGAGCAATTCACCAGTCTTATGCAGGGATCTATGACCTTATTTGAGTACCAGACACGCTTTCACCAACTTGTTCCAATTGGGGCCATGATTATCCCAACTGAGCCCGGCAAAGTCTGTAGATTTATTTAGAGGTTGCGATTAGAGTTCAGATAGACAACTGAGGTGTTAGTCACCAGCAGATGATCTTTCCAGGCTATAGTGGATCATGTTCGTACTATGGAGGATTTTCACCATCATGATCCAGGGGCCAGAGAAAAGAGGCCATGTCACCAGGGTAGCTATAGTGGTAGAGGTTTAGGATAGTGGGGCCGATGGTATCAGCTACAGCAGCATCAGGTTCATACTAGTCAACCAGTTAAGGGCTTCTGGTGGTTCTCAGTTTGAGTAGGGTCAGAGTAGTCAGTAGGGTTACCATGGTCACACATTGAGGGGTACGACTACTGTGGCATCAAGCCGTGGTGGCAACACTGGTGCAACTAGTTTATCCTGGCAGGATAGTCCATCAGGGCCTTGTTATGAGTGCAGAGTCATCGATCATTATACTAGAGACTGCCTCAGCTGGGTACAGTTCAGCTAGCCGCTCAGCCGGCTCAGCCATTGATAGCTGTTTAGCCACTGGCTAGAGAAGGAGGTGTTCAGGTTTAGGGAGGTGCCCAACAAGACAGGACAAGTAGTAGGGATGATGGTCAATCAGGTAGAGGTCGACGTCAATTTTATGTGGTCCCTGGGAGACAGAAGGTAGAGGCCTCAGATTTTGTGATCATAGGTATGATTTCAGTATACGTTCAGTCAGCTTTGGATTTATTTGATTCTGGATCTACTTGCTCATATAAATCTGCCTACTATATTCCTTGTTTAGGGTTGGCTAGTGAGTCATTATTATGCATGCATCTGTTTCAACCCCAGTAGGTAATTCTTTAATAATGAATCGTGTTGTGAGATCCTGTATGATTGTTGTAGGTGATCTGGAGAATTGGGGTAACTTGATGATCCTTGATATGTTAGATTTCTATGTGATTCTAGGCATGGACTGGTTATCCCCTCATCGAGCGGTTTTGGATTTTTATGCCATGACCATTACCATAGCCATACCTAGTGTATCCTCGGTAGTGTGGCAGGGTTCTGTTAGCCGGCGCACCATCTGGGATTATTTCTTATCTCTAATCTAGGAAGTTGATTTCTCGTAGGTGTTTGGCTTATTTAGTATATGTCCAAGATGCTAGCACCGATAGTTCCTCCCCTGAGTTGGTTCCTGTGGTTAGATATTTCGTAGATGTGTTTCTGACCGACCTGCCAGGCCTTCTACCTAAGAGAGATATTGACTTTGCGATTGAGTTAGAGCCGGGCACCAGACCCATTTCTATGGCTCCATATCATATGGCTCTAGTTGAGTTGGGAGAGCTTAAGGAGTAGCTCCAAGACTTGTTAGATAAGGGTTTCATTAGTCCAAGTTTATCTCCTTGGGGTGCTCCAGTTCTATTTGTGAAGAAGAGATATGGGTCAATGCGGATATGTATATATTATCGGCAGCTGAATAAGGTGACTGTGAAGAATAGGTATCCGATACTATGCATAGATGCCTTGTTTGATAGGTTTCAGGGTTTAGCCGTGTTTTTGAAGATAGATTTAAGGCTAGGCTACCACCAGTTGAGGATTATGGCGGAAGACATCCCTAAGACAGCATTCAGGACACGTTATGGCCATTGTGAGTCTTGATGATGTCTTTTGGATTGACTTATGCCCCACAACATTCATGGACTTGATGCATAGGCTGCTCAGCTCGTATTTGGACTCTTTCGTGATAGTATTCATTGATGACATCATGATATACTCCCGGAGTAGAGATGAGCATGAGCAATACTTGAGGGTCATACTCCAGACTTTGAGAGATCATCATCTTTATTCCAAGTTCTCAAAGTATGACTTTGGCATAAGTCAGTAGCATTCCTAGGATACGTGGTGTCTAAGGATGGGATTAGAGTTGACTCAGGGAAGATATCAACAGTTCATGATTGGTCGAGACCTACTACTCCTACCGAGGTTTGCAACTTTGTTGAGTTAGCAGGGTACTACAGGAGATTTGTTGATGGGTTTTCTTCCATAGCAGCACCTTTGACTAGGCTAACTAGAAAGGATGTCCCATTTCAGTATAAAGATCAGTACGAGGATAATTTACAGAGGATTAAGGCCTTATTGACTTTGGCTCCAGTGTTGAATTTGCCAGTTGAGGGTCAGAGCTTCTAAGTATATTTTGATGCTTTAGGGGTTTGTCTTGGTTGTATATTGATGCAGCAGGGTCGTGTGATAGCATATGCGTCAATAAGTTCATGAGTGAAACTACCCCACTCATGACTTGGAGTTAGCAACAATAGTTTTTGCGCTTAAGATTTTGAGGCACTACCTATATGGGATTTATTGTGAGATCTTCACCAATCACCATAGTCTTCAGTACATCACAAGTCTGCGAGAGCTGCACTCCAGGCAGTGGAGATGGATTGAGTTACTAAAATACTATGATTTTAGTATTCTATATCATTCGGGCAAGGCAAACGTGGTAGTGGATGCCTTGAGTCGGAAGGTGGTGATTATGGGCAGCGTAGCTTCACTTTAAATTTCAGAGCAGCCGTTGGCCTTAGACATCCAGTCCTTGGCTAACCATTTAGTTAGGCTTGATTTGTAGTATTCTAGAAGAGTTCTTGCCAGTGTTGAGGTCTATTCTACTTTGGTTGATCAGATTCAGAGTCATCAGTTTGAGGACCAGCGGTTGTGTGACATTCATGATCAGGTTGTTCGAGGTAAGGCCAACAAGGCTACTCTAGATTCATATGGTGTTCTGAGGTTTGATAGTCGTCTTTGTGTTTCGAGAGTTAGGGATTTGATTCAGTTGATTCTCCATGAAGTACATTATTCTAGATATTCCATCCATCCTGGCACAACCAAGATGTATAAATATTTGAGGCAGCTTTATTGGTGGATTGGTATGAGGTAGGAAATAGCTAGTGAAGTTTGTATCTCGGTGCTTGAACTATCAGCAGGTTAAGTTCGAGCATATAAGACCTGATGGATTGATGCAATGACTTCCTATTCCTGAGTGGATGTGGGAAGCAATTACTATAGACTTTGTAGTTTGGTTTCCATACACTTCTCGAGGGTTTGACTCCATCTGGGTTATTGTTGATCAGCTGACTAAGTCAACACACTTCTTTCCAGTCTATTCTACTTACAATGTAGAGAGGTTGGCTTAAATTTACCTTCATGAGATTGTTCATTTCCATGGGGTCCCAACTTCTATCATTTCAAACCGCGACACTCAATTCACATCTCAGTTTTTGAGGACTATTCAGCAGGACTTGGGTACAAAGGTTTATCTTAGCAGTGCATTTCACCCTCAGACAGATGGACAGTGCAAGAGGACTATCCCATTCCTGGAGGACATGTTACAGGTCTGTGTGCTTGACTTTGGAGATTATTGGGATCAGTTTGTGCCATTGCTGAGTTTGCTTATAATAATAGTTTTCATTCGAGCATTAGCATGGAACCATTTGAGGCATTGTATGGTAGGCATTGTAAATTGCTAGTGGGTTAGTTTGATGGTTTAAAGCCTAGGCCATAGAGTGCAGATTTTCTTTGTGGTTCCTTAAAAAGAGTTTGAGTGATTCATGATAGACTTCGGGCAGCTCAGAGCAAGCAGAAGAGCTATGCGGATCATAGACTTCGTGCCTTAGAGTTCAGTGTTGGTGACTTGGTGTTTCTCTGTGTGTCACCTATGAAAGGCGTGATGAGATTTGGTAGACGGGGCAAGCTTAGCCCCAGGTATATCAAACCATTCGAGATTCTTCAGAAGGTTTGTGGTGTTGCCTACATGTTAGCTTTGCCTTCGATGTTTTTAGCTAGGCACCTAGTTTTCCATGTATCAATTTTGAGGCGATATATTCCAGATGAGTCGCATGTGTTGCAATGGGATACAATTCAGTTGGATAAGAGTTTGACCTTTATTGAGGAGCCAGTATCTATTTTGGCTAGAGATGTCAAGATGTTGATATCTAGGGAGATTCCAGTAGTTAAAGTTCAGTGGAGGTAGCGACGAGTCGATAAGTCTAATTGGGAGACAAAGAGAGAGATGCAGGCTTAGTATCTGCAGCTGTTTGAGCCTTCAGGTACTCCCTTGTTCTTGACTTTTAAGGATGAAAGTCCTTTTTAGTAGTGGATGAGGTAATGACGCTTTCGGTCATTCCCATGTTTATGCTTTCCTTGTACTTTTAGAGCTTGCCTGTAGCAGGCCTAAGTAATTTATGGCTTGCTGGGACTGGTGGTTTGGTGCCCTGGACGTTCATTTGGTCTTTATGGTCGCTTCTTCATTTTAGAGCTTAAACATAGAATATCATTGACTTCGGTCAACATTCTTGGTAAACTTGCTCAAAATTAAATTCAGACAGTTTCATTAGCTCCAGAACATGGATTTTGGTCTAGATAGACCCTTGGTCGGGGTCTGTGAGCTTTCAATTTTGTATTGTGTTATTTTTTTGTGTTTTCTAGCTAGTTGAACTTGGAAGTTTTACTTTGGTCAACTTTCCAAGAAGATGACCTCAGATGAATATTTTGTCAGCGCTGTTAGCTCTGCAATGTCGACTTTGGGCTAGAGAGACCTTTGGTTTGGGTCTTGAGGCTTCCAGACTCATTTTGGGGTATTGAGTTTCATTTTGGCTTTGGTTTGATTTTGGGCATGGGGCCCACTTTTCATTAAACCTACCTCTGTTGTATTTTTCGTCAATTCTATTGAGTCCAAAATGCTATTTCTGGTGTGGTAGCATAGTTCATTTGTGCGTGCGAGGTCCCAGATGAGTCCTGTGGGCACTTCCAGAGACTTTTTTCCCCCTTAAGTTTCTCCTGGTTATTGTTGCAGGTGCAGGCCTATGGCCTTAATCGTGACCACGAAGGAAGCCACCATGATCACGATGGTTTGCCTCATTAGTCATTGCAACTGTGAGGGTCCTTTCATGCAATTGCGATGAAGGGCCAGTGGACCCAACTCCTTTTGCTCTACACGATTGCGAGATCCCTCCCCGTGACCGCGATGAAGTCTTTCTCTCCTTGTTCTTCGCGACTGCATGGCTAGTCCTCCCGATCAAGATGATCTAGAAAGCATGGTGCTCGCGACCTCGTGGGATCCCTTCGCGATCGCGAAGAAGGACACCTGGGCAGTATATAAACTTTCTTCTTTGTTTCTCCTCTCCAAAATCGACCTTCTCCATTAAAATATAGGTCAAGCTTCTCAATTCTATGCATAACTTCAATTCCTGGTGTTTGGGTGGAAATTCTTGGTTCCGTGATCATTTTCTTGTCTCCAATTCGGTAAGTTCCTTGTTAATTCCGTTAGAATGTTCTTCAATTCTTTTCCTAATTCATTCTTTAACCTTCTAGCTTGTGGGCTGTTTTGAGCCATTTCCATGGCCAAATTCTGCTAATCTTCTGAGCATGCACTCACGGGAGTGTTGTGATCATTGTGCATTTTTCCATTTCCAATCTTTGGTTGTGGGCCTCGCGGTCTGCTAGTGACTCGAATTTTGACTCGGCTATACTTTTAGCAATATGTGTATCCTTAACTTCATTTTAATGCGTAGTTTATGTTTATGATAGTTTGACTACTATTCAAAACTTCTTGGAGCAGTTCGGGCTTGGGCATCGTTGTTTTAGTAGTTTGTCGCCGGATGTCAGGTAGGTTACAATCTTATCCATACTACACTTTGCGTATATAGGCTATAATTGTACTAATTAGCATCCTTGGGTTGGGTTTTATTAGCTTGGCACCCCAGACCTTGTCCGCTTCTTCATATACATCTTATTTTTGCTCCTATGGTTGTAGTATTCGTTGTAGTTTCTAGTATCAACCTTGTGGTCCTGTGTGGCCTTGTATTTGACTCTGGACCATAGATGGTGGGTTACTAGGGAATATCCGTGAGTCCGGGACATTGATATTGTGATTTTAGAGCTGGTTATATATGTTGTAGAGCAATTGGAGCCTATGCAGGGCCGATAGGTTGATTGTGAGCCGTTGGGCTGCGGTTTGTGTTTGGGCATATTATTATCATGCATATAAAGATATTTTAGCATGTTTTACTATTGATTTGACTGGGAGCCCATAATAAATGATTTTCTAAATCTTGCATGGCCCCGAGGGCCCATTTTCGATAAAGAAATGGTTATAAAAGGTTTTGAACTGATTTTCACAGATTTTCTTGGGGTAAAAGAGTTAAAAGGATGATTTTATCATTGTTTTCATACTTATACTAGGCTCAGCTGGGCCGTTGTGCTAGACATGTTCTACCGCTGGTTTGATATGAAACTAGACTTGGTCGAGCCGAGCACCAAATTTGTTTTACTACTGTCTTAGACCCCATTATGCCCGGGCACCCTTATTGGGGTTTTTGTGAATTGATTTACCATTTTATACGATGATAGGCTCCACGCATGCATGTTGAGACTTTGGTTACGAATTTGGATCCAGATACACTCTAGACAATTTTATTAGGATTTTGAGATTTATTATATGGTCGAGGACCTCCATGGACCTTGCCGATCTAGACCAGGGGCTACGTGCTGAGTGTGCTGGAGGAGGGGTATACAGTGTAATTGAGGTATATGGGGGGAAGACCTTCCATGGATCCTACCTACTGGGCCTTTCGACTCCACCCTTGTGTTATGTTTTCTTAGTGTACGCTCCAGTAGTATGGGATTCCAGAGAGTTTTTTTTCACTTTTATGTGTTTCTCAGGTGTATGGGGGAACTGTAGGTAGATTAGTATTTATTTATCCATCATAGTATTGGTTTCAGTTATTATTACTATTAGATTCTTAGTCAGTTATTCATTCGTGAGAACTGTACTATTAACATAGCTTAGTTATTAGTCTTGTTTTCGAGCATGTTATTGTTAAATACCTTTCTTCCTTCCCTTTTCACTTGAGGTTACCGGTATATTGTCACGACCCAATTTATCAGGTCATGATGGCACCTACAACCCCCAAGTAGGCAAACCAATCCCTGTATCCTAGAATGGTTAGTAATGGGATACTACCTAATTAATTACGCACAAGAAGTAGAAATAAGCGGAAGCTAAATATAAAGATAAGACACACGGAAGCAACAACCCAAAATATATATATACAAAGATACTTCACCAACCCGAAAACTTGGTATCGACAGTATAGAAGCTTCTAATAGAATACAAGTGCTAGAAGTAACAAAATACAATATAAATCTGTCTCCGAAGGTACAAGGAGTATCAGTACAAAAGATGAGATGTAGACAAGCCCCGACCGGCAGGCGCTCACCCTAGTCTCGAATGTCCAAAAGCTGCACTAGTCTCCAATGCGATCAACGGTGAAAGCTCAACTAATATCTGCACCAAAAAATGAAGAAGTGTAGTATGAGCACCAAGACAATGGGTACTCAGTAGGCATCATCGGCCGATTGAGCGCATATAAGATATAAAAACAGTAATAAGCAGAACACAAGAAAGCAGTCACAGAAGAAAGGAAGAAGGAGAAGGAACTGGCACAAGGAACAATCAACCAAGAGTTACAAGTATACATGCTAGCACAAACATATATATAACACAGAAACACAGGTGTAAGGAAGAAGAACGCACATGGAATCCTTGCAACAATAGTATATAAAAAGGAGAGAGTTTAGAAAGCAATGTCACATAGTCAAGAAGGGATCAATATACTAAAGGAAAACATACAATGAATCCAACTTCAAAGATAATATAAACAGAGATCAACCTCGCAAATATCAGCCTAGGATGGAACCACTAAACCACAATAATCGAGAGATACTACTCAAATCCTCATAAGGATGGAACTAGCAACTCACACTCTGCTCAGAAGGTCACACAAAAGTGCCTCAATAAGATAGGACTCCCTAGCCCTCTCAATAATAAAATCCCACAACCGGAGCCTCAACAGGCTAATAACCTCTAAGCCATCAGAACCGTAAGCCATGACAAGCTCTAAATAAAGAGAGGAGTAAATATAATCTACTTACAGTCCTAACGGCCGCCCATACAACCTAGGAACGTAATCAAGTAAAAACAAACCCTTCGGTCGCCCATACAACTGGAGCGTACACTGAACACAATAAACAATGGTGGAATTCGAGTGAAATATGCATGATGATGATATGATGGAACCGGTAATAGTAACCTTGTATGCACCTCTTCCCGGCACTTCGGTAGGAAGACCCATGGTGGGACGTGCACGCTATACCTCATCCTACACAGTATACCCCTCCTCCGGTGCACCCAGTTCCTAGTCAGGCCCCGGAATGTAGGGCCCATGGAGGTCCCTGACCACATACAATAATGGATGCAAAATCTCTAATATGTTATCCGAAAATAAGTCCGAGTTTAAGCCAGTGGCTAAATCTTGAATATGCGTGCCTGAGATTGAACCGGGTCTAAAGCAGTAGTAGTAATCTCAAAAGACCCTCTCAAAGGGTGCCTGAAGTATACTCGAGTCTAAATCAATAATAAAAGTCTCAACAACCCTCTCAAAGAGTGCCCAGAGCATATCCGGGTCTAAATCCATAAGAAAATCAGATGTAGTACTCTGCCCGGTAGAGCCTAGTATTAGTAGAAAATCAAGTGTAGTACTCCTCCTAGCAGAGCCTAGTATCAATACAAAATCAAGTGTGAAATCATCCAAAACCCCATATCATCATTAGGTTGTACCAAAAATGGGCCCCCAGGGCCATGCAAGTTTAGGAAAAACCATTTATAGTTGCTCGCAGCCAAAATCAAAGTAAAACATGCAGGGGAAAGCCTTTTTCATGGATGATATGCTCGCACACAAATATAAATTAGCCCAGAGGCTCACAAATATTTCCTATCAGCCATGCACAGGCCCAAAAGCTACTCACAATACATAACCACCCTAAAAGGATATCTCTATGTCCGGGACTCGCGAACATTCCCAAATCACCCACCATCTATGTTCCAGAGTCAATACAACGCCACACAGGACCACAAGGGTGATATACAATACTACACAAATACTACAATCAACGTATGAAATAAATGGACAGAAAAAGAGGACAAGGTCTGGGGTACCAACCTAAAACAACCCACCCAAGGATACTAATTAATGCAGTTATAGCCTCTATACGCAGAGTCTGGGTAGGAAAAGTCATAACCTACTTGTCGTCTGACGAATAGCTGCGAGGACGGCGTTGTCCAGGCTCGAACTGCTCCGGGAAGCTCCAAATCACAAAACCACTATCAACACAATAAGCTACACATTAAAACAAGACTAACGATACCCATATTGCTATAGTAATAATCGGGTCAAAATTTGAGCCACAAATAGGCTCATGGGCCCCGCAACCCGAAACCAGAAACAAAAAATACCAAAGTGTTTCTTACCATATCGGGAGCACATGCTCAAAATTTGAGCGAAAATCGATAAAAATGGGGCTCAAAACAGCCCGCCCAAGTCAAGAATTAAAGAAGGAATTTCAACAAATAATTCCAGAAATTAAACAAAAGAAACTTACCACCACGAGAAGATGAGCTACTGGAGTGAGAACTTAGAATCCATGATCATGCCAAGCTCAATAGGGCATATTCTACAAGAATCCCAAGTAATTGAAAGTAAGCAACAATGGAGGATTTAGGAAAACAATAGAAGAAAAGGTTGGGGAAGAAGACTTACCAATAGCCGAGGGAACATGGATTTTTGATGAGCAAATGATTCCCCAAGTTCAAGAACTAATTTGGAGCAATTTGGTAGAGAGGATTTGTGTTTTAGAGTTGGAAAAGTATGATGAACAATGCTGGAAAAATTAAGGGATCAAAAATATATAGTTGTTGGTCGCTGGTCAGCGCTAGTGCGCTAAAGGAGTGCGATAGCGCTGAAAGAAAAGTCCCAGACCAGCGCTATCTCACTACATGAGAGCAATCGCGCTGAAGGGGAAAACACAAACCAGCGCAATCGCGCTAAAGGAGCACGATCACGCTAAAGGGGAAATCACAGGCCAGCGCAATTGCGCTAAGGGAGAGCGATCGCGCTGAAGGCCACCAGAAGCAGAAAAATCAGCAATAGCCAAAAACTTCTACGGGGCATTTCGGGCACAATCAAAACCCGACACTTAAAAACCAATAGTGCTATTAGAGTAGAAATGACATTTCGGACTCAAAAAAATCAATCAAATGTCCATACGAGGTCGTTTCAGAAGAATGTTGACCCAAGTCAACACTAGCTAATACCAACCAACCACCCAAAATGAGCCCGGCTTATCCAGAACTCAAACCAACCAACTAACCAACACAAACTCGATATTCCGGAGCTAACGACACTGAAGGAATTAAAATCCGAGGTCGTCTTCTCCGAATGTTAACAAAAGTCAACCAAACAAGCCCAACAAGCCTGAAAACACAAAATCAGAGAGATTTTCAAGCTGAAAAGCTCTCGAATCCCGACCAAAGGTCCTCTAGAACAAAGTCTATGCTTCGGAGCTAACAGAACTGTCAGAATTCGATTCTGAGTATGTTCACCAAGAATGTTGACTGAGGTCAATGATTTCCAAAGTTAAAAGCTCTAAAATCAGGAATGGACAAAAAGACAAAGCAAACGGCCCCGGCACCAAACTACCAATCCCAACAAGCTATAAATGACTTGGGGCCTCTACATATAAGCTGTAACAGTGCAAGAAAAGCAAAAACGCGTAAATGACCGGAAGGGTCATTACATATACTGCCTATTTTTTAAACTCTCTTTATATATATTGTTATTTGAAGGACACCAGGTATGTTTTTCTTTCCTTCACTTGTGTTATGTGATGTATATATTTCAAGTGGTTAGCCGAGCATGATTATTTTTCCGTTGTATTCTTTCTGTGCTAGCTTCCGTGTACTTAATCGTTGCTTCTATGACTAATTTCTTAGCATTATGTTATATTACTACTTTTATATCTTATATGCACTCAGTCGGCCTATGATGCCTACTGGGTGCCCGTTACTTTGTAATTGGTGCACATACTACACTCTGCATCTTTCTGGTGCAGATCCTAGTGTGGCTCATTGCCGCTGACTCGTGGAGACTCGTGCGGGGTGCTTTTGGACTATCAGATACTGAGGGTAAGCTCATGTCCATTGAATCTTAGGTGTTATATCATCTTTTGTATTATGTGCTCTTTTATTATTCAGAGACATATGTATATATATTCTTTTGGAACTTTTTTACTCTGTATATTTAGTATTGCCTCTTACACTGTGATACCAATGCATGGAATGGATTAGTTTTCTTATATATTTACTCTTGTTGCTTATTTTTTTATCTTGTTCTTTTGCTTCAACTTCCATAAAAGATTAGACACCCTCAATATATCTTTTAGAGAACTTTGTTGCATGCATCCATCCTTTATCCAGGATAAACTGCATAAACGTATAATCACATAATAATTAAATATCATAAAAGGTAGCTTTTAGAGATTTCAATAGATGGGAATTTATTGGAAACATCAAAAACAATTCTTAGTAAATGATCAATTGGAGGAAAAATTCAATAATAGAGAAAAAATAGGATAATATATTTCCACAATTAGCACACTAATTAATGATATATTCTCCCTATAATTTATGTTTAATTATATTCTGTCAATCACCAGACATATGGTTATCACTAGCGCTTCTTTCAAAATTCCAGCAATAAATTCTTAGATGCTCTCCCCGACATATCATAAGTGAATAAGCTAACGGTTCGTCTAGGCTGCAACAAGGGTTAAGTATTCCTTGTTGACACCTTGAAATCAGTCTCTTAAATCCCTCTGTAGGTGTGTGTGGACAAGCAAAAGTGTAAGTCAAAACTTTCATTTTTCTTCAAAGGAACAACCATTTTAGCTCAATAGTGCACCAAAAACATAAAAGAATATGAATTAACTGATAGGTGCACAGGAAAATATACTACATTCAAAGCTCATATGCAAATAGAAATTCACACAATGTTTAGGGATCAAACTAGTAGTCTAACAAGGTCATATTTATTTTAAGCTCTTCGCAGCTCTTCCAAAAACACATTAGATGCCACAACAACAACACAACCGTCAAGTTTAGCGGCTGTGTATGCTTGAGTTATTTGATCAAGCAGTCCACGACCAACTTGACTACCCAAAAATCACTCACAGTCAACTCCTACTAGCACTCGATTACTCAGAATTTACCTATGAAATTGTCTATCAGACAATTTGTCAAACATGTTGCAGGTATCCTATTGTATGCTTGGTTTCAAAAGCAATAGTGAGTGGTCAACCCTCCCAAAAAGTTGGGAGTTATAGTTCATAGGTCAGAATAACATTCACAGTAATATCTACATACAGGGACTCACAAACTTCGTCACTAATAAAGCACAGAATTCAGGTCACTTTGCATAAAATTTGGCTCTAAGGGGGACAGGGGATGGGTCTGACAGTAAGGAAGAGATAGAAGAGGGATATAACCTTACCTAAATACTAGCAAGGTTGAGGTATGGCCAAAAACATCGGCCAAAACTATTACGGAGGAGAGTCATTCGTTAGAGGGGGACAGTCGGGGAGATAGGTGTTCTTTTTGTTTTGGATGAGAAATAATAGGAGTTAGGTCTTGGATTGAAAATTAGAGAAACTGATTACCTGGTGTTTTTTATGTTTTTTATTACTATAGTATTTTTTTTTGTTTCTAGCTTTGTGTTTGTGAAGCAAAACCTTTGCTATGTAAATTTTTTCAAAAATTGTATGTCATTATACTTCCTAATTAAAACTTGAAAAAATAAACGAAATTGAACTAAACCGACAATAACCAAATCGATGGATATGAAATATATTTGGTGTTATTTTGATAATTTAAAAGCTAATTAAATTGGCTTGATATTGATTTCTTTTCATAACCGGCCCAAACCAAATCATGAACACCACTAAAACTTGGTAGACTGATAAAATATAATAAAAGATACATATTTAAAAATAAAATTGGAAAATTAAACTAAAACATAAAAAAAAGATATTTTGCCTCCCATAAAGCTCCAGCATTTTTTGGCTCTATCTCCAAAGGTTGTTTGGGTACAATTTCACGAATATCAACATACAAGTGAGCCTAGCAAGCAACTAAAAGTGAACCCATAATTTTAGCAGTTTGTTGAAAAGGCATCTCTTTGATGAATTGAAAGTCCTGTATTACTTGGTCAGCTCGACTTAGCAAATCAACCACACAACCACAATGCTCAATGCCAGCCTCAACCCTTTCTTTTGCATTACTTATATCGTTAAAAATATTTACACCCTTATCCTCTATTCCTCCATGGCTGCAACCAGATAACACAGCCAAAAGAGTGATGCCATCTGGCTTAATTTTGTTTTCTTCTCTCATCATTTCGAAGAGCTCAACTACCTCCTTTTCCATCCCTTGTTACTGTAGCCGGAGTACTCCATTTCATCAAGTTTTAAATCTAACTCTTCCTTTTCACATATTGTTAAATGCATTTTAATTTGTACTCTATCTGAACATCTTGAAAATCTGTTATTAAGCTGAGATCTTTAATTGTTTCAACTGTTAAATATCTAGAGACAAAAGTTTAACAACTGAATTTTTTTAGTTTGTGCAGTAATTTAAATTCTTCCACCCAAAGAACACTATTAAAACTACTTCACTCTATTAAGTGTTATAATAAGAATGGTTACCAGACATATTCTCCAATTTTAAGAAAAATAGTAGCTTATAGAAGAGAATTCTAACAGAAGTACTACTACGTACTGCCACATGTATGAAGTTTAGAGACTACATAACTTATATACTATTGGATGTCTGAATAGAATTAGAGAAATGAGGGGCCGGTAAATCTATCATGTACACTTCATAGGCTTTGTCAATCTAAAATTGTAATTTCAATATTTTGGTATAGGGGCCAAGTAATATGAAACTGAGGGAATATAAATTTTATTATACTTATTTTTATTAACAGCTTTGTAGTTTTTAGCACCTAACTTTGGTTTCTTTTCATGGAACAGTGATCACTGAACCGTATCAAGTTATTCATTGATGTACAATTAATAACTTCATTATTTTTTCAAACTTTGTTGTTTATTTCACTAATTAGATTAGGGGCTGGCAATAAATCAACAAAATAAAATTATCGAATCGAACCAATGTTCTATGAGAGATTTTCAATTGTCTTTTGTTGTTTACTAAATTTTTATGTTAATGGTTGTGGTTTGTGCGGCTGCTGCAATGCTCACTACTGGACAAACCACCAACTCTTTGTTTGGAATGGATTAATACTTTAAAATAAGACTTTGATGTCTCCTCTGTTTCGTTTTCCATATATCGTTGGTGGGTTTGGCTCCTGAACTAGTAGTTTGAAAGGTTTTATGTTTAGCTCATGAACTAGTAATTCATTGTTTACACTATTTATTTTCTTGATTTGTAAAAGATATTATATTAATATAAGTGATAGTCAGGTGACAGAATCAAGATCACATACAAAGGTTTGAGACAAGCTTTCTTTTTATATATACATGTTGGTAGGAGTTTATATATCTTTTGTTGACATTCTTAGACTTTCCGTGGCTTTGTGTTTGAATTTAATATTTAACGTGAATTGGAAAGTTATATCTCCTTTCATGTTAATTTAGGGGTATAGAAAATGAGTGATGACATTATTTACCTGTAGATCTCCCTTCAGGGTGGCATGTGGAAGAGGGAGACAATTGTGGTTCAGGCTTTAAACATGTTTTCCTTTTCATTTATATAGGTTGTGTAAGGTGAAAATCAAGAATATAGTTGCTAGAGAAGTGATCCTGCAATGGTGTTTTGAGAAGCAAACTCTATTTTATTGCCTTAGTTTTTAAATGTTTTAGTATGTCTTATTTAGACTTTCAAGTTGGATAAATTTTACTTAATTTTTCTTTAAGGACTATGTAATGAGATATCATCTCAATGTCATTTTAGTTTTTCTTAATTACTATATGACATAGTGTAATTTTTTTTAATTATTATCTTGCTTTCTATTTTTATGTTGCTATTTTTAATTTCTATAATGCTCTTTATAAAATAAACTACTTCGGGCTATGAAGTTTAAGATATTATATATTATATTATAATTATAAATTTTTAAATAAACAGAAACCTAGTTAAATATAAATTATAAATAGTATTATCACGAATTTAAATGTCATCCAATGCTTGTGATTAGTGGCAAAATATTTTATCCTTAAAAGATTAACTTATAGTGACAACTACATCATACTTTTCATTTCTTCCTAAATGTATGACATTTAGTGACGAAAATATTCTTTGTCCCAAAATTGCCCACTTATTACCTATAAATTAACTTTGTAT
This sequence comes from Jaltomata sinuosa, assembly GCA_003996215.1. Classification (NCBI taxonomy): domain Eukaryota; kingdom Viridiplantae; phylum Streptophyta; class Magnoliopsida; order Solanales; family Solanaceae; genus Jaltomata; species Jaltomata sinuosa. The sequence continues at coordinate 69,034 of QJPP01002210.1, read as the reverse complement.
TTTATGACAATTGTGATCTCACTAATTATGATATTTTATAGTGATAATTTTAGTTTGTTAGTAAAAGAAATAATTTTAGTAACAACGTGATCGTTTTAAACTATAAAATTGTAAAAAAGCAAAATCATCACCAATTTATTATATTTAGGGACAAAAAGAGAATTCATATGTAAAAGGTAGTTTTTAGTGATGAATTTTTTTTTTGTTCAACGATGAAATATATATAAGACCAGAGACAAATGACGTCATCACTAATTAAAATAAATAGTTAGTTATGCATCTGTTTCGTCGACATTAATAACCTCTTTAGCGACGAAAATATACTATTATCTACAAAAAAATATAATTTTGATGACGAACAAGTTCGTCAGAAATACTATATATTTGGTGCTGAAAAAAACTTTCACAGTTAATACAACTCTATTTAGCAACGAAATGCTATGTCGTCTCTTTATACATTTAGTGACATATGATTTAGAAACGAACGGTTGACGAATTATTTTTTGTCACAAAAGTTTTTTTGTGTCGAAATATGAGTTTTAAGTAAAAATATTATTCATCACTGATAATCAAATTTGTTATAGTGTGGATTCAGCAGCGTGAAGTACGCCTTGTTATATTTCCTCGGGAGCTTTCCGTTCTTGTGAGATGTTGATAGCTTCTTGTTGTGGTTATTAGTTATTGGTTTAGTAGAGATTATAGTATTGTTTGTTGAGTTAGACAGGGCTTGTCGTAGTGATGACCTTAACGCTTTATCAATTGTATGTGGGTCATTCTTTCAGCCTTGTCGATTCTAGCAATTTTTGCATTACATTGGTTGGTCAATCATTATAGAGACAACTTTGGGGCTTCAGTTAAAAGGTATGTTAAGGCTTTCTTTTAACTTTCTTGCATGACTTAAAGGCTTAAGCTTGTTATAGCTTGTATCACATTGATATTCGATTTATGACCTTATTCTATTGAGCTTGTGTAATAACCCTTTCGGTCATTCCCGCGTTCATGATTTTCTTGTACTGTTAGAGCTTGCCTGTAGCGGCCCTATATCATTTATGGCTTGCTGGAATCGATGGTTCAGTGCCCTGGCAATTCATTTCATCGTTATGGCCATTTCCCTATTTTAGAGCTTTAACTTAGAATATCGTTAACTTCGGTCAACATTCTTGATAAACGCACTAGAAATTAAATTCTGATAGTTCTGTGATCTCCAAAAAATGGATTTTAGTTTGGATGGACTCTTGGTGGGGGTCTAGGAGCTTTCAATTTTGTTCTGTGTTGTTTTTGTGTTTTCTAGCCAGTTGAGCTTCAAAGTTTGACTTGGGTCAATGTTTGGATAAGATGACCTCGGATGGAAATTTTGTCGTCGTTAGTTCCAGAATGTCGACTTTGGGCTAGAGGGAACTTTGGTTCGGGTCCCAAGGCTTTTGGAGTCATTTTTAGGTGTTAAGTTCCATTTTGTCTTAAGGTTGGTTTTGGATATTGGGCCCACTTTTCACTAAATCAACCTCTGATAGGTTTTCCATTAGTTCCATTGAGTTTGGAATGCTGTTTCTAGTACGTTAGCATAGTTTGTTTGTGCCCGCGGGGTCCCGGATGAGTCCTGTGGGCCCACTCGGAGAATTTTTCCTTTTGTTTTTTTTGCTGGTAACTGGTGCAGGTACAAGCCTAAGGCCTTAATCGCGATCGTGAGGTCCCTACATGCCACCATGATAAAGGTGTTATGGACTATGTACCTTTGTTCTTTGCGATTGCGAATTCCCTCTTCGCGACCGCGATGTTGTCCCTGCTTCGTTGATCTACGTTATTATGAGATCCGTCCTCGCGACCGCGATGAAGCCTTCCCCCCTTGTTCTTCATGATTAGAATGGTCTAGCTAGCATGGTCATCGCGACTGCATGAGGTCCTTTCGCGATCGCGAAGAAGGATCCCTAGGCAGTATATAAACTCCCACTTCCTCCTCATTACTTCAAATCCATTTTCCCCATAGATATAAGATCCAACTCTCCAATTCCCTACATTGCTTCAATTCTTGGTGCTAGGGTGGGATTTTCTTGGCCTTGATCGTTCCTCCATCATAATTGTAAGTTTTATTCGCTTAATTCCATTAAATTCACACCTTTGATACCTTAATTGTTTCTCTAGCTTGTAGGTTGTTTTGATCCATTTACGTGGTCAATTCTTCCTAAACTCTGAGCATTCACTCTTGGGAGTGTGGTGATCATCTTATGCTTTTTTGTTTCCAACTTCGAGTTTCGGAGCCCACGGGGCCGTCGGTGACCCAAATTTTGACCCAGCAATAAGTATAGCAATATGTGTATCATTAGTCTCATTATAACGTATAGTTATGTTTGTGATAGTTTGATTTAATTTTGGAGCTTCTCAGAGCGGTTCATGATTGGACATCATTGTTCCAGCAGCTTGTCGTCGAACGACAAGTAGGTTACGATTTACCACTTTTTAGACTCTGCATATATATGATATAATTGTAATAATTAGAATCCTTGGGTTGGGTTTATTAGCTTGGTACCCTAAATCTTGCCCATTCTTTCATGTCCATATTATTTCACTCGTTTGGTTGTAGAATTCGTTGTAGTTGTTTATATTACACTTGTGGTCCGGTGTGGCCTTGTATTTGACTCTGGACCATAGATGGTGGGTTATTTGGGAATGTTCATGAGTTTTGAACATTGATATTGCAATCTTAGGCTGGTTATCTGTGTTGTAGAGGGATTGGAGCATGTGTAGGGCCGATAGGTTGATTGTGAGCTGTAGAGCTACTGCTTGTGATTGAGCATGCCATTATCATGCATATAAAGAGGCTTTTCACATATTTTACTATGATTTTGGCTTTGGGCCTACTATTGATGGTTTTCTAAACCTTGCATGGCCCCGAGGGCCTATTTTGGGTAAAAATGGTTATAAAGTGTTTTGGAAATGATTTTCATGGATCTTCTTGGGGTAAGAAAGCTAATAGGTTGATTTTATCACTGTTTTAAGACTACTACTAGACTCGTTGGGGTCGTAGTACTAGACATATTTTACTGTTGATTGGAGATGATACTAGACTTAGTTAGGCTGAGCCTCAGGATTGTTTTACTAGTGTTTTAGACCCAGTTATGTACGGGCACCCATGTAGGTGCTTTTGAGACTTATTTCACCGATTTAGACCCAGATAGACTCCAGGCATGCATTTTCGAGATTTGATCACTAGTTTGGATCTGGATTCACTTTGGACTATTATGTTGAGATTATGAGAGTTAGTATATGGTCGAGGACCTCCATGGACCTTGACAATCTAGACTAGGGGCTACGTGTGCCAGAGGAGGGGTATACAGTGTGGTTGAGGTATACATGCTATGTCCTTCATGTATCCTACATGTTGGGCCCGTAGGCACCGGATGAGGTATATACAGGGTTACTGTTCCCTCTGGTTTTCACCTGTTGAATTATATCATAAATGTGTGTCTAATTTCACCCTTGTCTTCTATTTATTGAGTGTATGCTCTGGTAGTATGGGATGTCGGAGGGTTTGTCTTTACTTTTATGCATTCCTCGGGTGTATGGGCGCCTGTTGGGACTGTAGGTAGACTTATTGTTATTTTATCGCAATATGGATCTTTATTATGGTTGTATTCCGGTAATTGGTAATTGTAAGTGGTATTAGTAGCATGAGTTAGTTCTTAGTCTTGTTTGCGAGCATTTGTTACTGTTATTTTTTTTCCTTCTTCTATTCTTACTTGAAGTTACCGGTATACTGCCTTCTTCTTAAAATTTCTATATATATTGTCATTACAAGGATCCCAAGTGCGTTATTTCTTTCTTTCACCTGTGTTTGTGTTATATATATTCTAATAGCTAGCCAAGTATGTTGTTTTCTTCTTGTATCCTTATGTGCTAGATTTCGTGTACTTATTCATTGTTTTATATGACTACTTGCTTCTCTTCTACTATATTATTGCCTTTATATCTTATATGTGCCTAGTCGGCCTATGATACCTATTGGGTATCCGTTGCTTAGCAATTGGTGCTTATACTACACTCTGTATCTTCCTGGTGCAGATCCTACTGTGGGCCATCACTGCTAATTCATTGAAGACTTGTGCGGGTCGATATTTTGGATTATCCGAGGCTGAGGGTGAGCTCTTGAAGGTCGGGCTTATCTTTTAGATCATCTTTTGTATTATGTACTCTTTTACTATTTGGAGACATATGTATATAATATTTTTGGATTCTTTTGTACTCTGTATTCTTAGTTCTGGCTTTTATACTATGGTACCAGGTTTTGGATTTGGTTTAGCTTTCATTTATGTATTCCTGTTGCTTATTTCTTTATCTTGTTCCCTTGCTTCAGCTTATTTATATTTTTCTTCCGCATACTTGTTAGATATTAGCCTATTACTAACTGTTCAGGGCTACGGGGATTGGTTCGCCTACTGTAAAGTTTTAGGTGCCATAATGACCGAGAAATCAGGTCGTGACAACTTGGTATCAGAGCCTAGATTTCATCAGTTTCATAGTATAGGAGCCAATGTCTGGTAGAGTCCTGCGGATCGGGGCGGAGACTTCTGGACTCAATCTTTCGGAGGCTACAGTGACATCTTAGGAACTATGGACCTTTTATTGCTTCTATCTCATGTGTAGTACCCTTGAAAGTTTCTTGAATATCACTTGTTCTAGTTCACCCTTCTGCCGATGGTTCATACAAGATCGTCAGCATCAGGAAGAGGAGATCCTTTCACCCCTGCACCTCTAACTCCAACTATAGGCTGGGGAGGTCATAGAGGTAGAGATAGAGGACGATCCCAAGCAGCAACACTAGTTAGAGCTCCTAGGGTCAAGGTTGAGCCCGAGTTTGTTACCGAGCAGTAGCATGCGGGCCAGGAGATAGCCTAGGTACCGCCAGTGCCAACACCAGTTTCTGTGCCAGCTTCAGCGCAACTCAGTCTTCAGGTATTCAGGGTTTACTTCTACAGTTATTAGGTATAATCGAGGATCATCCTGCTGAGGTAGCACAGACATCCACTCAGGGGCAGCCCTAGGTGTTCAGAGTTCAGGAGCATAACTTGCTACTGCAGCTCTCCGTGCTGAGGTTCTTCCAGTCCCATCTATTGCACAGCCTCTTGCTGCTCGCCCATCTATGACTGAGATAGAGCAGAAGGCTTTCGGTAGATTTCTAAAGTTGGCATCTCCGACGTTCGCTGGTACTTCTGGTCAGGATCCACATGATTTCATTACTACTTATGAAGGAATGCTACACCATTTGGGTTTATTGGTGACTCACAGGGTTGGGTATATTACTTATCAGCTGGAGACCCCAGCTAAGTTATGGTGGATGGCCCAGGTTGCTTGTAGACCATCTTCATCTCCTCTGTTATCTTGGTCAGAGTTCTATGAGGCCTTTATGGCCAAGTTCTTTCCCCAGAGCGACAAAGAGGTTCATAGGAAGTAGCTCACTAGACTTATGCAGGGTTCTATGACTGTATCAGAGTATGAGACTCGCATCCACTAGCTTGCTTCATATGGGGCTATGATTATGCCTACCGAGCCCGACAGAGTCCATAGGTTTGTTTGGGGATTACAGACAGAGTTTAGAGAGCTTGCTGAGATATTAGTTGCCAGTGGTCGATCATTTCAGTCTATTTTAGACTATGCTCGTACCGTAAAGGATTTGCATCTTCATGATTTGGGGGCCAGAGATAAGAGGCCTCGACATCAGGGTAGATAGAGTGGTTCCCGTCAAAGCGGTAAAGGTTTAGGCTAGTGAGGTCGAGGTTATCAGCCATGAAGGTCCCTGGATATGATGAGTTGGTTGATGACCCATCATCTTGAACCATGGGTCGTCTTTCCATTCGTAGTTCCTGAGGATCACAGGATCCTTATTTCCTTAAGTCAAACCACGAGTCAATAAGATGGTCAATCATTCTGAATCACAGACCATGTAGTGACTCATGGAAAGGAAATCCAGTAAGCTCCCAGAAGTTGAAACCACGGGCCAGGTGATGGTCTGTCATTCTCCTTGACAGTTCGTGGGCTGACTCGGGGTCCCTGAAGCCGAGTCATCTTAACAGTTTTTTCTAAATTAAATCTCAGGGATATTTTTGTAATTACTTACCCTTTTAACTTTTAAGTGAGGTCATTTTGACCACTTTTAGTAGGGTTTCTACCCCTATTAGCCTAAGTCTTTCATTATTCCTCATTCATCTACCAAAAGAGGAAAAGAACTTTATCAACTCCAAGTCTCAAGCTCCAAGTTCAAGTCTCTATTTCTTTTCATCTTAGATCAAGCAAGCTTCAATAAGGTATGTGGGTATTCAATAAGGAATTCCTTTCACCCTTATGCCCAAAACCCCATGTTTTTACTTTGAATTATCAATTTATGAAATTAAGGTTATTACCCAAATTGGGGAAAAGTTATGGGTCTTATTTTTGAGTATCAATTCATGGTTTCTCATTACTTATCTATGATTTATTTGAGGTTCCTTAATTGATCTCAAAATCCCATGCATTAAAGATGATTTCTAGCATGATTCCATCAATTTGCATGTTTTCAAGTGGAAATTGGCATGTTTAGATAACATGACCTTATGTATTAAGAAATTTAATGCCTAATTCTTTAAGTTATGATTTTATAAAGAAAAGTATGCTTTGAATTACGGCTATGAAAAGTTTCAAGAACTTATGATATGAGAATTGCATGACATTAGATATGCCCTTATGCTTTTCAAACAGATTTGACATTAGATATATCACAAGTATATTATGAGCTATATGTATGTTTTTGAAGTAGTATTTAGCACCGAGCGATGTTGGTTCTAGATAACCCAAGTCCAAAACTACATTTCCACCATAGGTTTCTCTCTGTGGCTTATGACAGGATCCTGATATATATGGTTCTAACCTTGGCAGGTTAGGACAACCTTTTTCGGTGTGGGTGTGTGACAATTGACTTGATGTAGGTCATCATGATTTATGTAGGTTAAGATAAACTCCCGTATGAATGCTTTAAGTCTTATGCTCTTTTATTTCTCAATTTATGTTCAAATTACGATGTTTACTTATGATTTCTCTTATGATGCATGAAACCAGTTTTAATTATGTTTTAAGTATGTTTTTACCTTATTCATGCACATCTCACATATTCAATACATCCTATAGTACAGGCGCATATTTTGTGCTGCATTCTATTATGATGCAGATTCAGGCTCTCTTCATCACGTTCGTGGCTAGACGACGCCGGATATCTAGATCTTGTTGGTGAATCCTCATCCTTCGAGGACTAGTATCAGTCTAGTTATTTTTACTCATCTTTCTTTCAGATTTTCGAGTTAGCTGGGGTCTTGTCCTAGCAACTTCTTATCAAGTTTAGAGGCTTTTCAGACATAGTAGAGATTCTGTATTCGAGGCTTCAGATTTTATGATGTTTAGACTTCATCTATTTATGGGTTTAGTTTGCTTACCTCTTCAGTTATTGCTTTCGCTAAGTTTATCTATGTTTGTTTAAGTTATGCTACGATCAAGGGTTAACTTGGGGTACTTGTGGTCCCGGGTCCTGTGTTACACCTAGGGGGTAGTCTCGGGGCGTAACAAGAAGGCTATTCAGTGGGACTTTTACACAGAGGTTTAGCTTAGTGATACTATGGATAGAGTTTTGGTCATCCAGGAAAGACTTTGCACTGCCTAGAGTAGGCAAAATGGTCATGCTGATTTGAGAGTTTGAGATCTAGAGTTTATGGTTTGTGATAGTGTGTTTCTTCGTGTGTCACCCATGAAGGGCGTGATGAGATTCGGGAGGAAGGGTAAGCTCAATCCTAGGTTCATTGTGCCATTCGAGATCCTTTTTTGTATTGGGAAGGTTTCTTATGAGTTGGCCTTGCCTCCTGCTCTCTCCAGTGTTCACCATATTTTTCATGTCTCCATGCTGCGTCGGTATATTTCGGATAAGTCTCACGTGCTTCAGTTGGAGTCAGTTCAGTTGGATGAGTCCTTAGATTTTCAGGATGAGCCTTTTGCTATTTTGGACAGGTAGGTTAGGAAGTTAAGGTCCAAGAAGATTTTGTCAGTTAAGGTCCAGTGGAGGCATCGTTCTATCGAAGAGGCTACTTGGGAGATTGAGACTGACATGTGGACTCACTATCCTTGGCTTTTTAAGTCTTCAGGTACTATCTTTTCTCTAACTTTCGAGGAGGAAAGTCCTTTTAGTCGTGGATGTTGTAATGACTCTCCAGGTCATTTTCCTATTTTTCATGCTTTTTTTGTATTTTTGAGCTTTCCCGCAGTGGCTACATATCATTTATGACTTGTTAGGACTGATGGTTTGGTGCCCGAGGTGTTCATTAGGTTGTTATGACTATTTTCCTATTTTAGAACTTGAACTTAGAAAATCCTTGGCTTTGGTAACTTAATTGGTAAAAGTGCTCATAATCAAATTTCGACAGTTTCATTAGCTTCGGAAAAAGTATTTTGTTCTTGTGGGACCCTTAGTCTGGGTCTGAGTGCTTTCAATTTTATTTTGTGTTATTTCTGTGTTTTTAAGCCAGTTTGGTTTGTGGGGTTGACTTTGGTCAATCGTCAGAGAAGACGACCTCGGATGGAAATTCCGTTAGTGATGTTAGCTCCGGAATGCTGACTTAGGGCTAGGGGGACCTTTGGTTTGGGTCCCTAGGCTTCTGAACTCATTTTTGGCCCCTGGGTTTTGTTTTGGTTAAGGTTAGCCTATAGTTGGTGTTGGGCGTGGGGACCACTTTTTGTTAAAGTGACCTCTGTTGGGGTTTTTGTCGATTTGTTGAGTCCAGAATGTCATTTTTAGTTGAATAGCTCAGCTCGTTTTTGTTTGTGGGACCTCAGATGCTTTCCCGAGGGTCCATCTATTTCAAAGTTGGCTAAAAACTTGGCTGTTGCAGCAGTTGTTTCTTGTATGGAACCACGGCGGGTGCCTAGATACACCTGCGCTGGCCTGTGCACACATGCATAGCTAACTAGGATGGCAGGGCAGCGCACCTGTGGCGCCTTGGGGGCTATGGCGTGGCCTCCCCTGCTCCTGCATGGGTGCACTTGTGCTAGGCGCTGGCAGCTTGTAAGCTGGCCACTCTTTCACTTTCTCTTTTCTCCAACACTTTGCACTCATTTTCCCTCGATTAAAAAAAGCTCCAGACCTCCAATTTTCCTCCTAGTTCATCCCATAGCTTGGTGGTGTTCATATTTCAAGTCCGTGGTTCGTCCATGTTCGTTAAATTGGTAAGTTTTCGCCCCCAAAATCTCTCATTCTCCATTGTTGTCTCCTTTGATCAAGAGGATTTCGGGGCTATTTTGGGCCCCAAAACGAGTCCCGTTTGCCCTCAACTTTTGGGTATGGGTTCCTTAACCCGTTGCGAACATAATTGTGATTTTTTATTTCCTGTTTCATTGAGCGGGCCTCGAGGGACATTTTTCGGCCTAATTGCTGACCTAATTTTCCATAGAGTAATATGGGTGTCATTCTTCTCGTCTTGACAACTGGATTATGTTCTTGATAGCGTGGCAACTTTCTCAGGCTGTTCAAAAGTGGAAGGCATACATGTGATGGTTCATGCTTGCGGTTCCGCTCCGAGGTAGGTTATAGTTTACTTTTCCAAGTTGAGTTTAGTTAGATTTTATATTATATAAGTTACTGGAATATTAGGTTGGACTCTAGGTAGAATTAGGCTTCAATCATGTTACTTGTATTATTTTGGCTATTTCGGATCATAGATTAGAATTATTCATGTTATCCTTTGTCTAGGAGCCCATATTATTGTTGTGCCTATCATGGAATCCTTAGTATACTTTTATGAGGTTTTAGAGGTAGAGTTGTTGCTTTTAGTTGCTTTCGTAGTATTTTCTTCATTTTTACCACTTTATTTTACCGTTGTGCATAACTGTGGGCCCGAGGCTATAACTTGGATTTGGGCAGAGTTTCCAGGTAAGTTCTCTTGATTGCAGGGTATTTTTACCCTGTGTGCTATATTCTTCGAACGTGGAAATTTACACGCTCATTTTGCATTGTCATGCCATCTGTATAGAAAGGAATGATTTTCGAGGTTTTGGTTCCAAACTTGAGATTTACTATAGTTACTACGATTTTTGGACCTTAAAGGAAAGTATGTTGGTTTTTACTATAGGTTTTGGAAAGGAAAAGAAAAATACTATTTTATGCCAGTTCGAGGGATATTTTCGGATCCTTTTCTCCATTTATTTTTCTATTGATGAGTCCGTTGATCGATTTTGGGTGCCTGCATATATTGATGAGTCCGATGTTAAACTCCGGGCACCTGATGTGATATTTTAAGTTTTTACTTTCTATAGATTTATTGATGAGTCTGATGTAAAATTTTGGGCGCTCGATGCGTTATTCCGGGTTTTACTTTTATACATGCATGTATCACATCATCTCCCTTCACATTTCATTGGCTTGAGTATATTTGGATTTGTCAGTTGTCTAGTTTGATTCTGTTGTTATTTTCTTTTATGTTGGTTTGGTTATCTCTGTTTCCAGTTTTATAACTAGACTTAGGTGGATCCCTGTAGTTAGCTTACTTTCCTGTAATTTATATTATATATTATCTTTTTACGCTCGGTTGGCCTATGATGCTTACTGGGTACCCATTGCTTTGCTACTCATACTACACTCTGAATCTTTTTTGATGCAGCACCTAGTATGAGTCACCATCATTGACCCTTCCTTCGTTCGAGGCTTGTTACAGTTCGGATCGCGGTGAACTCCCCGTGCTTTGGAGACTTTAAATGCTTTCCATCTTGGCATGCACAACTATGTACCCTGTCGATAACAAAAACAACAAAAAAACGTAAAAGCTAGAAATTATACTAAGAGTCAAATAAACACACCGGACTTAATAATCAACCGTATTCCCCGGCAACGGCGCCACTTTTTGATAACGCCCAAACTACACCTCAAATTAACGAAGCGTAAGCGGTCGTAGTCAAATATAGAACCCAACAAAGGTTGGGGTCGAATCCCACAGAGAATATGGTGAAGATTAAGCCTTTAGTGAAGTATGTGACTAGTCGTCACTAGTTTCCGGTAAATAGGGGGGGGTTTGTGATCAATATTTGTAAACAAAACAAACACTTAACGTATGAATGATAATCAATAGGAGAGAGAGAACTAGGGAAGTTTTTACCATGGTGTTAGCAACAAAGTCGATTCAAGGCTTAACGGGGTTCTTTCTATATGCGTGTCACGATGCGATTGAATTAATGGTATCGTCTAAACGTTTCTCAACCAAATAGACAAATTTACTTTTCAATTCTCTCGAACTTGAAAAGGTGTGCTTTTAGATTTCAATCCTAAACATCAAGTAGATTAATCTAGTTACAGCATTAATCATAAGACGAGAGTTAGTAGTCTCGAATCCTCGTCGTTAATCAAGTTTCCCGGTTTTAATCTCTTTACTCAAGCAAATTAAACCTAGGCAAGTTCTAATGTTTGCAACCACTAGAAAACGTGACATAATGAATGATTAACAACGTGACAACATATATATTTAACCCGACGCTACCCGGAATCTATATTGCTACTTTTGCCATGGCTCCCACAACCCTAGTTGTGAGAGTTTTAGTTAATCATGTTTGAAGAAGAAGAGAAGAAAGTCATAATCATAATAGAGAGAAAATATCCTTACAATATAACGAAAACAATCTTCAAGTATTCCAAGAACAAGAAACCAAGAACTCAAGAATAACTCAAGAACAAATCAAGAACGCGTTTCCAAGACAAGGAAAACGTGTTTCTTGCTCTCCAATTCTCTCCTAAAACTATTGGGAAAACTATATTAAAAAGCTTAACAAATAAACTTGCATAATGAAAATAAACCTAGGGTATTTATAGGAGTCTAGGAAAAAAAATCCCAAAATCGTCCGGATTCTGCGTAGCGGACTGCCCAGGTATGACGGCCAGGCTGACGGACCGTCACTGGCTTGACGGACCGTCGCCTGGGCCGTCACCACTAGGCAGTGGTGCTGCCTTGGTGTGACGGTCACTGTGACGAACCGTCACATGTGTGACGGGCCGTCACTCAGGCCGTCACTCTTAGGCAGAATGTCCTTTTTCGCGTATTTCCTTCCGTTTCCATGTTTGTCTCCATTTCCTGAAAATACAACATAAAAACATCAAAAACGACAACGGTTGCTTGAAAACGTACGATTGTTCTTAGCTTAAAGGAGTCGAAAGTGCCGTAAAATGGCGGCACATCACAAATCATAAGAGCCTTTAGTATATTTTTAGACTAAAAGAGTTGAACCTATAACAACACCAATGGCTTAAATAGCTGAAAGACTATGATGTGGATATCTTATATTACTCAGAGAAAGCCAATATAGTGGCAGATGCCTCAGTCATAATTCTATGGGCAGACTATTGTATTTGGGAGCTTAGAAGTAGGAGATAGCCGGGGAGCTCCATCAGCTAGCTAGTTTGGGGTTTAGATTATTAAACTCCCATGATACAGGGGTCATAATTTAGGACACAACCGTATCATCTCTAGTTGTGGAGGTAAAGGCATGGCAGCACGAGGATCCCAACATAGATCAACTCAAAGGTAAAGCTTAGTAGCGAGAGTTATTAATCTTTGATATAAAGTCCTCAGATTCAACGATTAGTTATGTGTTTCAGATATTGCATGGCTTCGACAACACATTATGGAAGCGTCACACCATTCTTGTTACTCTATTCACCTAGGATCCACGAAAATGTATTATGATATTAAGGTGATTTATTAGTGGCTGGGATGAAGAGAGACATAGCTAAGTTCATGGCATAGTGCCCAGATAGTCAGCAGGTAGAGGTAGAGCATCAAAAACCTAGTGGGCTGACTCAGGAGATAGTTATTCCATTGTGGAAGTGGGAGCCCATAAATATGGATTTTGTCATAAGTTTGCCATGTTTGTGATGGAAGTTTGATTCTATTTGGGTGATTGATGATAGGTTGATCAAATCGGCCCATATCTTGAAAGTCAGGGCCACATTCTAAGCAAAAGAGTACGTCAGACTTGTCACGCCCCGAGACTACACCCTAGACGTAACACGGCACCTGAGACCACAAGTGATCCCAAGATAATCCTTCTAGCTGGCATAATTCATGAGCAACTAAATAGAAATAGATAAACTGAATAATATTATGTGAAGCTGAAACATATGATGAGCTCTTGAAAAGTACTATAATAAATTGAAGTTTTATAAACTGAAATACAACTTCTTTGAAAAAATAATACAACTGACTAACTGACTGTCTATGAAGCCTCTACTAACACTGACTATGGTTAGCTGGGACATGACCCCCAACTATCTTTCATAAATGTATAACAACTGAAATAACCGCTATAACTACTAACTGACTTGAGGTCCCAGAAAAGGAGAACTCGTTCCTTGCTGACTAGAAGCTATGATCTATCTGAGCATGATTCTGGGAACTAGCACTAAAATCTGCATCATCAAAAGGATGCAGCACAAAAAGGTATAGGATCAATACTTTGAATGTACTGAGCATGTGAGATAATGCACTAACTTTTAAAACATGAGAAAACACGTATATACTAGAAACATAACTAAGAGCTGGACTAAGTATAGATATTTGAGAATGCATAAGTTAACGCTGTAAAACATTGGCTCCTTAATTGAAGAGTATAAAATCTTTTTGAGTTGTAAACTATGAGATACATAGGCTATGAGATAATTAAGCATGCTGAAAATATTGATGATCTATTTAAAAACTATAAGTTGAATCTTAGTACTCAGGCCCAAAAATAATATGCGCAAAATCTAAAATATAAGGATATTCTGAAAAATATAATTTAAAAGCTGTAAAACTAAACTGAGGGCCTAGTACACAAATACTGAGTTTAATTTTGTGGGAGAGTCTATTAACCAACATAAACCACGTGAGCTAAAGATGGAGTCCGATTATAATGCCCCATCGAGAGGACCCAATATATCTTGCCAGGGTATAGAGGCATGACTGGTGTGATCACTAGTTCTGATGCCCAACTGAGGGGCTAAATAACCTATGGTGGCACGTAGTTATGGGACTTGAGGGTACACTGAAACCTAGTCTAACTCGGTGCTAAATACTACTCCCAAACTTAATACTGATAGCTCATTTAAAACTGAAGTTCTGGAATGCTGCATCAGAACCTAATTTATCTAGATGATTTCTAAAAGACTGTATAACTGAAAACTATTTATAAAGCATGTCGACATATCTAGATGTCATACTAATTATGAAACTTACTAAGTCCATAATCATTGATGGCATATGCTGAAAGTTCATATTTAAAACATATTCTTATAAAATATACTGAGGGTAAGCTGAAGCCTGCTAAATCATGAGAAGTTTTGAAGAAAACCTGTAAACTGAAAACTTGCTGATTTCATCCTTAAAACTGAATGCTAGTAATCTGGATTAAATTTCGAAGAAAACCAATTCTCGTGAAAGTACTAAAATTTTAGGCTAAATTCTTGATTTCTTAAAGTTCTTGTGAAAGCTCATGCAAGCCATTGAAAATAGGGTATAGTTTTTTCTAAATAGGATATAGATCATGTAGAAATAATAAGGACTGAATTCTGTAAAATTTAGCATAATTTGGTAAGAACCCTAGTTTCTAACATCATGAAATTTGAAATAGAAGACTGAGGTTTTGGGCATAAGGGCGAACTAAACCCTTATTGAATACCCACATACCTATTTAATGGAGAATCTTGAACTGAAGCTTGGAGGTTTGGATGCTTTGGAGAAGAAACCTAGTTTGAGCTTGAGAGAACACTTCTTTTTTCTTTTCTGTTGAGTTTATTCAAGGGAATAAGGGAGAAAGCATCGATAATTTGATAAAAATCGCTATTTGAGACTGGTGAGAAATATATTACTGAATTATTTATCTACATTATTACACTTAGATTCTATTTATAGATATTACATAATAATCCTTCTCCAACTAGGACACTACATTATAATTCTTTTTCAACTAGGACACTATATTACAATCCTTTTCCTAGTAGGATTCTCCATACTATTCATGTTCCTACTTTTATTCTAACAGGACTTAAAATGACATAGAATAGGGCTTAAAAGTGGGTGAAAAGACTAAATTAACCCCAATGAATGAATTAAAAAGTGCATGAATTTAGTATTCCACGAGTTGGTCTATTGGCGTCATTTTTATGACAACCCGTCAACCAATTCGCGGTTTCAAATAACCTGACAAGGCTTCACTAAAATGCCCATAAGTTTTTACTCCAAACTCAGATTAATGCGTGGTTGGTGGTGTTGGAAAGAAGATTCAAAGACCTTCAATTTAGTAAGTACTAGGCTAGCTAAATCTTCATACTCTAGGAGTTATGATTGTTTGAAGTTGACTCTAGTTTAGTCTTACATGAAAACTCTTTGGTTGGGGTGCTTCCAACATAACTTGATTCTAGGAGTTTCTTATGAACATGATTCACATCTAAAGCACTCACCATACAAGTAAAATGATCATGACACCTATAGAAAGTAGTTCGGGTCTTAGCTTAGAAATTTTGGGCTGTTACAATATCTCCCCCTTGAGATCATTCATCCTAGAATGAAGACTTACTAGGCTTAGGGGGTAGGAAAAGAGATTCAACCCCACCAATTGAGTTCTGAAAACTAGAGTACTGACATAGTAACTTATTTCTGGCTGAAATATGAACTGAGATGGATTCATGAGACCTACATGCATACTAAAGGCATAAGAACAACTGATGGTACATGAAACTGAATATTCAACATGATAACTGGTATGGAGAGAGAGTAGGGACTTAGATGAAACTCATAAGGAATGAACGCATTCTTAGAAATCGTAGTCAACTAAAAGGAACATAAAACTGAAAGGAATAACTATACAAGAAAACTATTCTCTCCTATACTGAGCTTACTAGCATGGTCTAACTGAACATAGGGACTTCTGGCCTTAAGAATGATTATCGGTAGGTTTGAACTGATCTGATATGAGGGGTCTACTATCTTGCTAGCTGAAACTATTAGACATAAAGTATGAGCATTCTGATCAGGGAGTAAGAACAAGACTATTCCCGCCTTAACATGTCACGACCCAATTTCTCGGTCATGATGGCACCTACAACCCCCGGTAGGTGAACCAATCCCCGTAGCCCAGAACAGTTAGTAATGGGCTACTATCTAAAAAATAAGGGAACAAGACGAAGAGAATAGATAAAAGGGATATAGACATATACATATACGGAAACTAAACCAAACCCCAAGACCTGGTATCATAGTATAGAGCCAAACTACACACATGGAGTGCAAATAATCCAAAACAATATATACAGATGTCTCTGAATGGTAATAGAGTACATGAAGCAAAAGATAAACTAAAGCTAAGCTCCGATCGCCAAGAGCTCACCCTCAGTCTGAAGTAGTCCCAAACAGATCTCCAAGCACGAATCACAACGATCTAACGGCGATGGCCCACGCTAGGATCTGCACCCAAAGATGCAGGGGGGTAGGAGTGAGCACTAAATGCGAAGCATAAGGTACCCAGTAGGTATTATAGGCCGACTGGGCACATATAAGATAAAAGCGTAGTAACAGACAGAATAGAAGCAAGCAGTCACAGATATCAACGAAAGGTACACAGGAACTAGCCTAGAGGGAAATCAACAGAACCACATGTGAGGCTGGTAAGCAGAATATACACACCATAGGCACAGGTGAAAGTAAGAAATAACGCACCTGGGGTCCTTGCAATAACAGTGTATACATAATAAGTTTATGAAATGGACGGTATATCGGTAACCTCAAGTGTAGGAAGAAGAGAGAAAGAGTAAATGATAGGCATGCTTAGAGACATGAATCAAGCCCAACTAATCATATCAATCTCAAATCCAGCAACTAACAGTCTAGCAGTAACCAATTTTATAATTTACTGTAACAGGGAACAATCTACAAGTAAATAGAAAGAGTCTACCTACAGTCCCCCGGCCGCCCATACAACCGAGGAACACAAACAAGTGAAAACAAACCCTCCGGCATCCCATACTACCGGAGCGTACAATCAACAAACAAAAAACAAGGGTGGAACCTCAAACAATGAATGATATGATGCATGAAGATCTCAAGTGAAATGGTATCTCTGTATGTACCTCCTCCGGTGCCGATCCGGCCCAGCAGGTAGGTTCCATGGAAGGACACTGCCCGTATACCTCTACTCCACCGTATACCCTTCCTCCGGCACACGCAGCCCGAAGCCCCAGGCCCGGATGGCAAGGTCCATGGAGGTCCCTGACCCCATACTAAAACTCAGTATCAAAACATGTCATCCGGAAGCAAGTCCGGTATCAAGATAGAGACCTAGTCTCGAATATGCATGCCCAGACCCTGTCCAGGACTAAAGTAGTAGGAAAATGTCTTAAAAACCCCTCCAAGGGTGCCCGGGCATAACTGGGTCTAAACAGTAGAAAGTCATCTCAGGTGCTCGGTCTGACCGAGGCTAAAAATCATCTCAAGTAGCAAGAAAACTCAACTAGCACCCCGGCCCTGCCGAGTCTAGCGTTAGTCATAAAACTGGTGTTTTAAAACATAATTTTACTTTCTTTTACCCAGGAACATTCACAAGTTAAATCAAACCATTTCCAAATAATTTCCATTAAAAACAGGCCCCCGGGGCCATGCAAGGTTAGAACCTCTTTATATGCATGTAAATGGTATGATCACACACAATAGCTTCCCAGCAGCTCACAATCAACCTATCGACCCTGCACAGGCCCATAGCTACTCAGCAAGCATAACCAGCCTAGAAGGATAATTCTATGCCCGGGACTCGCAGACATTCCCAAAATCCCACCTTCTATGTTCCAGAGTCAACAAGGCCTCACAGGACCACAAGGGTAAATAAAATATAATGGCAAGTACTACAAGCAACGGAGGAACAAAAGTAGGCGGACATGAATAAAGCGGTCGAGGTCTGTGATGCCAACCTAATAATCCAACCCAAGGATGCCAGCTAGTATAATTTTATCCGATATATGCTAAGTCTAGGTAAAATAAACCGTAACCTACCTGTCATCCGATGACAAGCTCGAACCTCTCCGAAAAGAAGATCCGAAACGAAATCAAACTTGAACTCGGGCTTGAATAACTTGACGTAGATAATTGATTTTTCTCACAAAATGCCTTCTCGACAAAGGTTGCCCAAATTGGTAGCAACTTAATAATTCCCTTTGTGAATAAAACACACAAGCAAAGAAGGTTATGGAATAAATTCAATAAGTTCCACACGTACAGCAACCATATATGCCTTGCTCCCTTTTGTAATGAAGATAAAATACGTAAGCATATAGATATATATCCATAAGTAGACAACCAATAGATTAATTTATAGTTATTTAGAAAGGATCAATGTTATGAAAATGTTAATATGCTGCCACCTTTAGCTATCACTTGGATGGCCACTCCCTCCACCTACACGTGGAGTGGAGGTGGCAATTACAAAGGACAAAAAGGAAATTCTTATCCCGTTATTTATATATTCGGGTATTGCATAAATTTGTGGTAAAATAAATATAGCTTTTTGAATATACCATAATTAATAGAAAATCATTTCAAATAAAACCTACTATTATAATAATAATTTTTGACATCTCTAAATTTACTATCTCCGTTAAAATATTACAATGTATAAAAACCTTATAAAATAAATACATATACAATTATATCGTAACAAAATATTTTTCATAAACCTTTAACATATTTTAAAAAAGGTAATAATAATGTAACTTTTTACCAAATTCAACTTTCAAATAAAATATTTTCAAATGCACGCGATATTAATAAAATTCTTAAATTTAAGTTCGCAACTCACCATCGCACGATTTTGATACTCAAGAACTCTCTCGGAATCCTCCCTTATGTTTTCTCACTGTTTCAGAACTGAAATGGCGTTTTAAAACGTGAAGTTGAGGCTTAAATCGAGTTTGACCCGACGCGGTTCGCGACCTGGTTCGCAACCCGGTTTCTGCCAGACAGTCCGCGGTAAAACAGTCATAACTTTTTACTCCGAGATCAGTTGGACGTGTGGTTTTGTGCGTAGGAAACTAGACTTGTAGACCTTCGATTTGGTATTTTGGGGGACTTCTAACACTTTATATATTGAGAGAATGGCCCTGAGATATTTTACCCAAAGTTCAGAAAATTTATTAAAGAAACTTACGATAACTTTTGCCGACTTGCTTGACTTCAAAACTTATAATGCGACCAAACAAATGGACCCGACACCGAAATATCGGTCCTGACGAGCCTTAAGTGACTTGGGGCTTCTATAACCAAGCTCTAACGATTCAAGGGAAACGTATACGTGGAAATAATCGGAAGGGTCATTACATCATCCACTGCTAAAAAGGACTTTCGTCCTCGAAAGTCCAGGTCAAGGGGGTACCTAAAGGCTAAAATAGCTGCGGATACTAAGCCCGCATATCTCTCTCGGTCTCCCACGCAGCCTCCTCGACTGGACGGTGCCTCCACTGAACCTTAACAACCGGGATCTCTCGAGACCTCAATCTCCTGACATCTCTGGCCAAAATAGTTGTCGGCTCCTCAACAAAGGCTAAACCCTCACCCAACTGAACTGAATCCCACTGCAACACATGAGACTCATCTGGGACATACCGACGCAACATCGAAACATGAAATACAGGATGTATAACTTAAAACATCGGAGGTAAGGTTAACTGATAGGCAACGCTACCAACCCTCTGAAGAATCTCAAACGGCCCAATGTACCTGGGGCTAAGCTTGCCCCGCCTACCAAATCTCATCACGCCCTTTATGGGCGATACATGGAGAAACACCAAGTCACCGACACTAAACTCCAAGGCATGAAGCCTACGATCAGCATAACTCTTCTGCATGCTCTGAGTTGCCCGAATTCTGTCCTGAATCACTAGGACTCGGTCTAAGGAATCTGGAAGCAAATTTGTGCTCTGTGGCCCAGCACTAAAACCATCAAACCAACCTACTGGTTATCTGGAACGCCTGCCATACAAAGCCTCAAAAGGTGCCATGTCGATTCTCGAATGGAAGTTGTTATTATAAGAAAACTCTGCCAAGGGAACAAACTGATCCCATGATCCTCCAAAGTCAAGAACACAGGCCCGAAGCATGGCCTCCAGAATCTGAATGGTCCTCTCGGACTGGCCATCTGTCTGAGGGTGGAAATCGGTACTAAGATGAACCTCTGTACCCAAATCTCGTTGAATAGCCCTCCAGAACTGAGATGTGAACTGAGTACCGCGGTCTGAAATAATAGAAGATGGGACCCCATGCAACCGAACAATCTCACGAAGGTAGATCTGAGCTAACCTCTCTGCGCCATACGAAGTCTGAACAGGCAAGAAATGTGCTGACTTAGTCAGCCTATCAACAATCACCCATATGGAATCAAACCCATGAGAAGTACGAGGCAAACCAACAACGAAGTCCATAGTAATCCCTTCCCACTTCCACTCAGGAATGGGAAGTCGCTGCATCAAAACCACCAGGTCTCATGTGCTCGAATTAACCTGCTGGGCAGTTCAAGCACCGAGATACGAACTCCGCTATATCCCGCTTCATACCACTCCACCAGTAAAGCTGTCTCAAGTCTCTATACATCTTTGCTGTGCCAGGGTGAATGGAGTATCTAGTACAATGTGCCTCATGAAGTATCAACTAAATCAAATCACTAATCCTCGGAACACAAAGGCGACTATCATACCTCAGAACCCCATCTAAATCTAGAGTAGCCCGACTGGTCTCACCTTGAACTACCCAATCACGAAGGTCACACAACTGCCGATCCTCAAACTGACAGCTCTGAATCTAATCAACCAAAGTAGAACGAACCTCAATACTGGCAAGAACTCTGCTAGGATCCAATAGGTCAAGCCTAACCAAATGGTTAGCCAAGGACTGGATGTCCAAGGCCAACGGTCACTCTGAAACTGAAAGAGAAGCTAGGATACCTATACTAACTGCCTTCCGACTCAAGGCATCCGCTCCTCTGTCTCGAGTTCAACTCTCGCTGACTCGTGATATACTGAAGACTACGGTGATCAGTGAAGATCTCACAGTGAGCTCCATATAGGTAATGCCTCCAGATCTTGAGCGCGAAATCTACCACCGCCAACTCTAAGTCATGAGTGGGGTAGTTGCGCTCGTGAACCTTCAGCTGCCTCGATGCATATGCTATTACTCGACCCTGTTGCATCAACACACAACCAAGACCAACCCCAGAAGCATCACAGTACACGGAGAAGCTCTGACCCTCAGCCGGCACAGTCAAAACTGGAGCTGAAGTCAATAAGGCCTTAAGCCTCTGGAAGCTATCCTCGCACTGGTCCGACCACTGAAATGGGACATCCTTCCTAGTCAGCATAGTCAAGGGTGCTGCTATGGAAGAAAATCCCTGAATGAAGCATCTGTAGTAACCTGCTAACCCAACAAAGCTGCGGACCTCAGTAACAGTAGTAGGTCTAGGCCACTCACAAACCGCTGAAATCTTTCCCAGATCAACCCTAATCCCATCCTTAGACACCACGTTCCCTAGGAATGCAACTAACTCAAGCTAAAACTCGCACTTTGAGAACTTGGCATAAAGTTGATGATCTCTCAAAGTCTGGAGTATAACCCTCAAGTGTTGCTCATGCTCATCTCTACTACGTGAGTATACTAAGATGTTGTCTATAAAAACGATCACAAATGAGTCCAAATACGGGCCAAGAACCATGTGCATCAAGTTCATAAAGGCTGCGGGGGCATTAGTCAACCCAAAAGACATCACCAGGAACTCATAATGGCCATAACGTGTCCTGAATGCTGTCTTAGGGATGTCCTCCGCCCTAATCCTCAACTGATGGTAGCCAGACCTCAAATCAATCTTCGAAAACATGACTGAACCCTGAAGCTGGTCAAACAAATCATCAATCCTCGGCATCGGATACTTATTCTTCACTGTCACTCTATTCAGTTGCCGATAATCAATACACATGCGCATCGACCCATCCTTCTTCTTCACGAAGAGAACAGGAGCACCCCAAGGTGACACACTAGGTCTAATAAACCCCTTAGCTAACAGATCCTGGAGCTTCTCTTTAAGCTCCCTCAACTCAGCAGGAGCCATACGGTAAGGAGAAATAGAAATAGGCCTTGTGCCCGGCTCTAACTCAATAGCGAAATCAATATCTCTCTCAGGTGGAAGGCCTGGCAGGTCGATAGGAAACACATCGAGGAAGTCTCTAACCACAGGAACAGACTCAGGAGAAGTAGGGTCAGCACTAAAATCTCGGACATATGCAAGATAAGCTAAACACCCACGGGAAATCAACTTCCTATCTCGAAGACAAGAGATGATCCCAGATGGTGCATGGCTAACAGAACCCTGCCACACAACCGGGGATACACCGGGCACAGCTATGGTAATGGTCTTGGCATAACAATCCAAAACCACACGGTGAGGGGATAACCAGTCCATGCCCAGTATCACATCAAAATATAGCATATCAAGGATCATCAAATCACCCCAAGTCTCTGAATCACCAATAGATATCATACAAGATCTCACAATCCGATCCACTACTAAAGAATCTCCTACTGGGGTCGAAACAGAAACAGGAACAAATAATGGCTCACTAGCCAACCCCAAACAAGGCACAAAGTAGGCAGATACATATGAACAAGTGGATCCAGGATCAAATAAAGCCATAGCAGACTGATGGCACACAGAAATCGTACCTGTAATCACAGCATCTGAGGCCTCCGCCTCTGGTCTCCTAGGGACCGCGTAAAACTGACGACGACCTCCACCTGCCCGACCGCCATCCCTACCACCTGCTCTGCCGCGCGGAGCACCACCTCTACCCTGACGACCACCCCCTCTAGCCGGGGGCTGAACTGCCCGTAAAGGCTCGGCCAACTGAACTGTACCCTGTTGAGGGCAATCTCTAGCAAAATGACCAATCGCACCACAAGTAAAACAAGCCCCTGATGGCCTACTCAGTCGAGATGAACCAGCAAATCCCGTATGACCACCGCGACCTGATGCCCCAGAAACTATACCCCTCGAAGACTGGCCGCCATAGCCCTGATGGCTGCTCTGACCCTGCTCGAACTGGGTACTACCAAAAGTCTGAAGGAAAGCCTGAACCGGTCGGCTGGACTGACCCTGGTACTGCTGTGGCTGATAACTCCGGCTCCACTGGCCAGGACCTCTACCACCATATCTGGAACCACTGTAGACACCATGATGCCGAGGCCTCTTATCTCTGGACCCCTGATCATGTTGTTGTAAGTCCTCCACAGTGCGGGCATAGTCTACGATAGCCAGAAATGACCGACCACTGACGACCAATATCTCAGCTGGCTGCCTGATCTCTAGCCTCAAACCCCATACAAATCTGCGAATCCTATCTGCCTTGGTAGGAATGATTATAGCTTCGAACGGTGCTAGCTGATGAAAATGGGTCACATACTCTGAGACAGTCGTAGATCCCTGCATAAGGTGAGTAAACTGCTCCCTGCAACGCTCACGATCACTCTGAGGTAGGAACTGGGCCATAAAGGCCTCATAAAACTCAGACCAGGTCAAAGGAGGTGACGATGGTGGTCTACAAGCAACCTGAGCCCTCCACCATAACTTCGTTGGGCCCTCCAACTGATAGGTAGTATAACCAACCCCGTGAGTCTCCAACAAACCCAAATGATGCAACATCTCCTCACAAGTAGTAATAAAGTCATATGGATCCTATCCAGAAGTACCATAAACCTCGGACGTGCTAACCTCAAAAACCTACCCAACACCTTCTGCTCTGACTCTGTCATAGTTGGGCGAGGAGCAAGAGGTTGTGCAATGGATGGAACCGGAATGACCTCCGCACGGGGAGCCATAGTAGCAGGATGCACTCCTGAGCTCTGTGCACCCAGGGCTTCCCCCTGAGCAGATGTTTGCGCTACCTCAGAAGGCCGCTCTCCAATCACACCCAAAAGCTGTAATAGTAATCCCCGAATATCTGGAGACTGAGCTGCGGCTGGAGCTGGCACGTAAGTGGGCACTGGAGCTGGTACTGGAGCTAGCGCTGGAGCTGGCGCTAGAGCTGGTGCTGGAGCTGGCGCTGGAGTTGGTGTTGGAGCTGGTGCTGGAGCTGGAGGCTCATTTTCGCGTGATGCCGATTATCTCGTACGAACCATCTGCGGAAGAATGAAGTAGAACAAATGAGATTTCCAGAAACTTCAAGGGTTCCACGCACGACACAGAAGCAATGAGAGAGTCAAATTTCCTAAAATGTCACTGTAGCCTCCCAAAGATTGAGTACGGACGTCTCCGCCCCGATCCGCAGGACTCTACTAGACATTGTCTCCTATACCGATGACACCGGTGAACCTAAAGCTCTGATACCAAGTTGTCACGACCCAATTTCTCGGTCATGATGGCACCTACAACCCCCGGTAGGTAAACCAATCCCCGTAGCCCAGAACAGTTAGTAATGGGCTACTATCTAACAAATAAGGGAACAAGACGAAGAGAATAGATAAAAGGGATATAAACATATACATATGCGGAAACTAAACCAAACCCCAAGACCTGGTATCATAGTATAGAGCCAAACTACACACATGGAGTGCAAATAATCCAAAATAATATATACAGATGTCTCTGAATGGTAATAGAGTACATGAAGCAAAAGATAAACTAAAGCTAAGCTCCGATCGCCAAGAGCTCACCCTCAGTCTAAAGTAGTCCCCAACAGATCTCCAAGCACGAATCACAGCGATCTAACGGCGATGGTCCACGCTAGGATCTGCACCCAAAGATGCAGGGGGTAGGGGTGAGCACCAAATGCGAAGCATAACGTACCCAGTAGGTATCATAGGCCGACTGGGCACATATAAGATAAAAGCGTAGTAACAGACAGAATAGAAGCAAGCATTCAAAGAAATCAACGAAAGGTACACAGGAACTAGCTCAGAGGGAAATCAACAGAACCACATGTGAGGCTGGTAAGCAGAATATACACACCATAGGCACAGGTGAAAGTAAGAAATAACGCACCTGGGGTCCTTGCAATAACAGTGTATACATAATAAGTTTACGAAATAGACAGTATACCGGTAACCTCAAGTGTAGGAAGAAGAGAGAAAGAGTAATGATAGGCATGCTTAGAGACATGAATCAAGCCCAACTAATCATATCAATCTCAAATCCAGCAACTAACAGTCTAGCAGTAACCAATTTTATAATTTACCGTAACAGGGAACAACTCTACAAGTAAATAGAAAGAGTCTACCTACAGTCCCCCGGCCGCCCATACAACCGAGGAACACAAACAAGTGAAAACAAACCCTCCGGCATCCCATACTACCGGAGCGTACAATCAACAAACAACAAACAAGGGTGGAACCTCAAACAATGAATGATATGATGCATGAAGATCTCAAGTGAAATGGTATCTCTATATATACCTCCTCTGGTGCCGATCGGGCCCAGCAGGTAGGTTCCATGGAAGGACACTGCCCGTATACCTCTACTCCACGTATACCCTTCCTCTGGCACACGCAACCCGAAGCCCCAGGCCTGGATGGAAAGGTCCATGGAGGTCCCTGACCCCATACTAAAACTCAGTATCAAATCATGTCATCCGGAAGCAAGTCCGGTATCAAGATAGAGACCCAGTCTTATATATGCATGCCCAGACCCTGTCCAGGACTAAAGTAGTAGGAAAATGTCTCGAAAACCCCTCCAAGGGTGCCCGGGCATAACCGGGTCTAAACAGTAGAAAGTCATCTCAGGTGCTCGGTCCGACCAAGGCTAAAAATCATCTCAAGTAGCAAGAAAACTCAACTAGCACCCCGGCCCTGCCGAGTCTAGCGTTAGTCGTAAAACTGGTGTTTTAAAACATAATTTTACTTTCTTTTACCCAGGAACATTCACAAGTTAAATCAAACCATTTCCAAAACATTTCCATTAAAAACAGGCCCCCAGGGCCATGCAAGGTTAGAAAATAATGCCAGTAGGCCCGAAGCCAAAACCATAGTAAAACATGGATAAAACCTCTTTATATGCATAGAAATGGTATGATCACACACAATAGCTGCCCAGCATCTCACAATCAACCTATCGACCCTGCACAGGCCCATAGCTACTCAGCAAGCATAACCAGCTTAGAAGGATAATTCTATGTCCGGAACTCGCGAACATTCCCAAAATCCCACCTTCTATGTTCCAGAGTCAACAAAGCCTCACAGGACCACAAGGGTAAATAAAATATAACGGCAAGTACTACAAGCAACGGAGGAACAAAAATAGGCGGACATGAATAAAGCGGTCGAGGTCTGTGATGCCAACCCAATAATCCAACCCAAGGATGCCAGCTAGTACAATTTTATCCGATATATGCTAAGTCTAGGGAAAATAAACCGTAACCTACCTGTCGTCCGATGACAAGCTCGAACCTCTCCGAAAAGAAGCTCCGAAACGAAATCAAACTTGAACTCGGGCTTGAATAACTTGACATAGATAATTGATTTTTCTCATAAAATGCCTTCACGACAAAGGTTGCCCAAATTGGTAGCAACTTAATAATTCCCTTTGTGAATAAAACACACAAGTAAAAAAGCTTATGGAATCAATTCAATAAGTTCCACACGTACATCAACCATATATGCCTTGCTCCCTTTTGTAATGAAGATAAAATACATAAGCATATAGATATATATCTGTAAGTAGACAACCAGTAGATTAATTTATAGTTATTTAGAAAGGATCAATGTTATGAAAATGTTAATATGCTGCCACCTTTAGCTATCACTTGGCTGGCCACTCCCTCCACCTACACGTGGAGTGGAGGTGGCAATTACAAAGGACAAAAAAGAAATTCTTATCCCGTTATTTATATATTCGGGTATTGCATAAATTCGTGGTAAAATAAATATAGCTTTTTGAATATACCATAATTAATAGAAAATCATTTCAAATAAAACCTACTATATTATAATAATAATTTTTAACATCACTAAATTTACTCTCTCCGTTAAAATATTACAATGTATAAAAACCTTATAAAATAAATACATATACAATTATATCGTAACAAAATATTTTTCATAAACCTTTAAAATATTTTAAAAAAGGTAATAATAATGTAACTTTTTACCAAATTCAACTTTCAAATAAAATATTTTCAAATGCACGCGATATTAATAAAATTCTTAAATTTAAGTTCGCAACTCACAATCGCACGATTTTGATACTCAAGAACTCTCTCGGAATCCTCCCTTATGTTTTCTCACTGTTTCAGAACTGAAATGGCGTTTTAAAACGTGAAGTTGAGGCTTAAATCGAGTTTGACCCGACCTGGTTCGAGACCCGGTTCGCAACCCGGTTTCTGCCAGACAGTCCGCGGTAAAACAGTCATAACTTTTTACTCCGAGATCAGTTGGACGTGTGGTTTTGTGCGTAGGAAACTATACTCGTAGACCTTAGATTTGGTATTTCGGGGGACTTCTAACTCTTTATATATTGAGAGAATGGCCCTGAGACATTTTACCCAAAGTTCAGAAAATTTATTAAAGAAACTTACGATAACTTTTGCCGACTTGCTTGACTTCAAAACTTATAATGCGACCAAACAAATGGACCCGACACCGAAATATTGGTCCTGACGAGCCTTAAGTGACTTGGGGCCGCTATAACCAAGCTCTAAAGGTTCAAGGGAAATGTACACATGGAAATAACCGGAAGGGTCATTACATAACAATACAGTTGACAGCTTTTAAGCTTAGGAACACCCTTTATAACTACACCAACTTCTCTAAATACCACGCTTACCATTTGCAACTAAAATTCTCATCAGTGCACATATAGATGCTGAGGTTTGAGCCTAACTACCTTCTTTTTCCATGTTCAAGCCTATCTCGACTAAATCTATTGCATCTGGAGTTATCTCCCAAGAATAATATTCTTCCTTATCACAAAAATCAACTAACCTTGAACTCTAATCAATGGGTCACTAGTCCTACAAAGAAAAAGCCCACATGTATTTCATCACGACATTCAAGCCTATTACTATGATCAACTTATCAATTCTTTGTAGCTGACACTACGTGAGAATCATCTCCTCTTCCCTAGAATATCTAGAAACTGTAACAACAAGAACTTCTACAAAGGGACACCAAAAAGGGAAAATCTAGTACTTTCCATCTAGGCTACTACTTAGCTTCCTCTACTAACAACTGTGATGAAATAAGCTAAGATCACTGAAGGAATAGGGTGGGAGCATGAGCATCACCAATGAAGGAATATTGATTGGTCTTGACTTATACTTAGTGTGATCTAGTCACTCAAGGTGAGGTCTGAGAAGTCAAGTGCCAAGGCATGACTGTCTCACATTCTAGACATGTGAAGCATAGTTAGAGTAAGGAAGCATAAGCACGAACTATCCAATAAGTCTGGTCTGAGCATATACATGATATAGCATGGTTTTATTAGCCATTAAGGCATATCTTGAGGACTGAATTGAGTATATAGAACTGAGCATACTGTGAAATATGAGTTTACATATATAATGAGTCTTATGGCATAAAGCTGGGATTCATAGAATCGTAGAGTAAAATTGGAATCGCTGTCTTGAGTAAATTTCTGTTTGTTCTAAGAGCTTAGCATAAACGTGAATCTGTATGAAGTGCATGAAATTGTTCATGAGTATGGCACAAATACATCTGATTATATTGTCATTTTGACTGAAGTGCTAGGAAATCCGCTGGAATAAAAGTGGGTCAATATCCCATCATAACCCTTTCTAGAATTCTATACTAGTTGAGTCGCAAGGATCGACTTGGTTATTTATTCTATCATCTCCCTCTTAGATCAAATGTCACCCCTCTAAGTCTGTGGATCTCTCTCCTTAACTAGTCTATAAAAACTAACTCTTGTAAGGTTTGAGCATCTTTGTATTTCTGGAAGCTAAACTCTCCCTGATAGGCTATAACTGAAGATGATAAACCCTTGCTAGGTCTTCTCCTGAGGCATTTCTTAGCTTCCTTTTTACCCTTAAGGCTATCACTAGAGGACTCATACTCTTACTGGCACACCTAACCACTTTTTCTAACGCTTTAGCAATCTGACCTTCACTTATCTGTCTACTAACATCGTATCTCTAAGTTCATATCTACCAAAATCAACTGAATTCATACCACACTAAAGGACTCAACATCGTCTATATATTATCTATTGAATTCATGCCACAATATACTACTCTGGATATATATCTACCTTCTACCATTCAAGGATATTCTTCACCTAGTTCAAATATGCTCTAAGTCATCTTAACCAACCATTTTGCCTCTCATAGCCACTATACTTCGGAATTCTTACATCTAGTTCTGGGGTCATTCTTCTACTTATGGCCCATAACATATCAATTCACACTAAATATTGAGTGACTATACTACCCAAGAACTTACACAACTATACCTTTTTGGCTAAGGTGTCATTCATAGTAAAGTTTCTGGAAGAGGGTCTGAGAGCACATTCTACTTTAGGCTCAACTGCACGAGTGAAAAAGGATACATTCTTTTGAATTAGTATACTTATGCACTAGTGGGATCCTCTCAAGCCCTTGTACAGTCTATTAACTTTATGATGGCTCTATCTGAGAGAATCTCACTGAAATGAATCTAAACTTTACTATTCTAACAATCTCAAAGATGAGGAATGATTAGAGAAATTGGATTAACGCACGAATCTCAAAAGTTTCTAAAGGAATACCTCTACTGTATGATCTGGGTTATGAAATAAGAAAAACAATCCTAAATGACTTGTAGCCTCCTGATTATAAGTGTGGTGCACAACACACCCATAAGCAAGACTCTACTAGACAGCTTCATAGACACCCTAGGACACTTGAACTATGTGCTATGATACCATGTTTGTCACACCCCGAGCCTACACCCTAGATGTAACATGGGATCTGAGACCATAAGTGATCCCAAGATAACCCTCCTTGCTGGCATATTTCATGAGCAACTAAATAGAAATAGATAAACTGAAAAATAGTATGCGAAGCTAAACATATGATGAGATCTTGAAGAGTACTATAATAAACTGAAGTTTTATAAACTAAAATACAACTCCTTTGAAAAATAATACAACTGAATAACTGTCTGTTTATGAAGCCTCTACTAGCACTGACTATGGTTAGCTAGTACATGCCCCTCAACTATCTTTCATCAATGTATAACAATTGAAATAACCGCTATAACTACTAACTGACTGGAGTTCCCTGAAAAGGAGAACTCGTTCCTTACTGACTAGAAGTTGCGATCTGTCTGAGCATGATTCTGGGAGCTAGCACTAAAACCTGCATTATCAAAAGGATGCAGCACAAAAATGTATGCGATCAATACTTTTAATGTACTGAGCATGTGAGATAATGTACTAACTTTTAAAACATGAGAAAACATGTATATACTAGAAATATAACTGAGAGCTGGACTAAGTATAGATATTTGAGAATGCATAAGTTAACGCTGTAAAACATGGGCTCCTTTACTGAAGAGTATAAAATGTTTCTGAGTTATAAACTATGAGAAGGCTATGAGATAATTAAGCATGCTGAAAATATTGATGAGCTATTTAAAAACTATAAATTGAATCTGTAGTACTCAGGCCCAAACATAATATGCACAAAATCTGAAATATAAGGATATTCTAAAAAATATAATTTAAAAGCTATAAAACTAAACTGAGGGCCTCGTACACAACTACTGAGTTTAATTCAGATGTAGAGTCTATTAACCGACATAAGCCACGTGAGTTAAACATGGAGTCCGATATATACTCTCCATCGAGAGGACCCAATATACCTTGCCAGGGTATAGAGGTATGACTGGCGTGATCACGAGTTCTGATGCCCAACTGAGAGGCTAAATAACATACAGTGGCACGTAGTTCTGGGAATTGAGGGTAAGTTGAACCCTAGTCCAACTCGGTATTAAATACTACTCCCAAACTGAATACTGATAGCTCATTTAAAACTGAAGTTCTGGAATGTTGCATCAGAAACTAATTTATCTAGATGATTTCTAAAATACTGTATAACTGAAAACTATTCACAAAGCATGTGAACATATCTAGATGTCATACTAATTATGAAACTTACTAAGTCCATACTCATTGATGGGATATGCTGAAAGTTCATATTTAAAACATATTCTTGTAAAATATACTGAGGGTAAGCTGAAGCTTGCTAAATCATGAGAAGTTTTGAAGAAAACTTGTAAACTGAAAACTTGCTAATTTTATGCTTAAAACTGAATGCTAGTAATCTGGATTAAATTCCGAAGAAAACCAATTCTCATGAAAGTACTAAATTTTTTGGCTAAATTCTTGATTTCTTAAGTTTTTGTGAAAGCTCATGCAAGTCATTGAATATAGGGTATAAATCTTTTAAAATAAGATAGAGATCATGTAGAAATCATAAGGACTGAATTCTGTAAAATTTATCATGATAGGGTAAGAACCTTAGTTTCTAACATCATGAAATTTGAAATAGAAGACTGAGGTTTTGGGAATAAGGGCGAACTAAACTCTTACTGAATACCTACATACCTGTTTAATGGAGAATCTTGAACTGAAGCTTGGAGGTTTGGAAGCATTGGAGAAGAACCCTAGTTGAAAGCTTGAGAGAACGCTTTTTTTTCTTTTCTTTTGAGTTTATTCGAGGGAATAAGGGAGAAAGCATTGATAATTTGATAAAAACCGCTATCTGAGACTGGTGAGAAATATAAGAGGAAAATATTAGTGAATTATTTATCTACATTATTACACTGAGATCCTATTTATAGAAATTACATAATAATGCTTTTCCAACTAAGACACTACATTGTAATCCTTTTTCAACTAGGACACTATATTATAATCTTTTTCCTAGTAGGATTCTCCCTGCTATTCATGTTCCTACTTTTACTCTAACAGGACTTAAAATGACATAAAATAGGGCTTAAAAGTGGGTGAAAAGACTAAATTAACCCCAATGAATCAATTAAAAAGTGCATGAATTTACTATTCCACGATTTGGTCTATTGGCGTCATTTTTATGACAACCCGTCAACCAATTCGCGGTTTCAAATAGCCTGACAAGGCTTCACTAAAATGACCATAAGTTTTTACGCAGGAATTAGATTAATGTGCGGTTAGTGAAATTGGAAAGCAGATTCAAAGACCTTTAATTTGGTAGGTACTAGGCCACATAACTCTTCATATTCTAAGAGTTATGATCATTTTAAATTGGCTCTAGTTTAGTCTTACATGAAAACTCCTTGGTTGGGGTGATTCCAACTTAACTTGCTTCTAGGAGTTTCTTATGAACATGATTCATATCTAAAGCACTCACCATACTAGAAAAATGATCATGACACCTATAAAAAGTAGTTCGGGTCTTAACTTAGAAATTTTGGGGTGTTACAAGACTGTACATTAGAGAAATAGTCAAACTTTATAATATCCAGTATCAGTTATTTCAAATAGAGAGGCACTGTTTACAATATAATTTTAGACATCTTTCCAAAAGGGTTTGAGGACTCAGGTTAATCATAGTTCAACTTTGCATTCGTAGACCAATGGCCAAGTCAAATGTAAGATCTAAAAGCTTGAAGATATGTTACGGGCATGTGTGCTAGATTTCAGAGGGAACTAGATGATCACTTGTCATTTATTGAGTTTTCGTATAATAACAGCTATCATTAAGGCATCAGTATGGCACACTACAAGGCTTTATGTGGGCAAAAATTATAATCCCTTATTGATTGGTTTAAGGTTGGAGAGTCGGGGTTGCTTGGACCTGACGTAGTTTAATAGGCTATGAAAAATGTTAAGCTGATCAGAGAGAAATTGTTGATAGCTCAGAGCTGCCAGAAATTAAATTGAGATGTTAGGAAATGAGACTTAAAGTTCAATGTTGACAATTAAGTCATTTTGAAGGTTTTGCCAATGAAGAGCGTTATGTGATTTGGCAAGAAGGGCAAGCTGAGCCCTTGATATATTAGACCTTAACATATTGTGCGATGGATATACAAATATGCTTACCAGCTAGAGTTACATTCAGAGTAAGAAGCAGTACACCCAGTCTTTCATGTTTCTATGTTATAGAAGTGTATCGGAGATCAAACACATATAATACTAACAATAGTTTTCAGATTTAAGAGAAATTATCTTATAAAGAAGTCCCAGTTGTCATAGTAGACCGCCAGATTAGGAGATTGCAGAATAAGGATATAGCTTCAGTGAAAGTGTTGTGGTGGAATAGTAATATCAGGAGATGGCATGGAAAGC
This sequence comes from Jaltomata sinuosa, assembly GCA_003996215.1. Lineage (NCBI taxonomy): Eukaryota > Viridiplantae > Streptophyta > Magnoliopsida > Solanales > Solanaceae > Jaltomata > Jaltomata sinuosa. Next base: position 35,674 of record QJPP01002210.1, on the reverse strand, counting down.
TAAAGAGGACACAAACTCAAGATATCCCCACTTGTTCATTCCTTCAGATGATATTCAGGACAAATAGATAGTAGACCCATATTTGAGTACTTGAGGTACATTACTTTGGTATTTTATAAGTTCTTATGATGTTTCCTATGATTCCATGTACATTATCTTCGTTCGAGGATAAATGTCTCTAAGGGGAGAGAATGTAACACCCTGCCTGTTTAAACTTCGGATTCACTTGTACTTTTGGTGTAAGACTAAGAGTTCTTAATATGTAAGAATTAATTTTTATGAAGTATTTTAAATGCACAATGGTTGTATGTTAATTTTTGAAGTCAAGCAAGTTTCAAAATAAAAGTCGGGGAAAGTTATTGTGAATTTTGTTAAGAAATTCTCTGAATATTTGGGTCAAATGTCTTGAAGTGTTTATACCAATATATAAAGAGTTACAAGGCCCCTAACCTATCAAATTGAAGTTGTACGAGTCTAGTTTCCAATGCAGTTAACCGTTCATCCATACAACTTCAGAATAAAGAGATATTCACATTTTTGTATGATTGTGCAAGCAGGTACATCAAGATGGGGCCCCTAGCCCCAAGTCAGTTTAGCTTTATATAAGCTGATTTTTCTTTCTTTTAAATTATAAAATTCCTCCAAGAACTAATGAAAATCAGAGGGAAAGCACCTAAATAATCCATGGATCTTGATGCTTCCAATTCAGAAGTTTAACAAAAGTTGTTCTATGTCGCGAGCTCGTCATTTTTGTGTAGTTTGTCCCATCAATTTTGTGGAATATATTCATGGGTGTTGTGGCAGAGAGGTAGCATCTGGTTATTGAGTATGTTTCAGTGGCTACAGATCTATTTATTGAATCGAGATTTTAAGCTTCTAGTTATGAAAAATTGTAGTTGCCGGTGGCTTGTAGTAGTTTCTTGTTGATTTTGGCTACGGCTATTGTTACTTCAAAGAGGTTGGTTGTTTAGCTTGGTATTCCAAATATTTTCATAAATTAAATCATTCCTCTATGACCCTCCTTCGTAATTACATGTTCTAGTATTATTTTTACAACTTTTCGAGCAACAAAGTGGTTTTTTGGATTCCGTGGCTTTGGATAGCCCCTTTATCTTATTACGTTTGGTTATTATTGTTGTGTACTGATGGTGTTAAGGTATTGGAGGGACTGGGGTTGGTTTGATTCTTATCGGAGTCATGTAAGATGGTTGTTGGATTGAATGATGTGAAATACGCCTTGAAATAGCACCTCGGGAGCTCATCGCTCCTTTGAGATGTGGTTAACATATTGTTGTTGGATTCAACTGCTTTTTATTATTGTTAGTAGCCTTATTTTATGATTTGGTCTTGGATGGTCGCGAGTGTGACATTGATGACTTATCAATTGGTTATGGCTCATTCTTGCAGCCTTGTTGATTCTCACATTTGTGGCATTACATTTGGTTGGTAAAGATTCATAGCAACAACTTTGGGGCTTCAGTTGAAAGGTATGTTAATACTTCCTTTTCACTTTCTGGCATGACCTTTTGGGCCAAAGCTTTTATAGCATTTATAACATCGTTATTTGACTTGTGGCTTTAAAATATTAAGCTTTACTTCACAGCATGATATATCGACCCTCAGCAGTACTATATTCCTTACTTAGAGGCCTAGAAGAGCATGTTATGATTGTATTGAGATCACCTGTGATTACATGATATTATTGGGTTATTTTTATCGTCTTGCTACCGCCTATGAGCTTGTTTTGTCCTCAGAAGACACTGACACTATAGGGTTTTGGATCCTATATTCTGATTACTATTAATATGACTTTGGGCCGGGCATACCATACCTATGGGATGGGAAGGATGTACCTACGGGGCAATAGTTATATTATATTACCGTGAATTTAGTCCAGGCAGACTGTACCTATGGGATGGGTAGGTTGTACCTTTGGGGTAGCAATTATATTATATTACTGCACCTTTGGTCTGGGTAGACCGTCCCTACGGGTTAGGCAGACCGTACCTATGAGACGGAAAAATATATACCTATGGGGTAGAACATATATGGTACCACAGAGCCTCAGAGTTGTAGTGATTCATGACACGTGTCTAATAAGACAGTTCAAATCAGATTATCATTGGGGTCTAGGTAAGAGGGTCAGTATGGGTATTTTGCAACTGTTTGCGCTTGTTAGGACTTATGGGGATTGTATGCTATTTGTACCTTCCAGGCTTATGGAGGATAGGTAAGGTTATTGTTTGTTATGTGCTTTAGATGGTATCTTATTGTAGGAAGGTAAGTTATTGTATTTCTGTTTTACTCCTGACCTTTTGTTCAATCCCTATACTTTAGTTTCAGTTTTCAGTTTATCTTACATGCTCGATACATTATTTTATAGTGACGCTCCATTGCCTGGGGGCGCTACATTCATGCCTGCAGGTTCTGACCAATGACTAGACAGACCTGTCGAGTAGCATAGCCGAGCTTTCAGCTGGTTGGTTGACTCCTTTCCTTCTAGGAATTCCCAAAGTCTCAAAGGTTTGGCCTTTTTGTTGTTTATAGCTTTTTGGGTAGGCTAGGGCCCTGTCCCACCTAGTATTGTATTCATAGAGGCTTGTAGATTAGTTACTAGGGTTGCATAGCTACAATGGTGGCCATTTTGGCCTTGTATGTTTATTAGCTGTAGTTTGTTAGCCAATTGGGCTTTGTGGTTATTTTGTTGGAAGTTTAGCACCTCATTAGCCTAGTTTACATTGTATATACATGTTTTGAGTTTTTATATAGATATCATGGTGTCCTTGACGATCCGCATATCATTTATGGTTTCCTATATATCATGGCAGCCTTGACGGCCCAAACAGGACTTATATGCTACCTGCTTATTGCTTTTTATGAACTGTTGGGAGTAACTATTTTCTTTCTAGAGCTGTTTATAGGGGCTTTGCCAGCCGATGGCTGATTTTTAAGCTGAGATATACTTGTTTATTTTCTTAATTGTGCATGGCTGCTATGCGCCATTGGAAAATTGTTCAGCAGGGTCAGCTTTGGCCTATGTTTTTGCATTAGGTGCCAATCGTGCCCCCTGATTTTTGGGTGTGAAAGCCAGTATGGGTATTTAAAGACTGTTAGGACTTATGGCGATTGTATTCTTTTTGTACCTACCAGGCTTATGGCGGCCAACTCAGGTTATTGTTTTCTATATGCTTTAGATGGTATCTTATTGTAGGAAGGTAAGTTATTGTACTTCTATTTTACTCTTTCCCTTTTATTCAGTCCTTACACTTCAGTTTCAGTTTTCTATTTGCCTTACATGCCTGATAAATTATTTTATACTGATGCCCCATTGCCTAGGGACACTGCATTTATGCCTTCAGGATCTGAGAGACGATCAGACAGACCTGCCGGGTAGCATAGTCGAGCTTTCAGTAGATTGGTTGACTAGTTCCCTTCTAGGGGTTCCATAGTCTCAGAGGTTTGCCTTTTTGCTTTTTATAGCTTTTTGGTAGGTTGGGGATTTGTCCTACCAAGTATGGTATTCATAAAGGATTGCAGACTAGTCTGTTTGGTTACATAGCTACGATGGTGGCTATTTTGGCTTTATATATTTATTAGTTGTAGCTTGTTTGCCAGTTGGGCCCAGTTGTTGTTATGTTGGCAGTTTAGCTACTATCGGGAAAGTATATATTATATATATATGTTTTGAGTTTCTGTATAGAGATCATGGTGGCCTCAAGGACCCGCATAACATTTACACTTTCCTAGATATCATGGCGGCCTCGATGGCCCAAACAAGACTTATATGCTGCATGCTTATTACTTTATAAACTTTTTAGAGTAACTGTTTTATTTCTAGAGTTGTCGACAGGGGACTTACCAGCCGAGATTGATTTTTAAGCTGAGATATACTTGTTTATTTTCTTGATTGTGTGTGGTTGCTATGTACCATTGGCAAATGGTTCAGCAAGGTCAACTTTGGCCTAAGTTATTACATCAGGTTCCAGTTGCGCCCTTCTAGTTTAGGGTGTGACATCTATTCCCTGTGGGATTGACCCCAACTCTTAGTTGGGTAATTTATATTGCAATGACTATGTATACTTTCCCTTAAGTAAGGAGTGTATTTAGACGTCATCGCATGTCTCTATCTGCTATGTAGAAAGTGGTTACTTTTACCACTCATCTAGAAGCATGATTTCTCCTCTTATGTTATTACTAGCCATGATGAACCCTGAAAATGATCCTGTGTTGGGTATGCTTTTCTCCAGTAATCCTATTTTTTCCATCACTGTCCAATGGATCACATTGGTGGAATTCCGTGGGTATGCATTCAATATTAAAATTGCAATTGTTAATAACAATTACTAGATTATTCTTTTTAGGTTGTAAGGTGCACTCTAGGTCATTATCATTAAAGTTTATTGCTTCTTTCTCCTACATTTATTTTCCCTTAGGGACTATTATCTTAGTCTTCTTGGTCGTGTTAAATGTGACTTTAGGTACCTCAGCTCGTCTAGTGATCATGTTCATCACGTAATGGGTAGGATTGGATGAATTAGAGCTTTGGCATCCCTGCTTCTCCCATAGTTTTTTCTAGCTTGGTAACTCAAGAATTCTTTGAGATGTCCTTCTTTGAGTGGTTGTGACACCTCTCCTCATAGGTGGCGGTAGTCCGTAGAGTAATTTCATGGAATTCACACATTAGCCATGAATCTCGTGTGTTAGGATCAGTCTTGGTGGGTTTTGGCCACCTTGCATCATTGATTTTTTTGATAGATGATACCAGACCAACATCATCCATGTTGAAGCAATATTCAGAAAAATGTGGTGCTTCCACATTGTTAATCCTTGATGTTGGAAGGACTATATTATTTCTGCACATCATGCTTTGCCTGTGGTTCTGATCATTCCTTATTTCATTATCACATCTCTCTGACATCGAGGAATAATAGTGATGGTACCCTATTATTCCTTTTCTCGGGGTTTTTCTAGGAAGTGCAGGGCTAATATCATTCATTTAATGGCTTCAGGTAAAAATGCATGCTTCTTTTTTGGTCACATTAGCTTATTGACCCTATGTACATACGTGCAGCAAACTGGTCATTATCAAGTTCAATTTAAGATTTGTACCTACTGTGGACATCTTCCCATGTTTTCACTTAGCATTCCTATAGGTTCTCTTTCATATTTAGTGAAGCTCTTGAGCTTTTGGGGTTGAGCCCCTTGATGAAATCCTCTATTGCCCACTCATATGGAACTAGAGGTAGTAACATCCTTTTTCTTTGGAACGTATCACAAATTCAAGGAGCTACTCATTGTCTTCTTGAGGAAGATGTTGGCTTTCTTTTCTCGCACCTTTTGGCGACAACATATGCTTACACAAAGGAATCTACAAGACATTCAAAAGATTTGATGGAATGTTATGATAACATGGAGTACTATGTCATGGCCCCTTTCTTCAAGGTTTCCCGATCTTTTTGAGTAGAACAAATTCTACCTCATCCGATATGCAATTTCCTTTTATTGCACATATATAGGAGGTGACATGTTTCTGCAGACTGATGGTCTCGTCATATTTTGAGATGTTTGACATCTTGAATCACTTGGAAAGAATTTTTAGGGCTTCACTTAGAGGGAATGGTGGTTGCAAAAATTTCCTCGAGTTTGGGCCTTTTTGGATTGGTAGAGCCCAAGGAATCTGGTCAATTCAAGCATAATACTCTTTTTTCATTGTGATCCACCATACTATCATACATTTTCAAGTACTCCTAAATTTTTTCCCAGTCCCCACGGCTAGGAGAGGATGTGTTGGTTTCTCCCTGATCCTTGTTTCTGTCTTGGTAAGGCGATTCCCCAAGTGCTTCTTGTGGGCATATGGTGGTGTTATCCTGCAAGCTTATTATGGCATAGTGATGAGAGTCTAGTATCACAAAGAATTTTTCAAAATAGGACTTAGTTTCTCTAGCAGTGTTTTGGTCTGTGTTCCTTTCCTCATGTGGGTTTAACTTTGATGTGAACTCTTTTGTCCATACTTAATAGTTATTGGATCAACCCCTTTGTCTTTTGGGTTGTTCTAGATAGGGTCAGTGTTCATGTTTATTTGATTTTTAGCTCCACCCATCTTACCATAGAGGTTTTCACTTCATAAAATATATAAAATTTTGTTAGTAAATTTGATAAGCGAGAAAATCAATATCATAATTATCCTTGGTCCCATGGCAAGTGCAAAACAATTTACCCCAAAAAGGTACAATCGAATTTTTCTAATGAGGTTTAATGGATAAGAGGTCCTTGTTTTGTCGAGCATAGCAAAATGAAATATAAAGTTTTGAAGTAGCATAAGAACAATGTTTTAAAGTAGCGTAAGAACAATGTAAGTTGTAAATAAAGTAAGGGCCAAAGCTAATAAGAGCATGCATCACAAAGTATCGCAAGGGGCCTGATGAATGCCTGGCTAGAGCCTGAATAAGTGATGATATGCTTTGAGAGTATTTCTATGCTATTGAACAATAATAAGAAGAGTATTATTGTGACAAAGCTAAGCTAATCGACTTTTATCAAGATAGTTGTGATTGTGTTGTCTTGTCATGTCTAACAATATGTTTTGAGGATGATGATTACATGATCATAAGTAGGGGTCCAGCTTCAAAGGCTAAATTATATATATTAAACCTCTTAATTATTGTCTAATCAAATGCTATAAATTATAAAAGAAGTAGCTTCCATCATTGTCTGTGGATCGATTATGTAATGGTTGCCAACGACTAGTGTGATCTAGTTGACATTCCTCCAAGATAAGATGTCTTTTTGATGCAGTGTATGCAAAATTGTGGTTCAATTTATGCCTAGTGTGTGATTTGATCCTGATTATCTCAATCTACCTAGTAGTGACTTGTCATTGGGTTATGTCCAGCTGGCGGTACGTGTCATGCTTCTTATCTACCCATGTGTCGAGGTTTTTTTTTCCCTATACACATTGTCAATAAAATGTAGATTAAAATAGGTATGCGGAAAAGATCTTTTTCCCTTACTTATCATGTTTAGTTTATTATGGGAGAAGGAAGACTGCCCATTATGATGACCTAGTGAAGAAACTGATATGAAAGATGATGTCTTGGTAGAAAGGTTCTTAACCATTAGTGGGGGAACCATACTTATATTTCTCGTTCTCCGTACTATGCATGTGTACTTACTATCAACAATGAACCCCCATAAAAGGGTAAATGAAAAACATCACACAATAGTTGTAAAAATTTTTTGGGGTAAAATCGCTGGAGCTTAAAAGAAGCACTGGTGGTTTGAAATTATTTGTGTCTGCATAAAGAAGGAGGCCTAGGTTTTATATATCTACATGATATTTCAAAGGCATTTTTGCTAAATTATGGTGGGATTCAGAACCTCTGTATCACTATGGATCTCATACTTGGAACTAAATACTGAAAAAACCTCCACTCTATTGTAGCTTCTAACACAGGAGTGTCCTTTGTGTGGAAAATATGATGGAATATATAAAACATCAAATCTTGAGGCAGAAAAGACAAAAAATTCATGTTTTTTATTTTAAAGTTAAACTAAACAAGGGGAACTATATTAAGTTGATAATAACAAGGGGTAGATGTGGAAATTAAAGTCAAAGATTTTATTGTGAATGATATCTGAATTTTTCACAAACTCTAGGAGTACATCTCAACATACATGGTCAAACACTTAGCATGAAATTCAGTCAAAAGATAACTATACTAAGTCAAGTCAACAACTGTAATACCAATCCTATAAAAGTCACCAAATACCACCACAAGAATGTAAAAGAATTCACTTTCGATAGTCAACTCATCAGGCAAATAATATGCACTAAGTTATTGAATGTAGACAATGATAAAACTTGATTGATGGTAATACCAATGGAATATTTACAATAAAATCTGCGTGGGAAGGCGTAAGGCAGAAACAAGGGCCTCACAAGCAAATAATGATATATGGGTTAAAGGACTACGTCTAAAAGTTAGTGTTTTCCTATGGAGTACATGGAGGAAAAGAGTTCCAGCAGCTAATAATCTTAAAAAATGTAGAATACATATTTTCTCTAGATGTTGGTGTTGTGAAAATTACAATCTAAATATTATTCCCCCCTTTCCTAACATTTCTAATAGCTTTTAAGCAATGGAAATAATTTGCTACTTGTACAAGTTTCACAATTGAAGGATTGCAACTGAAACAAGCTATTAGAAAATAGTGGACAATTCAAAAAGTCCTCAACTTAGGGTTGAATAAAAGACATTCTAGCCAACTATATATTGTGAAGTGAAGGAATAATAGAAGTCACAGAGGAAAAACACCTACAATAGGATGATGTACCAGGTTCAATTAAATATACATCTGCTAATCAATTTGGTTATGAGGAATTCCACCAGAGTGTCCGTCAATTATTATGTATCTAAACAAATACAAGTTTAAGATACATTACTACTTAGGTAATCCGTGGAGGAACTTCTATGGCTAAAGGATGAGAGAGCGAACCTTATTTATGTTGAAGTGAAATATACTGTTGTGGCTACTAATATGGAGGACAAAACTATAATTTTTCAGGAAACAATAAGACATTGTACTACTTATGGTTTAAAAATATTATCTTAAAAATAGATTCTTTAGTTTCTCAAAAATTACTACAAGACACATGAAAAATATCATGGAGATTATTGATATAATTAAGAAAATCAGACATGGTATGAGTCAGCTACAAGTAAAAAATATAACACACACTCAAACAATGTAATGTCTTAGCAAATTAATTAACTAATATAATATTCAGTTAGGAAAAAAGTATCAATGAAATAATATTCAGAACTTCTATCCATGGGAAGAAAGCTACTGAATTTGGAGAAGGCTCAAGTTCCAGCAATTAGAGTTAAAACAAGAAAGAATAAGCAATATTAAACATGCTGGGAAGTTGGTGTTGATCTGTTTGTAAACTAGTATCATGGGTTGTAGATCTAGTTGATTTTTTAGTTTTCCTTACTTTTCTGGACTCTCTCTCTCTCTCTTTCTCTCTCTCTCTCTCTCTCTCTCTATCTATCTATCTATCTATATATATATATCTACATATATTGTCTAGTTTGAAGGACTTAAGTAATGTTTCTCTGTTTGGGCATTTGATAAGCTTCCAAAGAAACTTATAACCTTAAAAGAAGGATGATGATCCTTTATCAGCATAACATTAGGAGACTTATAGTTTAATGATGCATTGATTTTCATGTTTAAGTGTAAAATTTATTCATTTTAGAAAGAAGTCATATCACAAATTAATTCTTCAAAATATGGACTTGACATCTCATTTTATGCATTTATATATGAGACGGGCTACAAAGAGAGAAAGTATGCCATCTCTTGGTAGTTTAGTTTTGAATCTATACAAGTTGATGTGAACTTATTTAGACGTTATTTGGATTCAATATGAACTTCAGATATTAAATTTAAATTTGCTTCAATCAATGTGTTATGAATAAAAATTTGCTTTCTGTTATGGTGGTTATTGAAATGAATCATTTATTTTTTCTCTTTATAAAATAGCAGGGATGATCTTCTTTAACAAGAGAAATGACATTCGCCAAGAAAGAGTTCGAAGACGTTTTATTCTTTCTGTGTATATATGCACAACTAAAATATGTTATATAGAGTGTTGTGTATCATTCTTTATATCATTTTGATAAGTATATTTTGTGGTTGTGTTATTATATTATTAATTTAAAGAATAATTAGTACTAATTATTTGCTTATTGATTTTTTTTAGCAAAAGAGATGTTTTAGTGGCAACTAAAGTTCCTACTGAAGTCATAATTTTTGTAGCGACATACTTAGAGATGTCACTAAAAACCATTATCTAGTTGCAATGCCGATCGCTTCTAAAAGTTATTCTTTTGTAGCAACTTAGCCAAAGTCTCCACTAAAGGTTATCTTTTTAGGTGTATTGATTGACTTTTGCGGAGAGTTATTTGCCACATATATGTATCTTCTGAGGCGACTTGAAAAATACATTTAGTTATAGAAGTACTTGCCACGACCCCAAAGTTGCCACTAAAAATATATAATGATGACTTTCAAGGATAGTGTGGCAATATTAGTCGCCACTAAAGGTTCATCAAAGAAACAATAAACAATCACCACCAGACAACCCGATCAACAAGGCCATACACATTTAATACAAGTGTAATGACCCTCTAGGTTATTTTCCTAATTTTCATGTTTTTTCTATATTTCGAGCTTTTCCACAGTAGCTACAGGTCATTTATGGCTTACCGAGACTGATGATTTGGTTCCCGAGCAGTTCATTTATGTTTTAAGACCATTTCCTTGTTTTGAAACTCTTTAAGCTAGAAGAGTTGACTTTGGTCAATATTCGAAGAAGACGACCTCAGATGGAAATTCAATTAGCACTGTTAGCTCCGGAGATTTGACTTTGGGCCAGTTGGACCTTTGGTTTGGGTCTCGAGGCTTTTAGACTCATTTTGGGCTATCGAATTACTTTTGGCATAAAGTTAGTTTTTAAGCGTGGGACCCACTTTTCATTAAAACAATCTCCGTAGGGAATTTAATCAATTTTGTTTAGTCCAGAATGCCATTTTTGGTAGGGTAACATAGTGCATTTATGTACGAGGGAACCTATATGAATCCCGAGTGTCCATCTGAGGCATTTTGTAGTTGTTGAAGTCTGGTTTTGTTGTAACTAGTACCGCAGAACCCAACACTTTTCATATGCGAAAGGTTGGCTGCCTATGCAGGACACCCTATGCAGTGGCCCTATCGTATATGCGATGAAAGGGCACTTGCTCTTCGCGTGTGCGAGGTCTAGGCCTCATACGCCAGCTCGCGTACGCAGTGGCCTGCCCGCGTTCATGAAGGCCAAACTCCTGGCATCTCCTTCACAATTTCGAAAAACACCATTAGAGTTAAGCTTGGAGAGCTGGTTGTAGAGATTTATTTCATCCAAATATCCCTGGTAAATTCGTTACTTTCCCCTGCTCCTTTTTGTGTTGTTAAATCGCTCTTATCCTTTGTTTATTATGTTAAATTCCTCATTTAAAATCCTTTGATAAAGTGAGACTATGGGGCTGTTTTGGGCCCCGAAACGAATTCTGTTTGAGCTCCAATTTTAGGCATGGGTTTAAAAACCCGCAACAAATATAATTGTGAATTTTAATTTATATTTTATTCTGCGAGCCCCGAGGGTCGATTTCTGACTAGATTTCCAGCCTAAATTTTCGTATAGCAATATCGATGTCATTTTTCTTGTTTTGACACCTACTTTATGTTTAAGATAGTGTGAAAGCATTCTGAGGCACTCCAAAAGGGACAGGCTCCCAATGACGGTTCATGCTTGCAGTTTAGCATTGAGGTAGGTTACAGTTTCTTTTTGTTAGACCTGGCTTAGTTAAATTTTATATTTGATAAGTTACTTGAATGTTAGGGTAGGTTTTAGGGTACAACTAGGGTTAAATCCTATTTCCCGCATATTTGGCCATTTTTGGGATGGTAGAGTAGGTTTATCATGCTTATCCTTAGTTTAGGAGCTTGTAGCTTTGTTGTGGCTAGCCTAGAATCCCTAGAGTATTTTGAGGTTTTAAAGGTAGATTAGATGTTTTGGTTTATTTTCATAACATAGTTTTTTTTGTCCTTGTTTACCGATATTGTGTAACTATGGGCCCGAGGCCATAGCTTTGGGCTGGACAGATTTCCAAGTGAGTACCTTGTTTGGAGTGTTTCCTTTCCCTATCTTTGGTGTATATTCCTACATTTAATTGGTTTCTGCATTGCATTTATTCATTCTGCATTCTTGGACTTCGAACATAATGGAGTTTCTAAGGAAGAAATGTTGGGTTGTTTTCGAATTTGAAAAAGGTTTTAACCCTTACTACGTGTATTGAATTTCTAAAAAGGAATTGTACTACTTTATTACTTATTTTGGACTTAAAAACTAACGCCTCCCTTTTTACTGATTTGAGCTCCGTAGAGGAAATTTTTACTTATTACATGTCCGATGTAAGATTCCAGACCCATTTTCACTTATTGCATGTTCGATGTAAGATTTTGGACTTGTATTTACCTAATGCATGTCCGGTGTAAGATTCCAGACTGATTTTTACTTAATGCACGTCCAATGTAAGATTTTAGACTCATATTGCATCGCATCCATCTCACGCTGCAACACATTTTAAGTTGGCTATTTATGCTTTAAGTGCCTTTTTCCCTTATTGTTATATCTGTACTGTTAGCTTGGATTGTTCTGTTATAAGTTTTTTAATTATAACTAGATTTAGGTGGATCCCTATAGTTAGTTTACTTTTTTTCTTACATTATATAATATCTTCGTGATCTCGGTCAACCTATGATGACTACTGAGTATCCTGTGTTTTGGTACTCAAACTATATTTCTGCATCTTTTTCTGATGCAACACCTAGTACGAGCCACCTCCATTGATTCTCTTGTCATTTATGGCCAGCCTTTGTTTGGATCATAGTGAGCTCTCAGCATTTAGTGTCAAGACCCGATTTCTCAGGTCATGATGGCACCTACAACCCCCCAGTAGGCGAACCAATCCCCGTAGCCTAAAATAGTTAGTAATGGGCTACTATCTAACCAAAACGCACAATTAGCGGAGATAAGCGGAAGCAGAATGTAAAGATAGACAATGCGGGAGCAAATAATCTGAATATATACATAAAGAAAACTACACCAACCCCAACGCGATCAACGACAAAATTTCAACTAATATTTGCACCAGATATATGCAGAAGTGTAGTTTGAGCACCAAGACAACGGGTACTCAGTAGGTATCATCGGCCGACTGAGCGCATATAAGATATAAAAACAGTAAGTAGCGATAGGATAAAAGCAGTCACGGAAGCAATAGAGAAATCACCAGGAACTAGCACGGAGAATAGACAATCAAGAGTTATTAACAATCAATGCTAGCACAGAAGATTTACACACACAGAATCACAGGTGAAGGGAAGAAAAATGCACCAGGAGTCCTTGCACCACAATATAAGTAAATAAAGAGAAAGAGAGTGTAGAACAATGGCGGTATACCGGTAACCTCAAGTAAAAGGAAAAGAAGGAAAGCAACCTAGCATACTCATGATGGAATCAACAAGCATAAGGAAATCATAACACCAATCCAACTTCAAGATAGCATAAACAGAAATCCACCTCTCAAGTACAACCCTTGGATGGAATAACTAACCCACAATAACCGAAAATGCTATTCGAATCCTGATAAAAATGGAACCAGAAACTCACAATCTGCTCAAAAGTCCACACAAAAGTGCCTCAACAAGATAGGACTCCTTAGCCCTCTCAATAATCAAAATCCCATAGCCGGAGCCTCAACAGGCTAATAACCGCTAAATCACCAAGGAAAAGGATCATAACCAGCTCTATAAAGCGACAAGAGTAATCTAAACTACCTACAGTCCCAACGCCCGCCTATACAACCGAGGAATGCAATCAAGTGAAAACAAACCCTCCGGCTGCCCATACAATCGGAGTGTACACTGAACACACAGCAAACAAGGGTGGAATCCAAGTGAAATATGAATGATGATGTTAATGATGGAACCGGTAATAGTCACCCTGTATGCACCTCCCCTCGGAACTTTGGTAGGAGGACCCATGGTGGGACGTACCCGCTATACACCATTCGACACCGTATACCCCTCCTCCGGTACGCTCGGCCCTTTGGCAAGGTCCTGGAATGGCAGGGCCCATGAAGGTCCCAGACTACATACAGTAATGAACGCGAAATCTCAGAGAATCAGAGCCTCAAAGTGCATGCCTAGATTTGAACTAAGTCTAAAATAGTAGTAGTAATCTCAAAAGACCCTCTCAAAGGGTGCTCGAAGTATATTCAGGTCTAAATCAGTAGTAAAAGTCTCAATAACTCTCTCAAAGGGTGCCCAGAGCATATCCGGGTCTAAATCAGTAAGAAATTAGGTCTACTGCTCTGCCCAGCAGAGCCCAGTATCAATAGGAACTCAAGTCTAGTGCTCTGCCCAGCAGAGCCTAGTATCAGTAGGAAATCAGGGCTACTGATCTACCAAGCAGAGCCTAGTATCAGTAGGAAATAAGAGCGAAATCATCCGAAATCTCATGTCATCATTAGATTATACCAAAAAAGGCCCCCCGGGGCCATGCAGGTTTAGGAAAAACCATCTATAGTGTCTCGCAGCCAAAATCAAAGTAAAATATGTAGGGAAAACCTTTTTCATGGATGATATGCTTGCACACAAATATAAATTAGCCCAACGACTCACAAATATTCCTATCAGTCCTGGACAGGCTCCACAGCTACTCAGCAAACATAACCAGCCTATAAGGATATCTCTATGTTCGGGACTCACGGACATTTTCGAATAACCCACCATATATGTCCAGAATCTATACAAGGCCGCACAGGACCACATAGGTAATATACGATACTATGCGAATACTACAAGCAACATATGAAATAAGCGAACAGAAGGGCGGACAAGGTCTGGGATACCAACCTAATACAACCCACCCAAGGATGTTAATTAATGCAGTTATAGCCTATATATGAAGAGTCTAGGTAGAGAAAGTCATAACCTACCTGTCGTCCGACAAATAGCTGCGGGGACAGCGTCGTCCAGGCTCAAACTGCTGCGAGAAGCTCTAATTTGCAAGCCTAATATCAAAACAACAATCTAAACGTCAAAACAAGACTAATAATGCCCATAATGCCATAAACATAACCAGGTCAAAATTTGGGTAAAAAATGGGCCCAAGGGCCCCGCAACCCAAAACCAGTAATGAAAAACACCAAAGTGTTCCCTACCATCCAGGGAGTTGTTGAACGCTCAAATCGTGCTCTCCAATTAGAAGGCCAAGGTGATCGTGCAACAAAACCAAATTTATAAACCCAATGTATGTCAGGGTCATACCCAAGGGATTTGACTTAGCTAACTAGAGATTGTATGAGTTGATTTCAAGGCGAGAGTAATTGTTTAAACAAAAACAAGTAAAAAAATGGGGGGAATTGGGAAAGTTGTCACTACTAACACAATTCAACAAAAAGCAATAAAACTAAAGATGGGTGTACCAAGTGATTTAGAAGACTAGGGATGCATATTCAATGGGGCATTTGTTATAGGATGGGGTAATCATTAATTCACTTATACTCTTACCTATTGACATGAATAGCATTGGTCATAGGTGTGGAATTCTATCTTTCGATCAACATCCATATTTCTGATGATTTTGGTAAGAACATCATCGGTGTAATAAACAATCAACCAATATTAGCTTGGGGAGGTCATCCTATTCCTAGCTCGTACCCTTAAATGGGAGATTCCTGCAATTAGAGTTATTCCTAGCCTGCATCTAGATTGATTCCCAAGTACCCACTAGCAATTTCATATCCAAAACTATGGAATTCTCTCCCGAGAAATCACATAGCTAAGTAATGCAAATTAATGTTTGCAACCATAAATTTTAGGATTAAAACTTGGTGAAATTACTAGACCCATGTCAAATAAGCAATTATAAAGGTGAATTAACAATACCCACACCCATTAGCTAAGCACCTATCATCTATACACCCCTAGAAAAGAGAATTTAGCCACTCATAGTAGGAGAAGAAGAGATACCATCTGGTTAATTCAAATTCCCATTCATTATAGCTGAATCTCAAGTTCATGAATCAAATTAGGCACACAAATTATTAACCAAGAGATTTGGATTGAAACTCTCTTCTCAATGGAGGTGGAGAATTGTTTACAAAGCAAGAACTCTCTCTAAAACTTAGGTCTTAAGTATTCTATATACAAATTGGGCCTAAAATGGCCTTTTATATGTTCCCAAGTCATCACATAAACTTAGGACAAGATTGCCCTTTCGGGAGGTGTGTGGTGCGACGTGCGGTTTGCACGTCGCAATGTGCGCATCTCACACCTACTTCAACTCGACCAGTGACTTCAGCTAAAATTATGGGCTTCGTGCGAAGGTGGTACATTTTGCACCATGGGATGTGCGCATCGCACAACGACCACACTCCTTTACAGAATCTTCAGCAACTTTGGCAGCTTCATGCATAGGAGGTGTGAATCGCACCTCGGTTGCATAGATATCAATAAAGGCCATAAGAACCTCTAAATCAATTCAAAACATAGCAATAATTCATGGATATATGCTTAATAAGTTGGTAGATTACCGACTTATTAAACCCCTAAACTTGAACTATTGCTTGTCCTCAAGAAAAATACTCAAAAAGCAAGGACTGAATTATGCTAAGGCTCAATCAAGGCACAAAAGACTACTCTATACTAAAAACTTAAGAAAAATAAACAAACAAAAGACTCAAACAAAGGACTCAACTACTATGCTCATCTCAATTTGGACCACCACAAACTCAAGGAAATTGGTCATTTCAAAACCCTTTTCAATAGGACATCATTTCTCATTTAAAATCAAGGGAATTTTCCATTCAAAACAAGACATTTAAGCTTCTCAAGTCATTGGCATGGACCATCAAGGTTTGCCTTGAGATTTGCCACACAACTTGTCTCATTCATTCCCCTCAATTGAAATAGAGACTCTATGCTTCAATTCGAGTGCATGATGCCACTCACCACAAGAGAGAATCTCACTCACAATCATTCAATTCTCAAAACACAGGATTA
Organism: Jaltomata sinuosa; assembly: GCA_003996215.1. Taxonomy (NCBI): domain Eukaryota; kingdom Viridiplantae; phylum Streptophyta; class Magnoliopsida; order Solanales; family Solanaceae; genus Jaltomata; species Jaltomata sinuosa. Next base: position 19,003 of record QJPP01002210.1, on the reverse strand, counting down.
TAAGAGAACCAAGAAGACTCTCACTCTCTCAAGGAAGTTCAAGTGCATACACGTCGAACCATAGGCTTGCCCTTCATGTAGATCGCCACTAATGTAAGGTAGCCAAGCTCGGAATCACCAAGGACTTGCGGGTTACGATGTTGGCTAGGGTTAAGGTGAGGATATCATTTTGTTCAAGTGACTACACCTCCCTAATGCTCTTTGTTTTCATTTCGAACATTGCTCACATTTTTCCATTTCAACTTCACCTTATTCCTCCCTCGCACAACCCAAGATTTCTCCTTTTTAACTCATGATCATTCACACATCATATCACCTTCACTTGGTAGCACCAATTTTTGCTTTTCAATTTGCTCATTGGATTGATATTTTGGAGCAATTTTTAATTTGAAATTAAGATGCTACCTTACACTTGAAGTTCACTTTCTTTCTTCTCCTCATTTAATCATATGCACCCCAAACTTAGTCATTTGCCTATGTTGTCTTTTGTTCCCGCCCCCCCCCCCCCAAACTTAGGCTTTTAGCTTACTTTTCATTTTCAAGCTATTAGGCAGGATGGGTGCCAAAATAAAGGTTCCAAAAAGGTCAAGGTGTTGACAAAGTTCCAAAGAATGGTCACAAACTCAAAGGGGTTCACTAGGATTTAATGTCATTGGGAACTCATTTGGGTGAAGTGGATTATCAAAAAGGGCCTAAGGTCATCCTCCAAGCTTGATTACACCCAGAATTTTACCTTGAATCACATTCGGGGAAAGTTCTAGATGGCACTTATGCACAAGAATCAAAGTGCAACCTCACCACACAAGTCATCATGCCACAAGACTTTATTCATTAGTCCCACAATTAATTGGGGCAAATGACTTTTGACAAGCTATTCCAAGTTCATTACACACTCGTTTGTAAGTCAATCAACCCAAATCGAGAGTGTGCAAGTCATGACAAAAGAATGATTTTCCTCAAAAATTCATTTCCCTTCTTCCTTTCATTTTCAAAAATAAATTGCCATGATTTTTTTTTCGGTAGGCCCATTTCGAGACAAGCACTTACAGACTTAATTCTAAACTAAAACTTGGCATTTAAAGTCACCTCTCAATCTATCATAGGGAAACACCAACCCAGTTCGACACATAAAAACAAAATAAAATAAAAAGAAAATAATCAAAACTTTTGCTCCTTAGGAAAGAACCATAGTATTAAGAAAACTCTCGAAGTTTATTTCTACACTACTATTAACAAGGCGATGCGAGCACCCCCCAACCAAAATCTAACATTGTCCCCAATGATATAATCGATAAGAAATAGTAAACTCCCTGAACCGAGGTGCGAAGCGCACTATATGTGATGCGGCCGCACTTCAATCGCACAATCAAGGCGGTCAAGTTCGATCCTCATTTTGTTTGTTGCTGGTGCGACTAATGTGCGACACACTTTCAAGATCGTACGATCTGCGCTGAAAGCGCATGATGGCAAAGATTTCAGGGGAAGTTGTCAGTTTTCTGGGATGAAGTGTGAAATGAGTGTGCAACGCGCACAACTGCTCCTGCGATCGCACACCAATCACACAGGATAATGCCTTATTTGCCAGCTATTCTGTTAAGCTCATGCAATCTGATTTGCGATGTGCACTTGCTGAGGTGCGATCGCATGGAGCCTCGCATTATCTGACCATTGCTTCCTATCTTTAGCTTCAATCCCAACTACAAGGCTAACAAAGACAACATACAAAATAAAACCATAAACTAAGAAAAAAATACAGAAGGAAAAAAAGCTTGGGTTACCTCCCAAGAAGCGCTTGGTTTAACGTCACGGCTCAACGATGGTACCTTCCAATCAAGGTTCATCCAAAAAAATGTCCTCTACACATGCAACTTCACCCGAAATGCCCAAATACTTCTTCACTCGCTGCCCATTGACCTTGAAACCCAAGCCATCCTCATTTTCCAATTCTATAGCTCCATTTGCGAAGACTTGAAACACTTTGAAAGGACCCAACCATTTGAAACTTAGTTTTCCCAGAAAGAGCCGAAACTTGGAGTTGAACAATAGTACCTAATCTCCTGGGTGAAACTCTCGCCTTAAGATTTGTTGATCATGGTAGTGCTTCATCCTGGCTTTGTAGATAGAGGCATTTTCGTACGCCCATATCCAAAACTTATCCATTTCATTTATGTCTTCTACTCTAGTACGAACGACTCTTTCCCATTTTAGGTTTGGCTTCTTCGAGGGCTACATAGCTTTGTGTTCCAATTCGATCGGGGGATGACAAGCTTTGCCAAAAACTAGTTGATAGGGGGACATTCCAATCGGGGTCTTATAAGCTATCTTATATTCCCATAGTGCATCATCCAACTTGTGTGACCAATCTGTTTGGTGAGAATTTACTAACTTTGAGAGGATGGACTTAATCTCCCGGTTGGACACCTCAAATTGCCCGCTCGTTTGTGGATGGTAAGGAGTGGCCACTTTGTGTTTGATACCATATTTTTCAAGTAGTGCGCTGAACAACTTGTTGCAAAAGTTCGATCCGCCATCACTAATGATAGCACGAGGCGTGCCAAACCTTGCAAAGATGTTCTTCTTGAGGAAAGCAGTCACACTTCTCCTTTTATTATTTGGTAAAGCCACCACTTCGACCCACTTGGACACGTAGTCCATAACCACTAGAATATAGGTGTTCCTATGTGAGCTCGTGAAAGGTCCCATGAAATCGATACCCCATACATCAAACAATTCTACCTCTAGGATGGGTATTAGTGGAAGCTCGTGTCACCGAGATATGCCTCCTCCGCGTTGTCACTTGTCACACTTCTTTACCAAATCATGAGCATCTTGGAACATTGTGGGCCAATAGAACCCGCTTTGCAATACATTAGAGGTCGTATGCATACCCTAATGGTGTCCTCCTACAGGGGATGAATGGTATGCTCTAAGAATGGGTAACATTTAAATTTCCGAAAACACCTCCTTACCATCCCATCGGCACAAATCCAGAACAAGCAGGGCTCATCCCAATAATATTTTTGAACGTCGTGTAGGAATTTCTATTTCTGATTAGAGTTCAATCCTTCTAGGAGTAGATCACTTACTAAGTAATTAGAGAAATCAACAAACCAAGGTGTCAAGTCATGAGATATAGCCAAAATTCGCTCATCCGGGAATGAGTCATTAATTTCAAGATCTCCCACCAGCCTTCCTTCTTCCTCCAAACAGGATAGGTGGTCAGCCACCTGATTCTCACACCCTCTTTGATCCTTCAGTTCAAAATCAAACTCTTGCAGAAGTAACACCCACCGGATTAATCTTGGTTTGACATCCTTTTTAGTCATCAAGTACCTTATAACAGCATGATCAGTGTGGACCGCCACTTTTGTGCCCAAGAGATATGTCCCAAAATTTCTCAAAAGAAAACACAACAGCCAATAATTCGTGTTCCGTAACCATGTAATTTGTTTGTGTTGTGTTTAAGGTTTTGCTCGCATAATAGATCGGGTGAAAAAGCTTCTCGTTTTGCTGACCAAGAACTGCCCCTAAAGCTACGCCACTGGCGTCACACGCAAGCTCAAAATCCTTTGACCAATCCGAGGCAATGATAACAGGGGTGGATGTGAGCTTCTCTTTCAAGGTGAGTAAATCCATTATGCATTTATCATCAAAGTAAAATTTTGCCTCCTTTTCTAAAAGCTTACACAGAGGGTGAGCCACCTTTGAGAAGTCCTTGATGAATCGCCGATAGAATCCAGCATGCCTGAGAATACTCTGGATTCCTTTCACAGTTTTTAGAGGAGGTAGCTTCGAGATAACTTCAATTTTTGCTTGATCCACCTCAAGCCGTTTTTTAGAGATCTTGTGCCCCAAAACTATCCCTTATTTTACCATGAAGTGACAATTTTCCCAATTTAACACCAAATTCATTTCCTCACACCTTTTAAGGACCTCCTCTACGTTCTCCAGACAATCATTAAATTTATCCCCCACCACCAAAAAGTCATCCATGAAGATCTCCATTGTATCCTCCACCATATCCGAGAATATCGATATCATACACCTTTGAAAGGTGGCCGAAGCATTACAAAGTCAAAAGGGCATTCTTTACAATGCAAAGGTGCCATACGGGCTTATGAAAGTGGTATTTTCCTGGTCCTCTAGGGCAATTGAAATTTGGTTGTACCGAGAATAGCCATCTAAAAAGCAATAGAATCTACAGCCCGCCAATCGATCTAACATTTCATCCATGAAAGGAAGAGGGAAGTGGTCTTTTTCTGTCTAAAAATTCAACTTTCTATAGTCCATGCACACTCTCCAACAAGTCACGGATCTGAGGGCAATCATCTCGTCTTTCTCGTTTGGCACCACTGTAATTGCTCCCTTTTTTGGAACACATTGCACATGGCTAACCCACGTGCTATCCGATATGGGAAAGACTACCCCTGCATCCAACCACTTGATGATTTCTTTCTTTACCACCTCTTGCATAGGTGGATTTAATCTTCATTGGTGCTCAATCGAAGGGATACTTTCCTCTTAGAGGTTTATTTTATGGGTGCATATTCCCATTGGTATACCTTTGATATCCACAATGATCCTCCCTATAGCACTGATATGCTTCTTCAACACGTTAAGTAGATCTTTCACTTGCTTGTCGCTTAGCTTGTTGGAAATAATGACCGGCAAGGTTTCATTGTCACCCAAGTAGGCATACTTCAAATGGGAGGGCAATGGTTTGAGCTTCAAGTTAGGAGGTTCAATGATGGAGGGTTTAGATGGTGGAGTTTCCCTATTCTTTAGGTCGAGATCAAGCTTATTTGGGGGATGAGAGTAGAATCCCATGCCCACCAATGCACAAAAAACTTCATTGAATTCCTCCGTACTCTCACCATCATGATTCAATAGTACCACTTCTAAGACTTCATCAACAAATCCCTCTCTCATGTACAAATTGAGACTTTCTTTGATTATTTCAATTGTAAAATCCATTTGAAGATCCCTTGGTTGCCTCATAGATCTACAGATGTCGAAAGTGGCTTCTTCATCATTCAATGCAAACTTTAATTCCCCCGAGTTCATTTTACTCAAGGTGTGCCCCATTTTTAGGATAGGATGCCCCAATATGATAGGTATCTCAAAGCTCCCCTTACAATGGAGTACCACGAAGTCCACAGGATACACCATTCACCCCACTTTGATCAAAATGTCACAACCGATTCCAACTGGGTGCCTCATTGATCGGTCTGTCATGCCAAGCCCAAAATATGTGCTAGTGGGATGCCCCAATTCCATGCATTGAAAATGGCTAACGACATCAAGTTGATGCTTGAATTTTCATCCCATACTAGTCTAGCAGACTTGCGGACTCCCTTCGAATCACAAACCGTGTGCACACCTGGCATCACCATATCATTGGAGAAATTTCTCGCAATAATATCACTACTAAATGGAGATAGTTGAACTATCCCCACCTCTTCAAAATTGCAAGTAGTGCATAACTCTTTCACGAATGTGGCATACTTGGGCATTTTGTTAGAAGTGGAACTCGTCGGCGCATTAATGGTGATTTTCTTCCATGAAGACTCGAAATCATTCTGATTCTCATCCATTCTTTCTTGCAAGAGTCGTTGAGGGAATGGAGGTAGACAAGTAGGGAATGGTTTAAGAGCTTTGGTCTCCTTACTCTCACATTGAAAAACCTTGGGTATACCATATACTTGAATTTGCCTTTTCTGAGGCTTGCTTATCATTGGCATTTCCTCATCCTCTTGATCTAGAGAGCTCTTAGCACTACTACTCCTCTCTTCATCCTCGGATTGCCTAGATTTGAATTGGGAATTGAGACAATGCATTCTCTCTTCAAGATGTTCAAGGGCCACGGAATGCAATGAATGGTTTAGGCAAGACTTCCAAGGTTGTGGCTTAACTCCTCGATGACTCAGTAGGTTTCCCCTACTTTTTCTAGCACCTGTACAAGTATAGTCTCCATTCTAGATTCTTCATGTGGCTCATTCCGACCTTGATTCCCATGATCGCACCTATCCACACTGTGAGGGCTATCATGGAAACTCACCTCGTGGTCAGTAGTGGACACTTCATCACCACCACCATTCGAACTCACACCATCTTTCACAATCTTCATACCCCCAATGGCACCAATGGTGTTAATTATTTCTAGCCGCTCGTTAGAGACACTCTTTACCATGAATTCAAGGAGAGTGGATGTTATTGATAACTCTCTAGCTCTTCTAATTTCATCTTTTAACCAATCCTCCATCTCTTTAGCAGAGGAAGCACCCATTGCTCCCTCGGCCCCCAAAAGACCAACTTAAGGTCTAGCAAAGTATCAGGGTGAAGAGCAAATGGGCTGAGTGAGAAGTACCGGCCTTTATGCTCGAATGATGTGTGCCTACAAGTCCACCACAAATAAAAAAAAGTAAAATAAAACAAATACTCTCAAATTGACTTCAAAACAACAATAAAAAATTATCTAACACTCAAGTCCCCGAAAACGGTGCCATTTTTTATGAGCGCTCAAATCATGCTCTCCAATTAGGAGGCCACGATGATCGTGCAGCAAAACCAAATTTATAAACCCAATGGATGTAGGGGTCGTACCCAAGGGACTTGACTTAGCCAACTAGAGATTGTATGAGTTGATTTCAAGGCGAGAGTAATTGTTAAACAAAAACAAGTAAAAGATGGGGGGAATTGAGAAAGTTGTCACTACTAACACAATTCAACAAAAGCAATAAAACTAAATATGGGTGTACCAAGTGATTTAGAAGACTAGGGATGAATATTCGATGGGGAATTAGCTATAGGATGGGGTAATCATTAATTCACTTATACTCTCACCTATTGACATGAATAGCATTGGTCATAAGTGTGGAATTCTATCTTTCGATCAACATCCACATTTCCGATGATTTCGGTTAAACATCATCGGTGTAATAAACAATCAACCAACATTAGCTTGGGGAGGTCGTCCTGTTCCTATCTCGGACCCTTAAATTGGAGATTCCTGCGATTAGAGCTATTCCTAGCCTCCAATCTAGATGGATTCCCAAGTACCCACTCGCAATTTCACATCCACAACTATGGAATTCTCTCCCGAGCAATCACATAGCTAAGTAATGTAAATTAATGTTTGCAACCACCAATTTTAGGATTAAAACTTGGTGAAATTACTAGACCCATGTCAAATAAGCAATTATAAAGCTGAATTAACAAACCCATACCCATTAGCTAAGCACCCATCATCTATACACCCATAGACAAGAGAATTTAGCCAGTCATAGTAGGAGTAGAAGAGGTACCATCTGGATAATTCAAATTCCAATCTATTATAGCTGAATCGCAAGTTCTAGAATCAAATTAGGCACACAAATTGTTAACCAAGAGAATTGGATTGAAATCCTCTTCTCAATGGAGGTGGAAAATTGTTTACAAAGCAAGAACTCTCTCAAAAACTCAGGTCTGAAGTATTCTATATAAAAATTTGGCCTAAAATGGCCTTTTATATGTTCCCAAGTCGTCACATAAATTTAGGACAAGTTTGCCCTTTCGAGAAGTGTGTGGTGTGACGTGCGGTTCACACATCGCAATGTATGTGTCGCACACCTACTTTAACTTGACTGTAACTTCAGCTGAAATTGTGGGCTTCATGCAAAGGTGGTGCATTTTGCACCACGGGATGTGCGTGTCGCACAACGACCGCACTCCTTTGCATTCAGCAACTTTGGCCGCTTCATGCGGAGGAGGTGCGAACCACACCTCATGGCATATTCTTCAGCTTTTCTCAACTCTTCACACTTAGCTCTGATAACGCTCAAAGTACCACTCCAATTAAGAAGCGTAAGCGATCATTGTCAAATATAGAACCTAACAAAGGTTGGGGTCGATCCCACAGAGAATATGGTGAAAGTTAAGTCTTTAGTGAATTAGTTGACTAATGGTCAATAGTTTCCGATAAATAAAAGGAGGTTTTTGTGTGAACAATGTGTAAAAAAAACGAACAATAATGTATGAGAAATAATCAGTAGGAGAATGAACTAGGGAAGTGTTCACCATGGCGTTGTAACAATGTCGATTCTCAGCTTAACCGGGTTCTTTCTTTATGTGTGTCACGATGTGATTGAATTAATGGTATCATCTAAACGTTTCTCAACCAAATAGACGAATTTACTTTTCAATTCTCTCGAACTTGAAAAGGTGTTCTTTTTATATTTCAATCCTAAACATCAAGTAGATTAATCTAGTTACAGCATTAATCATAAGATGAGAGTTGGTAGTCTCGAATCCTCGTCGTTAATCAAGTTTCTCGGTTTTAATCTCTTTACTCAAGCAAATTAAACCTAGGCATGTTCTAATGTTTGCAACCACTAGAAAACATTAAGCATGAATGATTAACAACGTGACAATCATATATATTGAACCCGTCGCTACCCGGAATCTATATCGCTACTTTAGCCATGGCTCCCACAACCCTAGTTGTGGGAGTTTAGTTAATCATGCTAGAAGAAGAAGAGAAGAAAGTCATATTCATAATAAGGAGAAGCGGTTCTTACAATATAATGAAAACTATCTTCAAATATCCAAGAACAAGAAAAACCAAGATCCCAAGAACAAATCAAGAACACGAATTCAAGAACAAGAAAACGTATTCTTGCTCTCCAAAATCGACTAAAAACTCTTTTAAAACTATTGGGTAATGAATATGTAAAATAAACCTAACATAGGGTATTTATAGGAGTCCAGGAATTAAACCCAAAAACGTTCGGATTTCGCATCGCGCTTCTGCCTTAACTTGACGGCCAGGCTGACGGACCGTCACAAGCTTGACGGACCGTCGCCTTGGCCGTCACCACTAGACAGTGGTACCGCTCAACTTGACGGTCACTGTGACGGATCGTCACATGTGTGACGGACCGTCACTCAGGCCATCACTCTTATCCAGAATGTCTTTTTGCTCGTATTTCCTTCCGTTTCCGTGTTTGTCTCCATTTCCTACAAATATAACATAAAACCATCAAAAACGATGACGGTTGCTTGAAAACGTATGATTTTTCTTAGTTTAGAGACGTCGAAAGTGCCGTAAAATGGAGGCACATCAACACCCTCAACTTAGACGTTCGCTTGTCCTCAAGCAACATAACATAAAAGAAAACAATAAGACGACTCAACTAAGAAAACAAACTCATGTCTTTAGCAACTCATGGTCATTCAACATCTTATTTTATTTTAAATCAAGCTCCCTCGTAGCACACAAATGTATGAAACACTAACCTGCAAGGATCCAAATGTGTCATTCCGATATGATAGAACACTTTACGTATACACATGCACAACTATCCTAACAGTCAATAGACAATACAGAAATCTTGGTGCCCTCACCACAAAGAAGTCCTACGCACAAAATTTAGGACTAGGTAAGACGCTCACACTCACAAACGACTTCAAACAATGCACATGCGATGCCATAGGCTTGCCCTTACTATTCTATTTCAGTTCTTCAGAAAGCCGCTCAGGATCACTATAGGACTTGTTTAGGCTTGTAATGAGGCTTCGGGTACAGGTAGGATACGTTTGGGGAATAGTGACTAAACTCTCCTTGGAATCACCGACCTACTATTTCCACATAACTTTACTTTGTCCATCCTTTATTCACCTCCTTCTTCCCTTCTTTCTAGCTACAGGTGTGGCCTCTTTATTTTGACACTTCTTTTTATTTCTTTTTCGTTCTTTTTCATCTCTTTTTCTTTTTCGATTCTTTATCTTTCTTTTTCTTAGACACACAACTGGAGTTTTCATTCTATTCACAACCAAACTTATCCATCCTATTTTTCTTCTCATTTATCTCTATAGTAGCCACCCCCAACTTAGGCTGATTGCCTGAGTTGAGGTGCACGATGTCCAAGGCAGACCAGGGCCAAAATAGGGATTCAAAGTTAAATAGGAACGGTGACGGGTTATTGAAAGAACATGGTCTATTATGGCTCAAACAGGGATCAAAGGGATTATTTACGTTTGGACGGTCTTATAGGTTAAGTGGACTGCACACAAAAAGGGCCTGTGATCCTTTCCTAAGCAACCAAACTTCAAACTTAACAAAATAGACCGGACAAGTTCTAGATGCATGCACAGAGTAAGAGTTTATAACAATACGCTCACACACACTTGGCACCAAGAAACTATACCACTACCGACTATCAAGACAACCGCTCGGCTTAAGCATACTCATTCTAATCATAATCACACAATGACATTCAAGGATCCAGACAGTCAATCATTTCAACATAAGCTCAAAACCAAAAAAAAATTTAAAGGGGGCTCCTTTTAGTCAAAGAAAAATGCCATGCTGATCACTATAGACACTAAAAATTTAAAATAACAACCTAAACATGCCGGTTCTACTAGATAGCACACCGGAGGGAAAAGAAACACGGCAACAAAAACCCTCGGTGGTGACTCACAGGTTTCCCCAACACCCTCAACTTAGACTCATGCATTTTCCCCAATGCATACATGTGAAAACTAAAACTGTGAGAATAAGGAATACCTGTGAAGTCCATAGGACTCAAATTCTGACATGATGTTGGAGACCGCCAGGGTCTCCAAAGCAGGAGAACTCGATAGAGTGTGTGCACGCGATAACCTCATGTTGCGTTCCAGCTTCCTCTTTTATTTGCTCCATAACTAGTCGCGATAACTTCTTTGCTCTTTCTTTGCAGATTCTCTTGTGATGTTTTCATTTTCTTGATCTATTTTCACCGCCTTCCTCTACATGTCTCGTAACAGCTCGGGTTTCAACCATACCCTTCTCCTAGAGATGCACACCCACATGAACTTCCTCAATAACATTGATGACCTCGACCACCCTCATGTCACTTGGTTGCTTCATCAATTTGGACACATCGAACTTGACAACTTCATTGTTTAGCCTGAAGGTCAGTTCGTTTCTTTCCATGTCAACCAATACTCTTGCCGTGGCTAGCAATGGTCATCCCAAGATTATGGGAACTTCAAAATCCACTTCGCAATCCAAGATCACAAAGTCAGCTGGGAAGATAAGCTTACCGATCTTTACTAGCACATCAGATAATATTCCCACGGGCCGCTTTACCGAACGGTCAGCCATCAACACTCTCATGGACGTTGGTTTAGGAGCTCCCAAACCCAATTGTTTATAGACTGCTAGCGGCATCAGGTTGATGCTAGCACCAAGATCACACAAGGCTCTTCCAAAGCCGAGTTTCCCAATAGTACAGGGAACAGTAAACGCACCTGGATCTTTCTTTTTGTCTACTAACGACCTTGAGGAAATAGCACTGCAATGGTGTAGGTTGTCTTCCGGTTCAAAACTTACCGACCTCTTCTTTGTAATCAAGTCCTTCATGAACTTGGCATAACCGGGCATTTGTTCAAGAGCTTCCACCAATGGGATGTTTATTGATATTTGCTTGAGCATGGTCAGGAAATTCAGGAACTTACCATCTTCCGCTTTCTTCTTCAGGCGTTGTGGGAAAGGAGGTGGTGGTCGAGGCATCATAGTTGGAAGCTTTTCAGCTTCCTTGCTTTTATCCGCGGGCTTTTGAGTAGCCTCCTCACCCTCTTTGTCGTTGGCGTCATCACCCTCAACTTGAGTCTGAATTACCGGATGTGATTCCGGTAATATTTTGCTGCTTCTTGTAGTGATAGCCATACAGCTCGCATCGTTCCTCGGGTTTTGAATCGTGTCACTAGGCAAGGTACCTGTCTTCCTTTGGTTTAGAGATGCCGAGATTAAGCCCACTTGCTGCTCCAATTGCTTAATCGAGGTGGAATGTGCCTCCACTATTTGACTCATGGCCGATAACTCAGTCCTTATCTCCTTCACCCCAGAGTCAGTCGATTCTACCTTCAGCAGCATCTTCGCCATCATGTTCTCTAGCTTGGAAGTCCCTACCTCGTTGCTAGCTTTGTCCTGATTACCAGGTGGTACATACAAGCCACCTCTATCGGTGTTATTCCTCCAGTTTCCCTGCTCGCGATCTCTGTAGCCAGCTTTTTCGTAGTAGTTGTCTTTCTGATAGGTCCGACCTTGGTTTTCTTGGCCATTGGCCTGGAAACTCCCCAAGTAATTCGCCTCCTCATCAGTTTCCAACTCGGCTGCTCTACCTTGGGAACCCACAGCTTTTACCTTCTCCATACCTCCTGAAAACAAGTGCTTTGTCAGTAGGTCCAACTGCGTTTTCATATGCGCCATGTCTTGGTCGCGCTCCTCTTCTTTTCTGCGCTGCTCAGCTGACATACCAACGGCATAAGTGCTAGCTGCTACCTCTGTATCCCGTGTATGCCAGGACCTGTTGGTTTTGGTGAGCCTGTCCAAAGTAGTTGTGGCCTCAACAAAAGTGAGACCCATGAATGCACCACCTGCTACGTTGTCCAACGTCGGCTTGGTAGCCGAATTCAGTGCCCTGTAGAACGTCTGCATCAAAAAAAATTCGATCAACTGATGGTTCGGGCATTGTGTCAGCTTCTTCTTGAACCGCAACCAAGTCTCATGTAACGCTTCATGAGGTTGCTGTCAAAAATTGCTAATTTCATCCCTCAACTGTATCATCCTAGAGGGAGGAAAGAACCTTTCTAGGAAAGCTCCTTTCAACTCTCCCCAAGTTGTGATAGAGTCGGGGGTCAGCTCTGTCAACCACAACGCTGCCTCATCAGACAGAGACAACGGAAACAACCTGAGCCTGATTGCCGTCTGACTTACTCCAGGCAACTCGAACGACTTGCAGATGCCCACGAAATTCATCAGGTGCTGGTTTGGATCATCCCCAGCGGTACCACGGAACACTCCTCTCAAGTTCAACAGCTGGATCATCGTGCTAGTGATGTTGAACTTGGCTCCGGGCGCTAGCGGTGGAAGAGCAATGGCGCCCGTAGCGCCAACTCCATCCAAGTCGATTTCCTCATCATTCAGCATAACATCGTCCTGCAGACCACCAGCATTCAGATTTTGTTGGGCCTGCAGTTCTGCAGCGATCCTTGCTGCCTCTAGTTGTGCGGCCATATTCTGCCTTAATGTTCTAGCAAGCTCGGGGTCGTAAGGTAATGTTGATTCACCCGAGCGCCGGGTACTTGGCATGCACAACTCTGTACCCTGTCAAAAAACAAAAACAACAAATAAACGTAAAAGCAGGAAAGTATGACTAAGAGTCAAATAAACACACCGGACTTAACAAACAACCGTATTCCCCGGCAACGGCGCCAAAATTTGATAACGCTCAAAGTACCACTCCAATTAAGAAGCGTAAGCGATCATTGTCAAATATAGAACCCAACAAAGGTTGGGGTCGATCCCACAGAGAATATGGTGAAAGTTAAGTCTTTAGTGAATTAGTTGACTAATGGTCAATAGTTTCCGGTAAATAAAAGGGGGGTTTTTGTGTGAACAATGTGTAAACAAAACGAACAATAATGTATGAGAAATAATCAGTAGGAGAATGAACTAGGGAAGTGTTTACCATGGTGTTGGTAATGATGTCGATCATAAGCTTAACCGGGTTCTTTCTATATGCGTATCACGATGTGATTGAATTAATGGTATCATCTAAACGTTTCTCAACCAAATAGACAAATTTACTTTTCAATTCTCTCGAACTTGAAAAGGTGTGCTTTTATATTTCAATCCTAAACATCAAGTAGATTAATCTAGTTACAGCATTAATCATAAGACGAGAGTTGGTAGTCTCGAATCCTCATCGTTAATCAAGTTTCCCGGTTTTAATCTCTTTACTCAAGCAAATTTAAACCTAGGCATGTTCTAATGTTTGCAACCACTAGAAAACGTTAAATAACGAATGATTAACAACGTGACAACATATATTGAACCCGTCGCTACCCGGAATCTATATCGCTACTTTAGCCATGGCTCCCACAACCCTAGTTGTGGGAGTTTAGTTAATCATTCTAGAAGAAGAAGAGAAGAAAGTCATATTCATAATAAGGAGAAGAGATTCTTACAATATAATGAAAACAATCTTCAAATATCCAAGAACAAGAAAAACCAAGATCCCAAGAACAAATCAAGAACACGAATTCAAGAACAAGAAAACGTGTTGTTGCTCTCAAAACCGACTAAAAACTCTTCTAAAACTATTGGGTGAACAACATGTAAAATAAACCTAACATAGGGTATTTATAGGAGTCCAGGAATTAAACCCAAAAACGTTCGGATTCCGCGTCGCGCTTCTGCCTTAACTTGACGGCCAGGCTGACGGACCGTCACAAGCTTGACGGACCGTCGCCTTGGCCGTCACCACTAGACAATGGTACTGCTCAACTTGACGGTCACTATGATGGATCGTCACATGTGTGACGGACCATCACTAAGGCCGTCACTCTTATCCAGAATGTCTTTTTGCTCGTATTTCCTTTCGTTTCCGTGTTTGTCTCCATTTCCTACATATATAACATAAAACCATCAAAAACGACGATGGTTGCTTGAAAATGTACGATTGTTCTTAGTTTAGAGACGTCAAAAGTGCCGTAAAATGGCGACACATCAAGCTCCTTTTTGGCTCTTTTTGGGTCCATATCTTTTTTTTTTATCTCCTATAAAAAGTACCTGCATAGACATCAATAAAGGCCATAAAAACCTCTAAATAAATTCAAAACATAGCAATAATTCATGGATATAGGCTCATAAGTTGGTAAATTACTGACTTATCAGGAGCACATGCTCAAAATTTGAGCGGGAATAGACATGAAATGGGGCTCCAAAATAGTCCGCTCAAGCCAAAAAATAAAAGAGGAATTTCAAGAATTAATTCTGGAAATTAATTAAAGGGACTTACCACCACGAGAAGACAAGCTACTAAAGAGAGAACTCAAAATCCTTGATCATGCAAAGCTCAATAGGGAAGATTCTACAAGAAATTCCAAGATTTAAGAACCAACAACAATGGTGGATATAGGAAAACAAGAGAAGAAAAGGTTGGGGAAGAAGACTTACCAACCGTCGAGGAACCGCGGATTTTTGATGAGCAAATGATTCCCCAAGTTCAAGAACTAATTTGGAGCAATTTGGTAGAGAGAATTTGTGTTTTAGAGTTGGAATAATATGAAGAACAATGCTGGAAAAATGAAGGCTAAAGAATTTTATAGCTGCTGGTCGCTGGTCAGCGTTATCGCGCTAAAGGAGCGCGATCGCGCAGAAGGAAGGACCACAAACCAGCACTATCATGCTAAAGGAGCACGATCATGCTGAAGAGGAAATCACAGGACAGCACTATCGTGTTAAAGGAGCGTGATCACGCTGAAGGCCACCATAACCAGAAAAACCAGGAACAACCAAAACTTCTACGGGGCATTCTGAGCACCATCGAAACCCGTTATTCAAAAACAAAATATGCTAATAGAGTGGAAACGACATTCTGGACTCAATGGAATTGACAAAACTTCCATACGAGGTCATTGAGGAATATGTTGACCCAAGTCAACATTAGCTAATGCCAACCAAACAACCAAAATGAGCCCGACTCATCCATAACCTAAACCAACCAACTAACTAGCACAAACTCGGTATTCCAGAGCTAGCCGTGCTGACAGAATTTCCATTCGAGGCCATCTTCTCCGAATGCCAACCAAAGTCAACCCAACAAGCCCAACTGGTCTGAAAACACAAAACAAGAGAGAATTCTGAACTGAAAATCTCCCAGATCCTGACCAAAGGTCCTTCTAGACCAAAGTCCACGCTCCGGAGCTAATGGAACTATTGAAATTTGATTCCGAGCACGTTCACCGAGAATGTTGACTAAAGTCAACAATTTCAAAAGCTTAAAGCTCTAAAACAAAGAACGGCCAAAAAGACCAAACAAACGGCCTGGGCACCAAACTATTGGTCCCAGCAAACCATAAATGACTTAGAGCTGCTACAGACAAGATCTAACGGTATAAGAAAAGGCAAAAACATGTAAATGACCGGAAGGGTCATTACATTTAGAGATCCTTACTGCGTTCCATCTTTTTTTTGCATCTTTTTTGACAATACTATGTTGTATAGATTTATTTTATACTTTAGATGCTCTTGTACCAGTGACACCAGGTCCAGTGATGGTTTCTGTATATATTTTGACTTTCTAAATCTCTTTAAGGCCATTATTGTATATTTTGTATGGTGGGTATATATCTATATTGTTGGCCCCTATCTTATTATGTTTTCTCTTCCGCTTTCCTTATTTACATGTTTTATTATACTTCTGCATTTCTTGGTTTGGCTTGCCTACTGGGGTTTTAGTAGGCACCATTGTGGCTCGATTTTGGGTCGTGACAGAGTTGTATCAGAGCTCTATGTTCAGCGATTTCGCCAGTACAAGAGTAATGTGTCTAGTAAAGTCTTATGGATTGGTACGATGACTTTTGTATCTTATCTACGGGAAACTATAGGACATTCTTAGGAAAGATTCAAACTTGTTTGATTCCTTATCGTGCATCCTTTACTCTATCAACTTTTGAATGCATTTTGTTTCACTCTTTTTCAGATGATTCGGACGAGATTAGTCATAGGTGAGGATGAGGCCCCTGCGCCTATAGTTGAAGCCCCAGCTAGGGGATGGGTTGGAAGTCAACCCATAGATCAAGGTAGGGCATGGGCTGCAACACTAGCTCAAGCCCATACTAGTTTATCATCACCAGAGCCAAACATTGGGGTTGAGGAGGTTCAGTATGAGTTGGAGGGTGTGGGGCCAGCCCATCCCTTGGCAGGTTTTGTGGATACCCTTGTTTTCCAGGATACTTTTGTTCATCTTCTTAGGTTCTAGATGGCATGTAACAACCCGCAGCTTTACCCGATATGCCAATTAGTTCACAGGTCAGGGACGAGGCTCAGTCTTCAGCCCAGGCAGCGGCACAGGGTTCAGGAGTGCAGCCTACTACTGCGGCTCCCTGTTTAGAGGTGTTTCCAGTTCCTATAGTTGTTTTTTCCTATTACAGTTAGTCCTGTTATGTCTTCTAAGGAACAGGATATTCTTAGTAGGTTCCTTCAGTTTGGTCCCCTAAGGTTTTTAGGTTCTCAAGGGAAGAATGCTTATATGTTTCTGATCAACTGCCAGGAGAGGTTACATAACCTCAGTTTGGCTGAGTCACACGGGGAAGATTACACCTTGTTTCAGCTGGATGGTCCAGCTAAACTATAGTGGAGGTCCTACATTGCTTGCAGACCAGCGAGGTCACCTCCGATTACTTGGGCTCAGATCTCTGAGGCTTTCTTGGAGAAGTATGTGCCATGCAGCTTGAGAGAGTGGTTGATGGATGAGTTCACCTGGTTGGTGCAGGGATCCATGAATGTTACACAGTATGACGTCCATTTCCATGAGCTTGCTAGGCATTCCATCATGATTTGGCCTACCGACCATGAGAGGGTGCACCATTTCGTTAGATGGTTAACCTTACAGCTCAGTTTGGCTATAGAGGGTATTGTAGCCTCAAGGCAGTCTTTCTTGGATGTTGTGGATCAAGCCCGTACTAATGAGGGCGCACATAGTGAGGCCCAAAGGGAAAGCAATAACAGGCTCTTTCATCAGGGTAGTTACAATGGTTCACAGACTCAGGGGTAGAGGCTTCTTTAGCCAAGGTCTGCATCAACAGCGCTTCCAGCCGAGCCGACCTATTCAGGTAGTACAACAGATTATAGAGGGTAAGATTGGTCAGGGATTGGTTTAGGCTTCTCGTGGTGCACATTCTGGGTATTCAGGCCATGGTTGCTAGTTTGGTTCAGTGGGTTCTTTTGTTCAGACTTTAGCAGGAAGAGGTTGCTACGAGTGTGGTGAGTTGGGGAACTTTGTTAGAGATTGTCCTAGAGTCAGACATGGCAGTCAGCAGGGTCAGCAAGTTCAATCCCCCAGGGCTCTAGTGCCACCAGCCAGAGGCAGTGCACATTGTATTATAGGTGGGCCCAGGCTACTAGAGAGGGTCCTTAGGCTAGTAGATTATGTAGACGTGGCGGTCAGAGCCACGTGTATACTTTTTTGGGCCGGCTATAGGCTGAGGCTTCAGATGATATCATCATATGTACAATCTCGATTTGCCATAAGTCAGCTTCTGTATTGTTTAATCTAGGGTCTACCCTTTTTTATGTGTCTACTTATTATACTACATGTCTTGATTCTGCTTTGTGACTTATTGCCTGTGCCTTTGTGTATAGCTACCATAGTAGGAGATTCTCTAGTAGTGGATAATGTTTATCAGGCTTGTATAGTGACTATCCTGGGGTATGACACATGGGTAGACCTGATGGTTCTAGACATGGTTGATTTTAATGCGATTCGAGGCATGGATTGGTTGTCTCCATATCATGCAGTCTTGGATTGATTTGCCAAGACTGTTACTTTTTGGATGCCTAGTATCTCTCATGTTGTATGGAAGGGTGCTGATAGCCACATGCCAAGGAGAGTCATATTTTTCTTGAGCACCCACCAGTAAGTTGGGAAGGGGTGCTTAACCTATCTTTCTTACATCCATGATACTACTGCAACCATACCATCACTTGAGTCAGTTCCTATGGTTTGCAAGTATTTGGATGTATTTCCCTCTAATCTACTGGGTCTTTCTCCTGATTATGATATTGACTTTTCTATTGATATTGATCCAGGCACACAACCCATTTCTCTTCCACCATATCAGATGGTACCAGTCGAGTTAAGGGAGATTAAGGATCGCTCATGGATTTGTTAAGTAGAGGGTTCATTAGGCCTAATATATCTCCATGGGGTTCTCCTATTTTGTTTGTGAAAAAGAAGGATGGTTCCATGCATATGCGTACTGATTATAGGCAGCTAAATAAGCTGAAAATAAGGAACATGTATTCGACCCCATGTATTGATGATTTGTTTGACTAGTTACAGGGGGTAGTGGTGTTCTCTAAGATTGACTTGAGATACATGTATCATTAGTTGAGGATCAGGGTGGCATACATCCCAAACACTGCATTTAGGACCTGATACAGCCATTATGAGTTCCTAGTCATGTCTTTTGA